>CM056464.1:20604808-21097637 GCA_029783895.1 Triplophysa bombifrons
ACTAACTATTTAAAATCCTTTATAAAACGCTCAGTTCTGGTCCTTGATAGTGATTGGCTGAGTCAAATTCTGAGCTGTTATAAAATTCCACTATATATAATGGCTGACCGCATTACATAGCTTAAATATAATTTTATTTTATGACACCTTGCTACGCATATGTAATAACCGTTTTATAAAAGCAATAAACCCTGCGAAGCAGTGTTATAGCAGCTGTTATAAAATGCACTGTAACCCACTGTTTCTTGGGGCTTACTTCTTTATTAATGCACAGCTAGCCGTGGATTATACCATTTATACCAAGTTAAAGCTTTTATTGATGTTTACAATGTCATTTTAGATCAAACAGGTGAACGTGACAGTTATTTTGCAATGTAATCAAATTGACTGGAGCTACCCGTGCGTTATAGGCTTTTAATGCACACTTTCGTGCCAATCAGAATCCAGTATTCAAACAGACCATGGTATAACAATCAAATCAACCATGGTTTTATTATAGTAAACATTTATTTATTGTGATTGGTTACCAGATGTTTGTTGTGGTTACTATAGGCTTTATTTATTTAAAAAAAAGATTGCCTTTGCAATAACAGCTTTCAAAGAAATGATTGTAAAATCCCGGACAGCAAAAGTTTAGAAGAGACGCAACTCCAGATCAGTGCTTAGATGAGCCTAACTGCCCTTAAGAGAAATATTGAATGATTAGATCTTTAAACACGAAGAGTTGTGTTTTTAGCATAAAAGTATCTTGCTTGTGAAGATGAATTGATAACAAACTATTTTTTGATGGTCCGGCCAATTTTTCAGCGATGAGGACATGTGAATTGCAAGAGATGGATAAAATTAGTCTGAGATGATGTGACAGCCCCGCCCAGTGGTTTCACTAATGATGTCTTCATCTTGTTTTACAGGTACCCTGCTACTCTTACGGGCAGAAGCTTTCCAAGCTGGCTATATTAAGAATAGCTTGCAACTACATACTGTCCCTCGCTCAGCTTGCCGAGCTGGACTATACCCCAGAGCACCGCAATCTGAGCTTCCGAGAGTGTGTGGAGCAGTGCACTAGAACTCTACAGGCTGAGGGGCGATCCAAAAAACGCAAGGTAAATAACAGTGGGGAAGACATTTTCCAGTTTCTCATGAAGGGCCACTGTATCCTGACAGGCTCCAAGGAGACTGCTGTATGGTTTTATGAAAACAAAATGGAAAACTTCTCACTTTTTTCGTTAGTAACGAGGTTATATGTAATCATTTAGAAGACTTAAATGGTACGATGATATTTTCAGTACCACAAATCAAACCCGTGGTTCTAGAAATTCAAATCGAGAACCATGACATTAGGAACTGTAAAGAATTATAAGCTGTTCATCAGATGGTTTTAAACCTCAAATTACTTCGGCTGTCAATCATTTTCCGCACAAGTTAATATTTGATGTGTTAAGACCCCGTGCCTGATACTCAATGAAATGATCATGAGCTCATGTCAGAGAAGCTGGTCTGGGTGTTCTGTATGTTCTGTTTTATTATAAAGGCGTCAGTATGCACATCGAGTGCAGATATACATGCGTCTTCCCAACGCAATCTTGCAGAAATTTGAATAATTTGAATGAATTTGTACGATCTGCTTCTGCACCTGTGAAGGTCAAGTTTATGTTTCTTTTTTCAATAATCAAGTGTTTTGTACGCTTCACTTTGTGCAAAGTCATACACATCATAGAAGAGCCGGTGTTCCCTCAGGAGGTCAATCCTTCATTGAACCAAAAAAAAAGGAAACACACAATATCAATGAATAAAAAAATATATTTTTTACTTACCTGCATGTCATTCCAAACATGTTTGAGTTTCTTTCATCTACAGAACACAAAGGAAGACATTTTAAAGAAGGTTGCTAAGCCAACAACATTTAACCCCATTGACCTCCATTGTATGAACACAAAACCACAGAGACATTTCTCAAAATATCTTCTTTTGTGTTCCACTGAAGAAAAGGTCATTAACACGTTTTGAACCACACGAGAGTGAATAAATGATGACAGAATGTTAGTTTTAGGTGAACTTTGCCATCAATAACAGCTTTACTTGACAACAATCAAATCAGCAGCTTCATTGAGGCACGAAGCGTCTTGTGTTTAAAGACCACTCACCATCTCTATACGTGAGCTAATTTGTTCCTTCAGCAAAGCACATCTAAAAGGAAATGGGTTTGAGCGCACGCCCCCCCCTCCTCCCGTCAGAGCCAGACACCAGATGTTCGCAACACTAGTTGGGAAGTCCTGCTGGCGCCACTCGGGGCAGAGGGCAGAGGGAAGGCACGCGAGCTGGAACCCGGAGAGCTCACTCACTACAGGAATTGGCACATTCCCCAGCGCGCTCTTGGCTGACTCCCCAGTTCTCTCTTGGCCATCTGTTCCAAAAAAACACTTTGAAATAAAAAAACACTGATCATCGCTCTCTTAGGATACGGCTCCAGAGAGCAGCTGTTACAGAGGCCAGCGAGAAACAGGGGGAGGGCTGGGGGGGGGGGGGCGCCGTCCAATAAAGAAATCCCTTTGTCAAGTAGAGCCAGTGAGTCTGAGGGGAAAAATGTTTTGGCAGGGTGAACCCATGAAAGCGAACATGGATGTGTGCATGAATGGTGCAGTTCTACAATGTTTTTAAAATGCTAAAACAAAAAGAATCAGTCTATTTGAAAACAGTTTTTTTTAGGAATAGTTCATCAAGTTTTCATCATGTGGTGTAACGTCCTAGCTGCTCGCTTAAAGTGATGAAGACCACTCCCATTGCTGATGTTTCATTTAAGAATGAGATTCACGATAACTAACTTTTGTTTGTTTGTTCTTTACAATAGGAATAAAGTGAAGAATGTCTTCAGTGACTCTGGGGTGTGAAGGATTCTCTCGCCTGCAAGTCAAATGAAGTTTAACATTAAACACTGTGCTGTAGATTTTACTACAGCTGACAGTGTCGAAAACTTATGTACACTGAAATTATTTTTCGATTTTTTGTTCATGTATTTTTGAAATACAGTCAAAAACATCATATTACAGAAAAAGACCACACATTTGAAAACATGTCATTTTACAGGAAAACTTTAAAGTTTTACAGAACAATTGTGTGGCCCCAGCTGCCAGAACATTTGCTTTTTTTTCTAAGATTTGTTTACAGTGTCTGAATGTGCTTACATACAACTCAGTATTATGCAACGAGAACATTTTATGTGCAATGACAAATCATTTTCCATTTTTGCACAATTAGAATTGGATTTAGTCTCTGACACTCCTGCACTGGGTGGCAGCAGACCGTTCACTTGTAAATGAGGTATAATACAAGAAATATTGATCACTTTCATTTACATTAACGTGTAAGTTCGGTTCAGAAAAGGAAAATATGTTAATATCATTTATCAAAATAATTTGTTTACGTCAATAACCCATCAATCAATAAAACTGAGCAGGAATTCATCTTTCTGATCAAAGTCAAACATCTGAATTGTTACATTGATAAATATTAAAATATAATAAATGTTGTAACTCTAAATCAGTATGTGTGTGTGTGTTGTTGATGTTTATTTATTTTACGTATACTGTCAAATGTTTTATGTTGTAATAATGGGTAAATAGATCATTGTTAGCTAGTGTAAGTATAAAAACTGTGACATTATTAATAACTGTGATTATTGATATTGAGTCCAGTGTCAGTAACTGATTGACACTTGAACAGAGTAGATCCATTTAACAATCTCTTTAGAGTCACAATGGTTAGAAACTTTCTCTCTGCTTCCATTCACTCATATTTTAACCGATTCGTTGTCCAAAAAAATGTAAGTGATTTTTTTCTTTTAATTCAATAGATATTATGCAACAGTAATATGATATTGTGACAGCCCTAGTGTTGAAGAAAGCACATCCACTGAAAGGGTGTCATAGACCATGCGAATTTAGGCAACAATTTAACTAAAAAAATTTTTTTTTTTACTGTTTCTTCATTAATGGGCCTTTGGAGTGTGATAGGACTGACATTCAGAATGTTGTAGATTCAAAGCCTGTAAGAAAGGAACGTTCCGTGTGTCTGACTGCTTCTGAGAGATCATCAACACCTCCAAGATACGAGACCTGTCACTGTCATTGTTCATCTAAAGACTCCACTATTTTGAAGAGGTAACAGGATTTCTTTTGGAGCTGTTTGGATGTCAAGATTCTGACCTAAGACCTGAATATCACAAGTTTTATGAGCATTTGTTGATGTTTCTGATGGTGTGAATCATTATGACTGTGTTAACTGATGCGAAACCGCCAGAGAAAAGAACATGATTGTTAGTCGCTGGAAAACTGTTGCAGGCTCTCCCCCATTCAGAATCCACTGTTTTACTTTCATTTCACTTAGTGGCCTTTCCTCAGTTTGGTCTGGACTGACATGTGCAGTTATTGTTACGCTAAGATATTGGTCACACCAGAAAGTGGTGTCTGGTCGTCACACCTTATTCATTTAAATCGAATCTACATTTTTATATCTTCAAGGGAATGTGTGGAAATGCGTGGACCTGTTGGTATCATGAGCAATGATTCTGTATTCCAGACAGAACACCACCACTACAATCTGCAAGTTAACATATTAATTCTTGACATTCATCACATCTCTCACATCATTCACATTCTGGTAGTTGGCACATACTTGTAACACACAGTTTGCATGTATAATTAATGGACGAAAAAAGTTCCCAATAACCAGTTATGAGTATTTTCCTCACTGATAGAAGTTTGAAAATGTCACTGACATTGATGAATATTTGGTAACACTTTCCTTGAAGCAAGTATGTGTAATGCATTATAAAGCGTTATTAAAGGGTAAAATTCGTTATAATTCTTCATAATGTGTGTTGTAATGCATTACATGTATTTGTAAAGAATTATGACCAATTTAAAAGATGCAGTGAAACTGCTTAGTGTTACCAAATATTTATGTGCCAGTGTGACGATTTTAGAGTTGTCCACAGAGTCCCTGTGTACGTTTCGTACTGCCTTGAAGTTTCTGTGTCTGACACCTTGTGACGATGATGCTAACAACTTTTTGCCTACGATCGGGGAGATTAAAGTCATATGGCGTTCATTCAGCTCAGAGAAAACTTTTGTGTACACACACTTCTATGAGTCTGCACCCAACACACGGTCAAATAAATGTAAGAGTTCCCCTGCATTCGCTGAATGTATTTTCTACAACAGCTCCATCTGTTGGAAGAGTACATTCATTGCACAGTCATTGTAGATAAAATTTGGTTCCATTTTTAAAACCAAAGCAAAACCTCAAGTCAACATCATCAGATCAGA
This sequence comes from Triplophysa bombifrons, assembly GCA_029783895.1. Lineage (NCBI taxonomy): Eukaryota > Metazoa > Chordata > Actinopteri > Cypriniformes > Nemacheilidae > Triplophysa > Triplophysa bombifrons. Next base: position 20,610,133 of record CM056464.1, read on the forward strand.
TAAGATCGAAGTCTCTAAATGGATAAAATGTACTTTATTTTGGCAAAACATAATTATAAAACTTATACAATGAAATGAAAATAAAATCAAATACATATATTAAAATGTGCCACATTATGATTGATCTTCAACGTATGATCACAGCTGCCCTCATCAGTGTTAGTTCAATCACATTAGTGGGATGAGAGGAATTCTGTTCTTTTAACAGAATTTGCAGTGTATTCCACCTGTGAGATCCGTTACAATGCCTGACATGATCAGATGTTTGAGAAAAACTCTCTCTGTCTGTACATCGTGCATAGATTCCTTTAACATGGCCGTCATGGTGAGGTCATCGTAGTAATGCAGAGGAGCGTTTCTCTGGCTCAGATTATACCCAAAGCCGGCTATGCTGACTTCATCACATACATATGTTGCCAGGTTGAGAGCAGACACCCCTAAAGTTGGAACATTCTGGAGGGGGAACCAAACAAGTGTGTAATTAATATATCATTTACCAATGGCACACCTGCTCAATCTGCATTATTACAACATTTTTGAAAGAATTGTCAACTGTGAAATAACTTGTAGAAAAAGGACAGAATTGGATGATTTTTTCAAATGTTCATATGTTGTTATTTGGTGAAGACCAATCAAGAGTGTATTGTTTTGAAACAAACAACAAAGTTTGGTTTATGGTTTATGCTGAAAACTACTTGAAATTCTCATAACTTTGCGGCACAAAATACAATTGAATGAAAATGAAATGTAATGTCCCGTTTAAAAAAAGAATAACATTTTTATAAAGCAGAACAAACAGCCTTTAACATGTTTAAAATATAAAACATGATAACTTCTTTGATTTTTATGAAAATCTCACAAAAATACAGAAGTATAGTATTTATTATATGAAGCTGTATAGTAAATTTCCTGTACTGTTTTTTACCACAGCAAACATGAAAGTATACTGTGAAGTGTATAAATGAACTATAGCTAATCCTACAGAATAATACTGTAGTATATGTTCATTGAGTGTGATCTACTAAAGGAAATACTAAAGTATATAACAGTATTTTGTAAGGGACAATGTACAGGCAGCCTTTTGTTATCGCAGAAATAGCTTTGTAACGAGGAAGGCGTTACTTCCGTGTTATTGTTTGTTTATTATAAGGAGGTGGGAACCGGCGAATGTTAAACAAACTTTTAATCAAAATAAACAAACAATAACATTGAAGTAAAAAGCCAGCAGACACCTCACGGTCGACTGCTGGCTCCAAGAACAGAAACACAAACTTAAACATGTCCGGGCCCGGTCCTGTCTCGTCTGTAGTCCTGTCGCTCGTCCTCTTATACTCTCGATGAGATATGCGGGACCAGTGTGCGCACGGCTGATTCCCACTATCACTTACGCCACCGGCCCCGCCTCACGGCTCTCGTCCTGCCTTCCTCGTTACAAACTTGCACTCATATAAAAGAAAATAATTTGCACTAATTTGCACTAAAGGGGATGTCCATTTCTTAAAGCAGAAATGGAGGCGAAACAGATCCGGGAGGGAGGGATAATTAAAAAAAAAAAAAAAGGATGGAAAGAAAGAAAGAAAAGTACCGTGTGTGAGCGTTTTAGCGAAGTGGTTAACGAGGATGATCAAGTGCTGGGTATGTGTATATGAAAGCCACAAGAACTTAAATATGGTACATCATGTGTGTGCTAAATCGAAGGATTAGATTTAAACATTTGCAGACATATATAGTGCAAGAAAATGTACCGTTATCCAGTCATTCGTGTGTGATATTCAAAGTCTGAAGGTAGTAAAGCCTGAGTTTATTTTATTAAGAAAATGTAGGCTAATCTGGCCAAAGACAAACTTTTGTTTTATAAAAAAATGTTCCTTTAAAAGGCTTTTACGATCAGCGTATTATTGTACCATCAGAGATTGGCAGATTAGTTTTAACGTCATAGAATCTGATAACATCATGCTCAAAACAAAGAATTAGAGTAATTCAAGTGACGATGGATGGATCGTTTATTTGAAGCAGTGGTTGCGGGTATCTCTAGTAGGTATTGTTTTTGTGTTAGAATAATAGGAAGTGGGACATACGAACAGGAATCAGAAGTGGCTGATGTTGCCTTAAAAACATTGTGGCCAAAACTGAGGTGGGTAGAGTAGCCTAAATCTTGAGTCACTATTTAAAAAATTACTTGAGTAAAAAGTAAGTAATGAAAAAATACTACTAAAGTATCTAGTTACTTAGTATCTGATTACATACTATTCATAAAAGTAATATTAATGCCAACATTTTTTTGAATCAATATTTTTAATTATTATCATCATAAGCAGATATCTTTGCAATATACACACAGTGACTAAAGAATAGACAAACACAGAAGAGACAAGCATTTCTGTAAGTTTCATCTAGTCCTCATGTCAATGTAGCCTACACTACTATTTAGAATAACAGACCATGTCAAACTTAAGTGAACCTGCAGAGTTTTGAGTTTACAATACATTTAGAACATCTGCAGTGCTCTCTTATTTGAAATGCAAACTGATTTTAGACAAAACTCATGTTTTCTCATGTTGTGTCACGTGAGTGTGTTGTGAAAAGTTCTTACATGTAAACATACTGTAAACCGTTGACAAGCCCATCTCAATGTACATTTCTGCAAGTCCACGTCTGTGTTTTTAGGTCGCGTGTACATTGCTCTGTCTGATGAACAGGTCGCGCAGGTGTGCATTTATCATTGCTGGGAAACAATATGGCGCATGTGCAGATTTGATTCAACGTTATTTGTGTTCTGCGTGTTCTTCCCGGTACAAGGAGCTTCAGGCGATTCAGATCATCTGTGACTAAACAAATAATTCGAACTGAACTGTGAACCTATTCAGATGTTTTTGCCTATTGTTCAATTAATGCTTTCAAAAGAATCAATCACTCGGGAATGGCTCAGTAAAAAGAGACAACAACCTTGAAATAAACAACGCATTTTATAATGCATCTTTTAAAATGAAGGAACGAAGGAACACAGTGTAACAAAGTAAAATGATAGATTTCCTATTAGAAATATACTCATGTAAGAGTACCCACTTTTAACTCTTTCCCCGACAGACTTTTTTTTTTTTAAGTTGCCAGCATACGCCAGCGTTTTTTACACCAAACTTTAAAGGCTCACAGTACATTTTCTTTAAAGAATATACGAACAAACAATATGTCCAAAAACAGAACAGAGTCTCTGCTTTTAAGAAGAACCCGTATTCTTCTATCTTCATTTTTTTCTTAGATTGTGGGTAGGTTTCTTCAAAAATGCATTATTTTGATTAAACAGCTGAGATAATTAAGGTTTTTTGTCAAAGATTCCGCTCAGATTACACTCAGAACAATCAATAAAAACCGATAAGAAACATACATTCTAGGTTCTGGGATTCTGTACTTTTTCGCAGTGGTGTGTAATAGCTCCACTGATTGCCGTAATAACTCGTCTTTGCCGGGGAACAGTTTTTTTTAAATGATGAGATAATTCGTCAATAGGGGTGAAAGAGTTCATTTTATTTTAAAAGTACATATTTAAAAAAAATAACTCCATTAAATGCATGAAGTAAATTCCATTAAGGTATTTATTTATTTATTCATTCATTATTTCCTATGTTGTTAACTGTATACTTTCATTTGTTAACTTTGTGACGCATCAGTTCTTTAATTTATTAATGCAGTGGAGCATAATTTAACTCCGCCTACTCGTGGTGAATTGTGGGTAATATCAGCCGTCAGAGTGTGCATCAAAACACAGTTTCCAATTTCCGGAAGTAGTCGACCATCCGGGAATCTTCGGAATACTATTTTCAACAAACTACGATTTGGGACAAATTTATTCTACTTTTGAATACTATAAGGACGGATAGTATACAGATTGGAAGGCAGGGTAACTCTTCTCAGTGAAGCGTTAACCCGTAATACATAGTTACTGCAATAGATGGCGATAATTAACTATTTCAGTTTGTGATACAGTAAGAAGACGTTTTGTTAAACAGCAGCGCTGCTCTGAATGCCGAATAGAATGTAGCTTTTGGTTGCGCTACACCGCTTATTCTTAAAAAAAGTAATTAAATACTGGAAAAGCTACAATGTTTGAAACGTAATTGAGCTACCGTCAAGCTACTGAAAAATGTAGTTAAGTTAGTAAGTAACGTCTCTACTTTAGCTAACTTTAGTCACCAAATCCCTCCTACTCATGTGGGAAAAAGAAAAGTTTAGTTCGACAGGAGAGAAGACGGATCCCTCATTATAAAACAAACATAACACAGAGAAAAGTAACCGAGGGGGTTGTTTGTTTATTCCTTTTAGAGTTCGCTTTGTGAAAGACAAGAAAGTAAAATAAGACGGAGATTTAGAAGTACAAAAAGCTTATAAGAGTATTGTAAGATAAAACAAATAAATCATTTGAAATAAAGTTTCTGTGTACACTTGCTTTGTGCTTCTTATGCTGCTTTAATTCCCATTAAGTTGAAAGTTTTTATTGGCCCATCTAGCAAGTAGCCTCAGACTCGTCGCTTACACAGGCTTACCAATCTCTATATTTCACATCTTTGAACATACATTCACCCATCTTTTCTCTTCTGTTTGCGAACACAGAATGAGACGGTACACAAAACACTGGATTTACTAAAAACACGCAGTGAAAATGAGCGCTGAAAGGGCATGGCTGACCTTTGCTTATTGCATAAGCATTTGTGTATAAATGTCTTTGTTCTGATGAACTCAGAGAAAGATAGTTAAGAGGAAGATAGATAAGAATGCGTACACCCAGACAAATTTTGCCCTCCTTGGACTTCCGTAGTAGGAAAAAATAGAATAGTCATCGAAAGTGCCCCAGAACTGTTTGCTGTCCTACATTCTTCACAATATCTTCTTTTGTGTTCAACAGAACAAAACAATGACTACTATGAGAGTCAATGGGGGCAAAATCTGTTTGGTTATAAGCATTCTTACAAATATCTTTCTCTGAGTTCATCAGGACAAAGACATTTATACACAGTTTGAACATCTCGAAGGTAAATGATGACAGAATTTTCATTTTTGGGTGAAGGATCACTTTAAATGAATCATGTAACGGTTTGTGCTGGTCATTTTTCAGAAAATTTTGAAAGGGTTTTGGTCATTGCTTGATTGCACCATTAAACATCTTTTAACATGGAGGAGTTTTGAGCACGAGCAGTGTGCACTTTTCTCAGAAGCAGAAGTGTCTGGGTTTTCAGTCTATGTAGTCTAAGCAAAAGTGCACTGAACGCATGTGGCAGCAAACGTGTGATGCGGTGCTATGCTGACACGTCCAGCGTGAAGGCCATGAGGTTTAGGTTTTTGGTGGTCCCTTTACAATTTGTCTTAACTTTCTGTCAGGCATTGTTGCTCATCTGATGAGAATGAACCTGAAGATCTGAATGATGCTACACCTAATGTGTTCTTTCATTCCTTTAAAGGCTTCATTTTCAACTCTCTTTTTTTTTTGAAAGCGATCACTTCTATCAATTATTAAAAGAGAAAACCTGACCTGGTCCCAGCCCCAGAATCGTTTCCTGGGCGTGGGGAAATGAAGAAGATCCAGAGCAGTTTCTCGAATGATCTCCGGATTCAGAAGATGAAATTGGGAGACGTCAATTGGAACCCTCACAGGAACCTTCTGCCAGAAAAACAGCCAGTCCCACAGCGACTGAAGGAGTTACACAGAGTTACAATGATGTTCAGAGAAGAACGATGTATAACACATGTTACAGCCACTTACAATGGCCGTTTCGGTGATCATTGCACGAAGCCAGAGGAAATCTACAGATTTGTAGATCACAGCAACAAACTTGAGATCTGAATCTGTATCTTCCCAAACCTTCGGGCAACCCTCAGGGTACGTCATTCTGATTGAAGTGCGATTTCCAACATCTGCGATAAAATCTTTCAGGGGTCCGCTGTTCAACCTATTTAGGAAAACGTATATTTTTTGGAAAAAAACAAAAACACACTTGAGATGTGCATAACACATTGAAGCAAAACTAAACAGGCCGGTACAGCAAGAAAAGATTCTAAACGATCGCGTTAGTGATTGCTTCATTGCTCCTGCAACAGCACACTGTGTGTGTGAATGTTCTGTTAACTGTGCACACAGGTTAGATTAGTTTTACATAATTTACGCATGTGTCGGGAGGAGACCTTTCTCACGAGAGGGTTCGTCCTGCTGCACCCTTGAGAATGCTGTATTACTCTTACTGGTATCATACTGATGCTCCTTCTTAGTGTAAATATATCACTATGAGACATGTACTGCAGGTAAGAGCATTAACAACGCAATGTTGTGGGTTCGATCCCAGGGGATTGCACATACCTAAGTATAAATGTATAGGACAATGCAATGCAGCGATATTCAATTACATCGCTTTGGATAAAAGCATCTGCCAAATGCATAAATGTATTAAAAATCATAATGACACTTGCTAAATATTATACGATATGTGACGTTTATAAAATCTATATTGATTTCCATAGTAAAATATATGATTATGATGGATGATTGCTCAGTTAGAAATATTAAGAAATCACATGATGATGCTATATGTGTGCTGTGATCTCACCGTATAACGACATTAAATTGATTGAGAAGAGGCCCGAGGCCCAATCCCTTCAGTATTCCTCCGTTACCAACCACCACACATCGACGACACTCCCGTCCGCCAGAGCTCTCCTCTGAAGAAGGAAGGAGCTTCAGCACTTCTTTAAGATTCTTCTGCATACCCATGAAGCCAAACGGTGGAGGATACTTGAATATTTCATCATTTAAAATAGTGTTCTTGTATAAAAACGGCTGTGCCACTGGCGTGGATCTGGAATGATCAGCTCTCGTTCTGTGTCGGGCGAAAGAAGGTCTGCACTCATTGCTCAGCACCTCCTGGACATATGTACGGACACGCTGTGAAAGAAAACACGTAATAAAGATATCTCAAACTGAACTGAAGATCTATCATGTTGTTTATTTGATGATTGAATCAGCTGTGTTTGATCAGACGGACATCCAATTCTCAATACGAATTCAGAAACACTCTTCTCTGCTCCTCAGGTACATCAAACAACAACCTTTACATATGTAGTGTTTGTTGAGTAAAGAAAAGAATATTCATTTACCCTGGACTGCAAACACACAGAGATCATGTTTATGACTCTATGCTATGACAGCTCATGTTTTTTAATCGTATCAAATATAAAATATATAAATTTTTGGTTTATTTTGGGCTTTAGACTTTAACAAAAATGTCTGGCAACACTGGCACTTTACATCTTTTCATATTATTTTCTTGCACGGCGCATACAGAAAAGGGATCTCTAATGTACATTTAATTATGTCATTAACAACTAGTTGTTGACTTCAGTTTCGTACACACTGCATGAAATTTCTGTTTGTCACTGTATTTTTCGGTAGTAAATTCATAGTAGAATGTGCTTCCAGCCCGAAGGCTCAAAAAAACCCGCCCACTCCAACAAAAACCAGCCCAAATTTTAACTGCCAAAATAATTTTAGTTTTTAGGATTGTAAATTGGTCATTATCATCGTTGATTGACATTGCAATACATTTCTATGACAAGATGAAAAAGTATAATTAAACCAGGATCAAACATAGCATTAAAGAGAGTGAGAAAATATGACTTATATGTCCAGAAACCACTTCAAAGCGACAATCAATCAAAATGACTTTAACCCCCAAAAAACATATTTTGTGCAAAATGTACCCTCTATAATTAATCGGATTCGGAAAGCTGAGTAGGCATTTCACAAGTTTCATAAACTTCATTCACACACCACGACAGCTAAAAATTTGCAATTCATTGATACATACAAAAGAACAAAAAAAGAACAGCAGCGACAATAATTTTAAGAGTTGCCTTAACATCTAACAGAACAATAGTACGTCTTTCGGGAAGTATATATTGCAGAACATATCATGCAAAATTTAGTAAGTCCAGCAGCTGTCAAGGCCGAGTATGATAAACAGAAGTAACGTTAGTAGAATCCCATATTCACTTTGATTTTTATTAAATCATTAAACTGCTTTGATTTCAGTTATAGTTTTATTTACAAAGTCTTCAAGTCTACATGTCGCCTGTCGTCTCTTTTTAAATCCACGTTGTGAGATTTGAGTTACTTTCCCTACCGTGCAATACACATTTGGGCCACTTTGGCATTGTGATTCAATATACAAAATCTGAATCAGATTGATTGACAGGTGAGGCTCAGACCTGATTGGTTAAACTGAACCTATAAAGTCAGTGTTAAGGAATAATGTGTTTTTTGACTGCACTATACATTATTTCCAAACGTTTTGAAATAACTTAACTAATCAAAAGCAAAGAAAAGGCAAGCTGCTTGGGCAGGTTTTCAATTACATTAGCAGCCTAAATTTTGTCAACCCTCCCAATGCATTTTTCTCCGGTCTAACCCATTCAAAAGAAGCCCAATTGGGCAACACTGGTTGTCACTACCGAAAATGATTGTGTGTGTGCGTAAAAAAACAGGAACAGGAATGTTTAAAGGGTGAAGTGATAACCTAATATCAGATGCCATGTGTATGTGGCCACAGAATATTTAAGTACATTTTGTGAAAAAAAAAAAGAATCATAATCGTCAATTTTGGCCTTCAACTATTAAAAAAACAAAATAATCGAGGTAAAACAATTACTGTAACCCATTCTATTTCGCAAGGACCCTCTCTTTTCTTGTGGTATAAATCCACAGCGCAACCCTTTCCTTTGCAGTGGTTCAGCTGTGCTATTTATGTACCTTTAGTTTTCAGTTGAATTCAAAGTTTTTTTGTTCTTTTTCTATGTTTTTCCAAAGATAACGAGTAAATATGTTGAATAATCGGGATCCCAATATTGGCCAAAATAATTGTGATTATGAGCTAAATAGACTTGTTTCACCAACAATGCTTTTATAATGCAAAAATCACACACAGCCACAATATAAAAATAGGTGACGGACCAGACAAGCCTTTGGGTTTTGCACTGTTGCCTCATTCTACAATTTTCTCTACAATTCCGACACTTTGCAAATATCCATTTGCATGATGCAAAAAGGAATAAAAGACTGGATTACCTGATTAACCAACACTGCTGAAATACCAGTTTGAAATTGTTAAATGTATTAAATCCCGTTTAAAAAGATTAAAGCTGTCTTTGCTATTTGTCTTTGAATGAGCAAGACAGACTTTCTACCCATTCTTAGAACCGGCCCGATTATATTTGGCATATGTCATTTTCACTGCTGGAGGTCACAAAGCAATAAACTTGTTCCACTTGGTATTCGATTCTTTCCACCTTTAGGAACCACACAGAATATAAACAAGATGTAATATTAATACAGATGTTTTTACAGATCTCTATCCATCCTTATAGTAAATGTGTTTAAGGCACAATATGTACCATTTTTGGCACGGGCGTTACATACTAATTGTAGCCCCGGCGCAGAGAATGATCAGTCTTTGTTGATTGACCATTGGCTCTTTTTACTAGACGAAAGGAATTACTTCCCTAGAGCGGCCATATTGAGCGTTGAGCGGTGCATTCCCTCCCCATTCAAAGTAATGGAAGTGGTGCAACTGGTTACTGATCTTACCTCTCGATAGATGGGATCTACTGACACTTCAATGGGTTTTTGGTAAGTGTGAAAGAGAGGCAGTTTTAACAAAGCCAGTGAAATCAATGCCAGGCTCAGGAGTGGAACAAGCAGCCTTCTGTTGGGTCAAAAATAAACTCAATTAGATAAGTGTTTACAGTTCAAAACCAATGCCACACCAGTGTACAATACAATATATAGAAATATCTCATTCTAAGGTAATAAAAACAAAACGTTTCATTATGTAAGGTCTTTATACACCTCTGAACACAAAGTTATATATTTTATATTGCATTTCTGTCAATAGATCCTCCAAAAAATGACATACTGGACTTAAGGAATAAGATCGCGCGCTGCATTGAGAAAGTCACAAAAATAGATTTAGATCATCTGCTTTGTGTTTTTAAAGACAAACATCTTTTTTCCAAAATCCATCTGCACTGACGGAATGCTTCGTTATAAATTGTCAACGACAAGTGCTTAAATCCACGTTATTTTGCTGAGATCTGATGGTGCGCAATCTGTGGATTTTAGGCAAATATACACGCACAACGTGAGCTCTGTTTGCTGTGACAGATTCTTTTGTCTCCGGACAAATAATTTGAGACGTTTAAAACGAAACTAACCTCAGAGGAGTTCAGGAAACATAATTTAGCTAAACCATTGTCATGACATTACTATGCGTGTGTTGTGTTGACAAGCCGGACGGAAGGGAGGTGGGGTTCACTGTAACTCATTATCATTTAAAGAGACATGCACTAAAACGGGTTGCTGTAAGCAGAGCTGTATTTACGAGTCAAGAAGGATTTTGTTTACAAAGCCGTTGAATGTTTTTAAGCAAAATATGTTCCAGACATTTCATGAAGACCCTAATAAATCATACCAACTTACTTGAAAGTGGTCGTATGAGGAGACCTTTAATGAAGCTGAGGTGTAGAATTGCATTCAAGATATTTTAAAGATCACCGTGATCGCGGGTCTCAAATGTTACGTGAGTTTCCATGAAAATTAAACAAACATGAACCTCCTGGTAACTTATGGATGTCACCCAGCATCCGAAATAATACCAAAACACTTCAAAACAGCCTCCATTATTCGCAAACGGTGGATAAAACCTTGAAAAATGATATATGAGCCCGAAAAAAATCACAGAGATGGCGATTGCACGAGCTTAAAGGGGTCATTTGACTCTGCTTAAACGAATATTATTGTTTGCTTTAGATGCAATGTGTAAACATGATTTAAGGTAAAAAAACGCTGTATTTTTTACATACCGTGTATGTTTGTATCTCCTCTTTGCTCCGCCTCACTGAAATGCGCTGATATTTTACAAAGCTCATCGCTCTGAAAAGCGAGGTATGCTATGATTGGCCAGGTCACTCGTGCGTAGTGATTGGTCAAATACTGCATGGAAATGTAACACCTCTTACCATATTCGGAACAGCAGGCTGCGTCGGCGACGGTACGATGGGATTTACAAGACCGTACTTGCGTGTAGATTTGGGCGTTTTTAGTTAAATCACACCACGAGCTGACGTCAAGTTGTGCGGGTGTGGTTACACGAGGCATTTCAGGCAGGTCTGGGTGAGCATTCGCTTCTAGATAAAATACATCTTTTGTTCCGACACTAAATTTTTGCAATTTCACGTGTCTTATACATGCATGGGCAACTTATAACACACAAAAGACAAAGAAAAACATACTTCCGGCGAATGACTCCAGTAAGATCACAGACAACCTCTGCAAGTATTACAAATGACTAGAGGTACTAATCTTATGCGAATAGTGCTCAGGACACATCAAGTGATCTCTTATGAAGCAATAGTGATGCATAGTTCAAAAATGTTTTACTCATATAAGATTTCTGCGGGAATTCCTATCGGATCCAATATTGACAACACAGCACTGCTTTTTAATTTTAATATTTCCACAAATCCAGTGTCGATCTCTGCCTTGTTCACGAAGCAATCCTCGGAGAAATTAAACGATCAAACGCTTCATGTTTTTCCCACATGAGCTGGAACGTCTTTAAAAATAAACTTTAACCTCGCATTACTAATGTCGGAATCCGAAGGAAGGTTATGCAGCGACTGTATTCTTCCATAACCAGGGGTGGAACAATATTTAGCTGTAACGGCATGTTTGTTTATTGCTTGCTCGCTCTAACATGGAGATGGTGGTCTAGTGGGTTAAACCACTGAACTGGTAAATCAAAGGTTGCTGGTTCAATCCCAGCATCCACCACCAGTGTGTCCTTGAGCAAGATACTTTACTCCATGTTGCTCCAGGGGGATTGTCCCTGTAATAAGTACACTGTAAGTCGCTTTGGACAAAAGCGTCTGCCAAATGACTAAATGTAAATGTAAATGTAAATCTAGAGCGGGGCTAGAGAAGAAGTCGTTAAAATTATTCTCTAGGTGTTCAAACTATCAATCATTGATAGGTGCATTCCAGAACCTGCCGTTTGCTGGGCCTGGGGTCAATAATGTTATCTCAGTAAGAAGGGCGTTTTCAGTTCAAACACCTACATGATTTTTGCGTGAATATGATTACCACTTATATAAACAAAAGCTCGGGATAAAATTGTAATTCATGCCTCCTTAAGGTAAATATGGCATTTGATGGTCAATAGGGGTGTAACGGTACATGTATTCGTATTTTGAGTAAAAAGCGCCATTGACAACTTTTTCTTGTCAAAAAAATAAGAAAATAAGGTGAACACAGCCTTCGTTTGTCCGTATACCTGGAAGGACAATGGCACTGTTTCATAGGTCTTCTCATGGTGCCTGAACAGCAGGTTTTCTCTTTACCTCTTCCGCCTTGTTTCAGCATGTGTTTACCAGCCCTAAAACGAGACAAAACACGCTTAACTTTTTTAACTATTTAGACAATTTAGACAATTTGAAACTATTTAGATGATTTATTTCACAGGAAAATGTGTAACTTGATAATTTAAAAAAGGATAATTTACAAAAACAGACCATGGTATTACTGTGGTTTGGTCCATTTTGGACTGTACATGGGTCAAAGACGAGACGAAGCAACAAATACAGTTTCATATACCAAACAAAAAACTATCATCCAGTGTTACAATCCACACTTTCCTTGTACCATTTGATCTTTGAATAAACATTTCAGTAATGCTTAATTAGAAACGCACTGATTGCAATTTTCTGTGTCGATTCCTATTTTTGCAGATTCCGATTTTGTATCCACAAACTATAATTGACAGTTTATAACAAAACATTAACTTTTCACCAATGCACATTTTTTATAATATGTTTTTTAATTTCATTACATAAATTAGTGAACATTGCAATTTCCCCTAATCTATCTACATGCAGTTCTCCAACCTGCATTAAACTACAGAATCTTCTCTTGCCCAAATAACTCTTAAACTGAAGACTGAAAATAAGTATAAAAATATAACTAAAGGTGTCACTTAATTGACCTTTTCATTTTTGCACTCATCTTACAAAAGTCTAAAATAACAATAAAATACTTCAACTTTATTCTTGTCTGTTTCTGTTTACAGCAAACATTGCTTTATCTTTAACTTTACAAACAAAAAGAAGTCGTGTTGAATGTCATTTTACCAAAGTTTTAAGAAAATCAATCGGGTTGAATGGAATTCACATTTGTTTACACATAGTGAACGACTTGAAAATGAGTTTAGCATGTAGAACTTACCCGATGTAGACGGAGCAACGAAAGATGAACTAATAGACAGTCAAAAATTGTGCGTCTGTCTGTCTGTCTGTCTGTCTGTGCACTACATGATGTGCGTGCGCGCGCGCGGAGGCATTACAGACCTCCGTCACACATCTCTCTATCTTTATAAGCATTGGCTGTCTTATTCATTACTGACAAACGTTATCTCAAGTGGCTTTGGATAAAAGCGTATCTAAATAAATGTAAATGAAATTTTGTTGTAGTTAGTTTAATTATTTAAATAACCAGGGTACTATTTTCCAAAAATGCATTTGTTGATGTCAAAGGATCAGAAAATCAGTCTGAAACCGCAATAGTGCTCCAGCAAGGTAAGTTCATTGCTTATAAATATTTAATAACTTTACATTTTCATGGTTTGGAAACTTAAGTTTGAAAACCAAATGTCATTTAGAGAAATTTACGTTAGATGGCTTGCAATTAAAGCTTAAACATACGTTTATTAATTCAGGTGTTTATTTCATTGGGTTTAAGTTCATGTGTTACATCACTGTGTCACTCTTACACTGTGTCCTACACTAGAATACACAAACTGCACAACTGATCAGTTATGCACAATGCGATAACGTTAACATGTTATGGCAAAAGCTGCTTATTTACACAACAGTAAAAAGGTTTTGTTAGTGAACAAGTAGTTTTAACACTTACCGTGAGCTTTGTGCTCCCATGATAATAAAAAGGACTGATTCGCCGGTTAAACATCATTTTCGTGGACTTTTACTTCTTACATTGTATCTGATGAAGACGGAAGTGTTGTTGTTACTCTGTATCCGTCCTAAAAGGCAAAAGTCGTACACGTCTCATTCGCCAGCGGTCAAGCCTTCTGACCGACGCATGCCTTTAAGCCAATCAGCGAGGGCTTCCTTTCATTAATTAATATTCATAAAGGACCGTAACTGCAGTTTCAAAATAAAAGTAGTCTGCTTTGTTTTTGGCTCTACGGTGATCATGGGTTTGTGTCTATTGTATACAGTCTATGGTTTTATAGATTTAAAGTATCTAAAGGCACGATGTGTCTGTGCTGCACGTATATCATAAGGACTGACATGTAAACGTCATTGTGCTTTTAGAAGCGCTGTTCCGCCGTTTACTTGCATTTCTTTAATGTCACTCTTGCCGTGAGGAATATGACGGAACCATTGACTCATCTCAGCATCTGACCAAAGCACGCAATGCGCAGTTTAATATTCCTTATGTCTGGGATTTGGACCACCAGACAAGAAACACCCACACTTCTCACGTCAACAAACCAATCAATTCAATATAATTTTTATTCAATTGTATTTATATAGCGCTTTTCACAATTTTCATTATTTTCATGACATCATAATATATGTATTTTTTTAAAACCAGGAGAAAATTGAAAGAGAATATACGGTATTAAGAATCTTGGTATTATTGCAAGTTTTTCTCTTTGCAATGTACACTGATGTCAGTGGATTGTCAGAAACTATCAATTATTCAATTGAAGTATATTTAATTTAGGTATATTGTTATTTTAAATATTGTTATCAGGACTGGGAGCGTAAAATTACAATATACCAGATCAATTTGCAATACCCAAATCTGCGGAAAGAATATATTTGTCAAAATATGTTGATGTGGATGTGTGTTTTGAAACGCATATATTTATGGATTAAACTAAATCGGCAGTCTCCCAGTTAGTTACGGTGGCAAGGAAGCAAAACTCCACTATAGTGTGTATGAGTATAAGACTCTATGGAAACATATTGGTTGCGGTTTACAATTTGAACTCGCAATATGCAAAATGCAATGCAATTGTGTATTTAAATATACATTTTAAATATCATATGTGCAACATTAAGTGCAAAATGAAAATAAAAATTATATAAATTACATTTTGTCATGTTATTTAAATAGATATTTTTAACGCTCTTTAAGTTGCAAAATTAAAATGCATTTGCGGGATTCGTTATATATGTTTAAAATAGTCAAGCAAAACTGTGAAAAAATTCAAATGTTATTCTCCCTAAATGCATTAACATTAACAGGTTGAACATTTGGGATTGCATTTTCATTTTCACACTACGCGTTGTGTTGCAAATTTCAATGTGGACCTGATAATGCATTTCAAGCATCCATTTACCCATTTACCCATTAAAATAAAAAATATTTAAACTCGTGTAGGAACTGACAAATGTAATTGATATAATTGAATTTTCATTTTGCACTTAATATGCACATATGTTATTTAAAATGTACATTTCAATACACAATTGCATTTTCATTTTACATACTTCATTGCTATTTTGCGTATTGTATTTCAAATTGAAAATAGCAACCAATATGCTTTCATAGGACTCAACTAGGAGAGCCAGATCTCCTCTGGCATATTAAAATAGAACTGCTGCAACTACAGAGAATAACAAGAAATCAATAAGAATACCATTCCAAGATGAGCACAAACATTTCTTTAACAATTTACGGCCCTGAATACATTTCTCTGAATTTTTTTCCGTAAAGCCAAGATAATATGACACAAGTATAATTTAAATAGCTTGTATTTACATAATATTGTATTTAACTCTGTTACAGAGGGAGATTTTACGCATTATAATCACCAAGTGAAATTTCTTTGGAAAGGTTTTTCAACAGCCAAATTGTCATTAAATGTTTTAGCCTTTGATTAATCTAGAATCTAGTATTTGCCTCAAAATGAATGAAAATTCAATGAAATAGTTTGAATAGGATTCTCACTTGAAATGACAGAATGCTTGGAGGCGGAAACTGCGTTTCTTACTTCACAACAAGCGCATCTGTATAGAACTTTTATGCAGTTGTTTATTGGTCAAAGTTTTCGAGTCAATAAATAAATTTGTGCTGTTCTGGTTGGTCGAGATGGTTTTGTCATACCCGCTGTTTGTCTATATTCTCCTGACTGACTTTATCAGTTTTGATATTATCATTTGGTACATTATCATCTTCTCTTTCCTCAGTAGTGACTGCGGATGTGATGACAGTCTCCACTTCAGTCTCAACCACAGAAAATCTTGAGCAACCACTGGATCCTCCGGTGGCCGTCGTATCTAATTTGTCTTGTGAAATCACACTGTCAGCTCTTTCATCCTCTGGGCTGCTCTCATGAACAGTCACCTGGAAGTTATGAGCGGATTCATTTTTTGAGCTTTTGTCTAAAGCTGTTTCAGATGCGACGGGTGAGCTCGAGCACTTCTCCAGAGAGACCGGCAGATGTTCAGCTGTGGTTTGTCCTTTTTTGTCCACCACAAGCCCTTCTGCCGCTTTACTGGCCACTGGATTAATTCCCTTGTAGAAGGCCAGCAGTGGTATGCTTTTCTTCCGCTTGCCTGCATTTGGAACCTTGCCATTGGTTGCTCCGGTGTCTTTGAACATGTTGCGGATGTTGTATTCCTCCTGAGGTTTTTTCAAGGCATCTTTTATTCCTGAGAGCGTCGTGTCATTCGACACATCTCCTGGTTTAAGGTTGGGCAGATTGATGGAACCTTGAGGGCTGTTTTTTTTCTCCATGTGGGTGACCCGAAACCTGTGAGTTTAAAAAAGAATACTGTAACGCTGCTCTTACACTGCAGATTATTGAAAAAGGGATTATAATCTTTCTTTCATTATTGTTTGGGGTTTTGATTTCACGAAAGAAAGAAATATAACACAAGAATATAGTATATTACTGTAGGTCGTACCTGCCCACAGAAAATACAGTCTGTTCTTGTCGGGTTTTGCTTTTAGCCACATGGCTTCTGCGTCGTGTTTTTAATAAATGTCCTTGCTTACAGTGAGCACAAGAGCTGATTTCAGCTCCCAGGTGAACTGTATGATGGTGAAGGGGAAGGCCGCCTATACTGTCCTTGTGATGTAACCTGGTTAGAAAGAATACAGCGAAGAAGAATAAAAAATGATATTTACGCATTCCCATGCCTTGCTACATGAATGAGTAGGGTCAGTGTATAGACATAGCTTACTATATTTGATTTGTTTATTATCGCAATTATATAGCATCTGATTACAAACAATTAATCAAAATAATTCAAATACATACAGAAGTAAAGTGTAATGATTTCTTATTTTATTTCCTCTTTTAGTATGAGATAATAACAGAATTACTGGTGTGTAAGCACAAATTGTACATTCAATATGGTTCAACTGTACCGTGGGTTGTGAAGTTCACAAACATTCTGGCCGTCCATCAAATCTTTAAAGGCCTCCATATTGGCTAGAGCACAAGAACAAGAAAGTTGTCTTCAATTGTTCCTTAGATTACATGCAATTATATGCCCAGTCGTGGTTGAATTCGCTCAGACATTTAAATGGTTCATTTTGATTGTTTAAATGCACAGTTTGTCATTTATGCTACTACGCTTTCAAAAGAAAGATGGAAATTATGTCACTGAAAAAGAAAAGTACAAGTAGAATCAGTAGAACGTACTATTAAGAATGAATGATAGTACCTTAAAAGTATATATTAGTACCAAATACACATTACTGCACGTAAAGGATACCGTCCCAGTGACAGCTTTCTAGCTTTTTCTTAGTGTAAAGAGGTCCCAAACCAACAATTTAGCCCAATGTTGAAGCGTGGAATGATGATGGGAGTTGTAGTCTTCATTTCAACTGCCGATGGAAATCAATTTTACGAGACTCACAAATCATGTTCAGGGATGGCATCCAATCATATCACTCCCATCCTCAAATCCTTTCGTTGGGTTCTTTTACAGGGTTCTCTCCTCACTTATCAGTGTATCTACTATGGTGACACCCCGCCCTATCTTAAGGAACTTTTCACTCCACAAACCTCAACACGTAGCCTCTGCTCTGCCTCAGCACATCTCCTCAAATCCACCAGGACCAAGCTTCGCACCATGGGCGACAGGCCTTTTACCCAACTACTCCCAATCTATGCTCTCCCTGACCATCTGAGGACACCACAGTCACTGGGTGCCAGTGTTGGGTGTAAATAGTTACATACTAATTAGATACTATAATTCATTTATTTTCCCTTGAACAAGTAAAGTAAGGGATTACTGAGATTTTTCTGTAATTTAATTACAGTTACTTATGATGTAATTACTAAATACTGTGTAATATATTCAACAGTGGAAATGACATCAAAAGTCTAACTTTAAAATGAATCCTTCTCACATTTGTATACTTGGGTCATTCACTAAGAATCATTTATGGAGTTATTTATTTGAATTAACTAAATAAGCCATTTCATGTCCTTGAATCAATTCTAATCAAGGCTGATGTAGGATATAGAAAGTTATTAGTAATAATAAATTAAATACTTTTTGGAGAGAGTAATTTGTACAGTAATCTTATTACACTATTGAATATGTCATAAGTAACTAGTAATTAATTACTTTTTCAGAGTAGCTTGCACCACCACTGATGTGTTCTTTCAAATGTGGCCTTAAAACTTACCTTTTGAGGTAACTTTATTAACGTATTGTTTCTTTTGCTTCTTTTGTTTTTAATTTGTAACACTTTGGGATTCTTGTTAATATCAAGTGTGTTATAAATGAAATGAATTATTAGTAGTAGTATTTCTCGCTGTTCAAACGTTGTTGGAAGTGTTTGGGATAATGTAAGTACACAAGTGTATAAAATATATGACACTATGCTAGTGGCCTTTGGATATTTGAATACAAAAGATCTCACAAATTGTGTGCCTTTAACAACAGAACTGAGGAAAACCCCAGAACAAAGAAATAAAAGGTCTTTACCTTCATTCTCAATGATGCATTTCAGAATTTGTTCAACGGTGTCTTGACTGTCATCTGATTCATCTGTAGAAACAAATCCTATATTTATAATGTATTTTATAATCGTGTCATTTTAAATTGCATGATAATAAATGAGAGTGAAGCAAGACATTTTTTACCAAGTCTCAGTTCTGGTTTGAAGAATAAAGAAAGCTACAGAGGATTGAATGACAAATGTTGGCTAAATAATGACCTCATTTTTACTTACGGGGGGCGAACAAACCCTGCAAAAACATAAGATGATAAGGGTTCTTCCATAGAAGAACCACTTTTGGAACGTTTCAGTCAAGGGCTCTTAAAAGATCAATTAAGGTATTTGTAGAAGAGTCTTGTGTGAAACAAGTTCTGCTGATGTTAAAGGTTGATCATGGAACAAAACCCTTGAACCTAAATGCAACAATCAATTAGACATTTGAAACCGGGTTCATTGTCATTACTATGACTGTTCACTGTAGTCAAACGTCAATCAGTTGTCAAGCTAAATGAATGAAATAAAAATCAAGAGCCATTTTTATGTCTTCAACATGTAGTTGTGATTCATTAGCATATCTTTATTTTCATATTTTGTAAAGTGGCTTTAGAACTATGGGTATTTGGATTGACACAACTGGATATACAGTAAATAAAACAAAAATTTTATGTTCATAATGAGAAGAATCCTTCGTTTGGTACTACTTTAAAAAATGTATGTCATGATCACAGAATTTAAAGAGTAAATATTGTTTTGATTTTAAAGGTCGTACTTTGGTTCATGGGGTTTCCATCAACAAGGTTACGTACATATACGGTTAAAAACACTTTCATTTTCTAAAAATAGGCAGTTATTATTACATTACTTCTTGACTGACTCTCATATGATTATTTTTCCGATTGATTTGTCTAATCCCCTCAATTTTGTGAATGAAACGTAGGCGGTCATTACACGTAGTGACGCAAATCCAGAAATGAAATTATACATGACAGATGACTCGTTCACGTGATTCAGAGTCGACTCCTTTCTTTCTCAAGCCAATAACATTGTAATTTGTTCACTTTTGGCTTTACAACTGGGCACTGCTTACATTCACACAAAGCAACATTACACACTGCATGAAATGTCATTTTATGGACTTTGTAAGAGTTACTTTTTAAGAATTGTTGTATAGTGCTACAAAATTAGTTAATTGGTCATTAATGCTTAAACAAGCAAAACTTTATAAAAGCCCACATATGTTTGTAGAACAAATGACTTACCGTCTTTTTCTTCACCAAGTTTGTCCTCGCAGTCGTCTTCATCATTCTCCAGTTCACACCTGTAACCCTTCTCTTTTAACAAATGACAGATCAGGAAGCCCAAAAGGCCGGTCATGAAGAAGAAAAAGACCAGGATAAAGATGATGTATGTTGGCGAGGGTTCATCCGCACTAGGTATCTCGTGGTCTGTCATCTCCCGTCAGCTTTCACACTCGACAGTCTGCAAAGAGAACATGAAAGAAAGTCCACAGTCACGTTTTTGCATGACACACACTCTCCAGTAATGCAGAACTGCTCTTTTGTCACATAATCTGACTCTTTTGGTTGACTGAGATAATCAGCCAATCGTCTCGTTCAGGGCATGCTTCATGCTTAAACGTACCTTTATCTTTACATCCAGGCGCGTGTTAAGAGAAGCTCGGCCCACACCCTCTGTTTTAACTCTGATAAATGAGCAAAACTAAAACATCCTGTTGCCTTCCACAGAGCTCTGTTCTTCTGATCCTGTCGTTTGAAGTTTCAATGATGAACTCTTTCACTTATAGAGGACAGTTGTTTTGTGTTTATCTATAGATTTGGATGGAAGCACTTCACATTATAGATCAAGCTACTGTATATCAGGAAGTTAATATAACTTCAAACCTCTGCTATTATCCATCACTAAAACATGCCTCTGTAGGTATTGGCAGATAGAGTGCAAACCAGTGAAATATACAACAGTGCAGATGTGAGGTACAAAGAGCTTATTAGTCTGTTTAAAGTGACAAAGCGAGCCGGATTGTTGAACTCTATCATAAGGTAGTTAAAGAGTGGCAGACCGATGCTGAATGATGTACCGGACAGAACATCATTTTTTATGCCATATCATGCTAATAACTGTTTTGTGTTCAAACAGCACAGAGAAGTCTTGGCTGGTAGTCTGGCCTGAGGTCTATTAAAATTGAACTAATCAATTATTCATGATTTGGCTTACAATGTGTAACCCTTATATAGAGAGAGAGAGACGAAAGCATTAGCTGGCGAGTGTGAGAGAGTATCTCTCTGCCGCATGAGTCAGCTTTCTCATGACCTGTCCTCTAACATTCTCCTCCTCAGATGACTGAAACATCACACCATTGATCAATGTATTCTAGCTTATAGGCTCGGTTTCACAAACAAGGTTTAAGGCTATTAGTCCCAGACTAAAATAAATGTGTGACCTGTCTTTACTGAGTATAATTTGCCCAGAAATATCTTCAAATATATCAGTGCCATTGTTTTGTCTCGAGACGCACACCAGTAATTTTTAACCACTATTCTTCTGAGGCAATTTTATAAGAGCGACATAAATATCTTAATCTAAGGCATAGTCCTGGTTTAAGATAACCGTGTCTGTGAAACCAGGCCATAGTGTGTTAATAGTTTTACATTAGATTTTATGCAGTTATTTCACATCTTTTTTTTATATTTTAACCAAATGAAACTGCCTGGACATATTACTTTTACTCAAGCTGTTGTGATCACACATGTGTGTATTACGCTCCATATTCTATTGTGTTGGTAGTAAGCATTTTGCTGTTGTTATATAGAGTTTAGTAAATTTGATTTATGTATATACATTAATATTTATGTAAGGTGCCTGAGCATTAGTATTAGTAATTCAGTTGTTATAGGCTACAATGACCAACTGCTGAAAAAAATAAAAACCACTAAGAAAGTGTAGTAGATTCAATGGATATAGTGGGAATGGCATTGCGTTGGGTCTCTGTGTTGAGTTCTATTGGTGGGACAGATCTGGCGAATAACAACCAAAAGAATATTAAATCCTTTTGTGATAAGACCCAAACATAGAATAAATGTGTAATGTTCTATTAGTGAACACCTGATTATATATGATGTCATTTGTAATGGAAACCATAGAGCAAGCATTGCGCCTTCAACTTTGGAAAGAAACGCGTTTGCAGAGATGCGCTATGGTCCTGCTGATCAAAGTACTGTAATGCTGCTTTCACACCAAACACGAACAATCGCGTTCAACGCTCTAGCTGGAAAAGTTCGTTATTTTCGCTGACAAATATTTTCAACTTCCACGGAGGAGGAGATTAACGCGTCTGCCGCGAGTTCCGTCTTTTCGCGTCTTTGCGTTGACTTTGTATATAACGTAAGTTTCTCGCGCAAAACGCGTAATTTCGCGTTTGGTGTGAACCCACCATTAGACGCTGTTTACGACTCAATAAATCTATGGTTCTTTGTTGTTATCGTTTGTTTGGGTGCATTCGTGTCATTTAAATATATCTCAAATTCGTATCATTGAGCTATTTAAATGACCTATAAAACTGAGAAAAAGTAATAGCCACACAAACCGGTAGTGTGATGCTTAAACACACGAATCACAAACAACAGAAAATATATATTATCTTCAGGCACTCACCAAACGTTTGACATTATGTCTGCTGTACGAGATGCTGATGTTATGATGCAATCGATGGGGACGAGGTGCTGAAACAGCTGCAGATAAAGTCAATGACAGGAGCTGCGTATTTAAAGGTAGATGACACATCAAAATGGTGTGTACTGTAGAGGAATAACACTAGAAAGATTCAGGTGTCTGCAGCAGTTTCTGATAGATAGGCTTTGTTTTTTAGGATCCTCCATTTTATAATAATTATTTTGCAGATAAACTCATGACAGTAAACAATAATGTCTGCAGATGAACACTATTCTCAAGGGATTTGAGCACATGCTGGTTTATTTTCAACCACACATTTTTATTTCAAAAAGTGAATTTGTAAGACACGATAAAGTGCAAAATTATAAAGGTTTGTTAGCTAACAACGTCTGCAGATCTTTCATTTGAGAACTCAATCATATAAACTTTCCCCTGTGAAAGAACTAAAGGGAAATCCAACGTCAAAGCTTCTCCTCATCCAACAAGAGCAGCTCACTGGCTGTCAAGTGTATCTTTGCTTGATTTAAATCATTTTTTATATTTAAAATACATTTCATAATCATAACAACAACAACAACAGAAATAACACATAAAACACCGTAATGAACGCAACTGTTATTATTGATCAATAGATGGCGCTGTGCACCGGAAGCAGTTGTACTGACGAAAAAAGGAAGTGACGTGTATCCGGCATTGTAATGAACATGGCAACGGCGAAAGGAATAGAGTGAATCAATAAACAAACACATTTTCTCTCACTGCGCCCCCCAAAAAACTTTTATATTTAGTAACTTAACAAACCGACAGCATGACGAACCGAACCGCGTATTTCTATGATCCAGACGTTGGGAACTTTCATTACGGTGAGATTCTGATGTGTCTGTTAGCATTGGTGGCTAATCAACAATCATTTGTAATGTGCTGTGTTTACGTTCACGAATGAGTTGACGTTATCATATGTACGTGCACATGAGGGATCTGAATATGACGCTAATATAGTCCGCACATGTGTGCGCTGTGAGGTGCAGGTGTTGTTGTTTTTGCTTTGCTTTGCTTTTTCATTGCAACTTAAAATGAAACGAAAATGATCAGAAATTACAGCATGCATAATCCAAATATAGATTTTTCAGTACATCATGATTTTGAATGTGACATTGCGTTTACAACCGTAAATATATATTAAATACAGTAAATCATTTATGAGATATTGCTGAAAGGATGTGTGCGTTCTCTTACCTCTTGGTTTGTCTCCAGGTGCTGGACACCCAATGAAACCTCACCGCTTGTCTCTTACACACAGTCTGGTGCTGCATTATGGACTCTATAAGAAGATGATGGTAGGATCTGCTCAACACTTGTTGTGTTTGCTGCCGTCTGTAGTGGAGTTTTTCTCTTGATATGGTAATGAACAGAGCTCTCTGTGCAGGTTTTTAAACCATACAAGGCGTCTCAGCATGACATGTGCAGGTTTCACTCGGAGGACTACATTGACTTTCTGCAGAAGGTCAGCCCGAACAACATGCAGGGCTTCACCAAGAGTCTCAACACCTTCAACGTAGGAGACGACTGGTAAATCGGAGTATTTTATGGGAATTTTAAGCCATTATAGAGACATTGAGCACGATAAGACAATACATGCAGTGCTGGAAATGGCAGAGGTTCACTGGGGATCTCTTGTCGGGGATGTTTTTAGGGACAAAAAATTCACTTTATTTATATTTTGAAATGTGCATATGATTTGGAGGTTAATTCCTGAATTATAGATGGAAATCCCCTGCATTTTTGGGTGTAATCTCATCCCCTCCTGAAATCCTCTTCCCCCTCATTTCCAGACCTGAAAGTACATTTTGTATGAAAGGCTTTGCTTATAGGATCTGTCATCTTTAATTGACACCTCTTTTTAAATTGACTTTCAGTTTCTTCAATTCTATCTGTTCTGTGTGTGTGCGTCTTCAGCCCTGTTTTTCCAGGTTTGTTTGAGTTTTGTTCGCGATACACAGGTGCCTCCTTGCAAGGAGCGACTCAGTTAAACCACAAGGTAAGATGATAGGGAATTCTTTGTGTTTTGAAATTGGTAAATTATGCAGTAACCCGAAAAGAAGAACAGAAACATCAAAGCAGATTGAAGGCAAATGCTTATGACCAACGTTCCAATCACGTGTGAACATCTGTGTTGTTTTTCATTACGTCTAATAACATCCGCTGTTCATGATATAGATATGTGACATTGCCATAAACTGGGCCGGAGGTTTACATCACGCAAAAAAGTTTGAGGTAAGCATTGCATCACTCTGATAATGTCATATTTAAATAAAAAAATATGGGCATTTGCATAGGTTCTTGGGTCAAAGATAATAAAGGGACTAAGCGTAAAAACAATATGTGCAATACTGTTTAAATTGTTGTTGTTCAAAAGAAAATGAAAAAGCATTTTTTAGTTTTTCTGAGCAAAAATAAATATTATAAATTTTCCCCTGATTTACAGAAGAAAACCTCTAAAACGTATTTCAGTGTAACAATCTTGTCAGGCATATTTACAACATAATTCAAGTAATTGATTACACTTTCACCCCAAATGTTAACTAGTTGTAATTATTATACTTTTTTAAATTGCCACTATCCTATCCTATAGGTAACTAATTTAAAGCAGAATAAAATGTAATATATGCTCCCTTATTTTTATATATTTTAATATGTACAAGTTAAAATAAGCAAGTGGTTTGAATTTGTACATAAATATAAAGTGTTACACTGAATGACAATGTAACATTATTTCAATCAAATTTTGATATTTTATTCTCCAAAAACTTTATTGAAACCATAAAGTAGACATTTTACTTACATTTAATGTGCTTTCTATGGACTCAAAATCACTTTTGTAAATGTCTTTTGAT
This sequence comes from Triplophysa bombifrons, assembly GCA_029783895.1. Lineage (NCBI taxonomy): Eukaryota > Metazoa > Chordata > Actinopteri > Cypriniformes > Nemacheilidae > Triplophysa > Triplophysa bombifrons. The sequence continues at coordinate 20,635,798 of CM056464.1, forward strand.
GGGGACATCTTCACGTCTTTGACCCGTATACGTTTAAAGGCAGCTTTAGATATCCCAGCATGTTTGGACATATCCACATGAAATGGGTTTCTGTTTTCAGGCATCTGGCTTCTGCTATGTGAACGACATTGTCATCAGTATTCTTGAACTGCTCAAGTAAGTAATATCTTATTACCGTAGACACCGTTATTGTTGCCTTGTGTTTTTACTCTTCACCAACATTTATAATTCAAAATGTCATTATACGGACATACACATACACTACTGTTAACAAGTCACATATTAATTACTTGTTAGAAAATACTTGTCAACATTCTTATTCAGAGATTACATTAACAGACATTTTTAATAGACTTCTTCTGGCAGGATCTCGTTTTTTTATCAAGTATTAAAATAAAGGAACATTAATGAATACTATTTATTTTTCATTGAATACAATTTTGTAATTGTTTTGAGTATAGTTATCGTAGATAATAACCTTTGCTAGGAAGGTTTTATTGTATCATGAATAAATTTGCTTTTAGTGTTGATATGGCGTCAAAAAAGAAATAAATAAATAATAATAATCCATGTTGTAGAATAATATGAAACGTGTTAAAATGATAATATACCACAAATGTAACGTTGGAAATTATTTTCCCAAATAAAGGAAAAGGACGTTATATTTGATCATGTAGTCTGTCTTTGAGTAGAATTTGCAGAAATGTCATTTTATCGAGAAGTTTCTTGACATTTCCTTATGTAGAATTAACATAATTTATGGAATGTCGCAAAGGTATTTTTAATCCACTGGCTTTCGATCACTGAAATGTGTGTCTCTGTGACTGACAGATATCATCCACGTGTGCTCTACATTGACATTGACATTCATCATGGTGATGGTGTGCAGGAGGCGTTTTATCTCACAGACAGGGTCATGACCGTATCCTTCCACAAATACGGGAACTATTTTTTCCCAGGAACAGGTGTGTTATGTTTCTCTGTCTGTAGTCATTTTTCCGTGTCTGTCTGGTTGTTAGCTGTAGCTTTTGCATTGCGAAGGGGTGAGATGCATTCAGGGTCCGGCTGATGTTAAATAAAACTGAAAGAAAATCACAGTCTACTATCAAAAGAAACATTATAAAGATTAATTCTGTACAGTAAAGTGTAGTTTGTGTTCAGGTGATATGTATGAGGTGGGAGCAGAGAGCGGCCGCTACTACTGTCTGAATGTCCCGCTGCGGGATGGGATTGATGATCAGAGTGAGTTTCCTTATGATCTCAAAACACTCAAATGTTATTCAGGTTGTTCTAGCCCAAAAAAATGTGTATCTGATATCATCAGGTTCTGTTTGTCATTCATAGGCTACAGACAGTTGTTCCAGCCGGTTATCAAGCAAGTTGTGGATTTCTATCAGCCGACCTGCATCGTTCTTCAGGTCAGAGCACATTCTCACAGCGAATCACCATCACGGTCTTAAAGGGATATTTCAGAAGCAAAACAACATTTGCCAATGTTTTACTCGTCCTCAAGGCATCCTAACTGAACATTGTCTTGTTGCTCATCTCTGTGTTTTTGTCTGCAGTGTGGTGCTGATTCATTGGGCTGTGACAGATTAGGATGCTTCAATCTGAGCATACGAGGACACGGGTAAGAGTTCTCTCATATGTCTTCTCAGTCACATACACAGACTTAACCTCTTTGAGAGTTGTGCTAGTAAACCAAGTATATAGTCTAATGATCTGTTTATATATTTTAGAGAATGTGTTGAGTTTGTAAAGAGCTTCAAGATCCCTCTGCTTGTGCTTGGAGGAGGAGGATACACCGTGAGAAACGTTGCTAGATGTTGGTGTGTTCATTATTATTGCTCTTGAATCATCTAAACGGGAGCGCCATGAGGTCTATGATGTTATTCTGTCATGCTGCTTTCACTGTATGGTGGGATTTAATTCCTGTTCTATGAGACAGTTTCATGACCTGGTGTCTTTGATCTGTTTTAGGACATATGAAACGTCGTTGCTACTTGAGGAATCCATTAGTGATGAGCTGCCATATAGTGGTAAGAGATAGAAAAACACCTTCAAAAAATCATTTTAAAAGCTGACTTACATTTTTAAGGTGAATCAAATTGACTTTACCGGCCATTTGATCTCATAGTCAAAAAAGTCTTAGAATTGTATTTGATAAGTTATGTGAAATACAACTAGACATTTTTTAAGGCAGTTTGATATCATTTAGGTTCAAATGACTAGTAAAGCCAATCAGATTTCATAAAAAGATATGTACTTCCAAAGCAAAAAATGTTCCGTGCAAAGGGATATTTTTTAATGTTATTTAATATGAATGTCTTTAAATGACTGCATTCTAGATATAGTGGTCCTCAAACAGGGGGCCCCAACATGGATCCAGGGGGGGTGCAATTTTTGTGCCATTTAATGAAATATAGAAATAAATTATACATTTTGTGCAATTAAACATCATAAAATAAAACCAAAAATCAAAGAGCAGAGCCCGTATTCTTAAAGCTTAATTTAGCTTAAAAACTATGCTTGAGTCTTAGTTTAAGAGCGATTCAGGACCAATCTGAGAGCAACTTTGAACAAGGAAAAGACAAAAACGTGCTGTAGTTCTTCGTTCGATCACTTTACTTACAGAAAGTTGGTACAGAACCAAATCATCTCAGCTGCGTAGTTGCATTTTGTCCAGTTGCTGAATATGTAAATGTGATTTTTGTATTGATTACTTCTGCTTCTGGCGCTACGGCATTTCTGCGCGGTGTTGAGATGTTAGCGTGTCTCTAATAGGATCGGTCACAAACACAATCCCTGCATAATCTAGTGTGTTGTGTTTTATTAACTTTCTGATCATTTATAACTTTCATTCATTGTGTGCAACACATTTCTTCTCCCTCTTAGAAGTCCTCCTCGCTACTCCTAACAAAGATATTAAGAGCTCTTTTAAAGTCCCAGTGAAATAAAAAATGACAATTGTAAAATGACATATTGCAGCGTTTATAGTAAATAAGTTATTGATGTGGGTCATTTTCTTATTAAAATTAATGTACCCTCATAATCTTCAATTAAAATCTGAAAATGCACTTTCGCCCTGAAATGACTATACAACGTAAATTAGACAGCTTGGGCGGAGCATCTGTTAACTCCTCCCCTTCAATTAACAGTCTGCTGCCAGTTTCAGTTCAAAATAAATGTTTTACACATCCAATCAATTCGCAGTGAAGAATGCAAGCCACGCCCACTAACTTTTTCTTTTGAAATTCCTTCTCACTCGGAAATGTGTCCAAATACGGAATTAAAAACAATCGAAATTTCCAGTAAACAGGGACTTTAAAAGTTAAGATGCATTATGAATGATTTTTTTCTTTACTTAATTTTAATGAGAAACATCCACATTTCTATAAATTTTTCTTCAAAATTTTGTCAGTAGTGGCAACTCTTTGCACAAAGAAGATTTTACACGAATACGGGCTCTGCTGTTCCAGCATTGTATAATTGTATATGGTTTTGGATTAATTACAATTCTGAGTTTCAGATTAAAGATTTTTTAGGTTACAATGTTTTCAAAACTATACCACATTTCCTTTTCAAAGATGTGTTATTCAAATCTCTGTATTTGTTCTCTTCACAGAATACTTTGAATATTTTGCCCCAGACTTTACACTTCATCCTGATGTCAGTACAAGGATAGAAAACCAAAATTCTAGACAAGTATGTGATATTTTTATATGATTAATCCATGTGATGTTTTCAAATGTTTCTGTCTGTGTATATACATACAGTATATAGTGGGATGCAAAGTTCTTGTACTTTTAACACGCATTGAAAATTTAGAAAATTGTACAGGCTGTTTCAGATAAATAATTGATATGATTCTGTAGGGGTTCAGTGGAGAGAGAAGTTTAGCAGTATTTTGTCATTAGAATGGTATTTGCCAAATGTAATTTATATTTAGTAATTTAACCATTGAATCAAATACATCAGTTTCGTGTTGATGATATTGCATCTAAGAATCTGCAGTATGGCAAATAATACTAGATGACTTTGTGTCATGTAGTATTTGGACCAGATTCGTCAAACCGTGTATGAGAACTTGAAGATGTTGAATCACGCACCGAGTGTTCAGATCCACGACGTTCCCTCTGACCTGCTGAACTACGAGCGACCAGATGAAGTTGATCCAGACGAGAGGGGATCTGAGGAAAACTTTTCCAGGTGAACGTCACCAGCCGTCATTGCTATAGGTTTATTGTATCGTTCATGGGGATTCAAATCAGCAGCTTGACTAAATGAAATCCTACCCTGAGCAACTGCTTGTGTTTCCTCACAGGCCTGAAGCTGCCAATGAGTTTTATGATGGTGACCATGATAACGATAAGGAAAGTGACGTGGAGATCTGAAGAAGCTCATCTGCAGTCTCTTGTGCATTGGATCTTGTCGTGGTTTCTGAAGCCTGCCGTAAGAAAAGCCATTCCCACGCACAAGTGTAGTACTTGATTGCAGTGTGATGAGCGGGTGAAAGTCTTGCCTTTTACTTCACATGCTGTGTAAGTGTATGGTTTGTGATGTTTAGGAACTACATTGTGATGATCAAAGGGATACAACAGCTATAAGACAAACAGTAGGAACATCTGCTACACATAATACATTTGTATTCAACTTCAATTCCAAATCATGGGGTAATGGCATTGTATTGAACTAGTGCGCCTAATATCCAAGCCGACATTAATTACAAAATATTTTTGTCTTGTTTTTTTTCATTGTTTATAGAAAGTTTCGGTAATAAATTTGTTGAAAAAGACTTTGCTAATTCTTTATAACTACAGAAACATGCACACATTGGGAACACTAATGGGTTGGTTGTTCAGCCAAAGAACAAAAACAAAACTAATATTTGTGCCTTGACGTCTATCTTAACAGCACAGGTACAATTTAAAAAGTGCAGCTGACTATAAAAGGACTGTAGAAGAAAATTGTACAAACTGATCGTAACGCACTCTATTTATAACAATACAATAGTTATACAACGCTAGTATAGTCACAAAAGAAGTTTACTCAAATATTCATGTTTTCATATATATATAATACACAAATTATAATGCAACGGACTGCAATCGATACATATTTCCAAACCCTTTGTCATGATGGCAACTCCAAGGATAATAACATCACAAATCATTTCAGAAATGTGTAACAGAATAATAATAATAATTGACTTCTGCACACATCACATACAACTTCCACATGACAGTTTCACAGGTCATTATTTGCACCATTAACACAAATTACAGCTGTATAAAGCAGTCAAAGCATCCTTCAGTGCTAATGTATGCAAAGCTTTATATTAGAAGCAATAAGATGACTGGTTTAGTAGATTGTCAACAAACTCACGTGCCGGTGAACTCACGTGATGAATAAATGATATGTTGTTAGGATTTAAACACGTGTGTTTACAGTTCCTCACTCTCGTACAGAGGGGCAGTATGACGGGGATGAGCGTCCGTGTTCAGAGTAGAAAACTGGCTGATCATGGGAAGCATTTTCACTGGCTTGGGCGGAGGACCCGTTTTATTCAAGCGAGCTATAGAAGAAAAGATGAAATGTTATTTAAGAGCTGGAAACATGACGTGATGTCATAAGAAAATGTCATGATATGTGTTAAAAATCAGTTTTGACTGTCACAACACAGAAAGAGAACTTCTCTTACAGCCCACGTCTAGTCTGGCGTTACAGGTGGACATGCCTGCTTCATTGATGGCAGATACAGTGTACCAGCCTGCATCAGATTTAAGCACAGGATCAATGAGCAGACACTGCGTTCCTGATCCGTCCTGTGAATGACTGACACACAACAAACACACAACTCGCATTAGACGATTCATTGCTTTCCATCACACATAAACAATTACATTACCCAACAATCAGAAGTCAATTTACTATGAAACCCCATTGGTGTAAGTGGTCTTGAGTAGAGTTTGGTGTGTAAAAGAGAATAATATGCCAGAGTAAAAACACTTTTGCTTCAGTGAAACACGCAATCTCATGCGGAATGACTCAAGAAGTCTTTCATTCTCATCATTCAACCTTATGTCCTGTTCAGAAGTAAAGATGAATGTGATTTGAAGCTTTGATGGAGGGGAAGACTGTGAGTGTACAACAACATCAGTCTCCGTCCCAATTTATTTACTAAATGATTTCACAGAAGAAAGTTAAACGTGTTTGGAACGATTGCGATGTTTGAACTATTTATCCTTTTGAAATATAATAATAACAGTATTATTGCCATTCAAAAGTTAATATGAAAGTAAACTCATCAAAACTAATGACACAAATGTAACTATGATTAAAGAATATTTAAACAAAATATGTTGAGATTTAAAAAAAAATGTATAAATCAGTTCTGGACACAAATGCTAAGTGGGTACAATCACACTACGACAAAGACTTGAAAAACATTTCGGTCAAATGACCCTTAAACGTTAGACCGGTGTATATTCTGAAATAATGAAATGGATGTGATCACAGATGAGAACTGACTTCATTCTTATGGGGTCGATGCGCAGCATTTCTTTATCTTTCTTCCAGTAGATCTGAGGGGTTGGAGACGCGGTCACCTTACACTCCAACCTCACCAGATCTCCCTCCAGAGCCCTTGAGTTTCTCATCTTCACCACAAATGTAGGAGGACACAACTGTTCCTGAGCTGAAAACACCAGACGAGAGAATACATTTCAGCCATTCTGCCATAACAAGAGATTTACGTAGCAAAACAGATCCACTTTGACTTGTGTTAAAAACAACATTTAATCCATCGACATCAATGTTGTTGGATAAAGCAGAAGACCGCTCACCGATGACATCCAAACGCAGCGAGAAGCGACTCTCTCCAGCACGGTTCTTTGCTACGCATTCATAAACACCTACATGATGAACGGTCACAATCTCAATGATGAAGGAGTGAACGCTCTTCTCACACACCAGCATCTTATGATAATCATCCGGCCGGATGGGTTTCCCATCCAAATACCAGGAGATATCAGGGGTTGGCAAACCCACAACCTGCATGTCAGAAAGACAAGCTGTCATTTAGCAGTATCATTTTCTGCCTCAGATCATCATTTCTGATGACACGCGTGAAGTATATTTCATTGTGAATGAAAAGGGTTTGCCTTGAAATCAATTCTGCAGAATCGACCCTCTTCCACCGTGAGATCCTGAGGCACTTGAACAAATCGAGGGGCAAAACACTTCTCCTGGATGGTGGAGACCTCTGTGCCGTCTCCTCCTGAATGATGCTTTCTTGACCTGATCCGAGAAAAGAAGGTAAACAAAATAAATGTAACATCATTCGAATTAAACACAGCATCACCTTAGCATCTGTTTGTGAGGCGTTTGATTATTGACTTGTGTGTTTGCAAATTCATAGTAGGGTAGTAGATGAGGCAGTACAGGCAGTGTTGTCAGTATATTTGAGCATGTCTGTGATTCCGAACAATAGATTATTGAAATAATTTACCAAAAGTATAACTCTGGAAAAATATGATAACGATATTATAAATAAGAATTTTATTCCCTGAAAATTCTCACCGCAAACAATTTTTTCAAAATACACTTTTACAACAAATTGAATTAAACATGCTTTATATATTGAATAAACCTGACTAAAGGGGTAAGTTGTCACAATGGCAGATGACATTAAACAACCTATTGTCGTGTTTTTAGCAAAATCAAAATAGTAAAATGATTAACTTAAATTTACATAAAATGTACATACTGTAATTACAACATTAAAAGATAAACGTGACAACTTATCCTGTCCTGACGTATAAGTAAGGGAGAATCCAAGGCTAACCGTGCATGACAGGATTTGACTACACAGCTTGTTGAAATGCTTGATTCTGATTGGCCAGTCGTGACATTTGCAAGTTCGTTATTTCCAGTTATCAACCTCTCAAAAATCATTTTGACAGGTTTTTTTGACAAATTAAATAAAAATATTTCTTTTATTAACATATATGACATTATAGTTACAAATTATTCAACCAAATTGCCTGTTCGGGACATCTTTACGTTGTTTCTTACCTTAAAGCCCAAACTAAACAGCTTTTCCTTGCGGAAGGTCAGCATTCGGTAAAAATGAGCGAAACATATATTTCAAATTCACATTTCAAGTACACTTTTTTCCCCATGTGGCAAGTTGCTATGTAATAAGCGGGATAATGTACAAGCAGCCTGTAGATTATCCCTTAATTAATGCACAACGTCTCGACACTTAATTTCAAACGTTGATCAAAATGACTGGAACTCCCCGTGCATTAAACGGTTTTAATGCACACCTTACAGCCAATCAGAATCGAGTGTTCAAACAGACCATGGTATTAATAACATAAATAACGACATCTGCAGTGCTATCTGTTTAGAGTCGCCTTTATCGTAAAAGTGAGGTTTTACTGATGCTGTCTATGTCATAAAATAAACTGTGAAAATATATTGAGATTGTGTTACCACCCTTTCAAAAACCATTGACTTTGGGATGAGGGAAGTGCTAATTCATTAAAACACATTATGGCTGTGTCTGAATAGGCCCCCTATACCCTAATATACTGCCCTATTTGAGGGGACATCCATTTTTAGTGGCGTCTGAATTCATAGTGGACATTATTGAGTGCACTCATTCAATCCCATGATGCATCATAACAGTCTACAACCATTGTACAGTCATGGCTAGCTGCAAGCCATCTATCATGACGCTTGCGCTGAATGAATTCCCACGTCTCGACAAAAGATGGCGCCCGCAGCATTTCCAGTGCACCGAGTGTCCGAATTTACCTACTCGTTTTCACCTGCTTCTTAAAGTGGAGTATATTAGTGAACTAATGTAGTGAATGAGGGTATGGTGGGCGATTTCGGACACAGCCCATGACTTCAGCACTTCACTGTTAGTGATGGTTGGTGGTGGCATTGCATAGGTTCAGAACGACGGACTGATGTCAGGTACTTGTGTAAGATCATGAAGTGCACAAATGCCAACCAAACACATTCACTCTTAAAGCTCTCAGATCTATCAAGACTACCTGCACAATAATGAGATAAGAGCCATTCGAAATGAAACTCCTCATGCAAATGTACATTTACCATATTCCTCCAGGATGGTGACCTTCTGGAGAGCCAGGCTGTTAGAATAATGCAGAGAATTTCCTTGAATAACCAGCGACAATACATACAATGATAGATCACTGCAGTATAATAACACAGTCATAACATCATGATGAATAATTCAAGAGCACATGGATTCCACACGTGCTATTTCAGGCCCATGAAGAGGCTCTTATCTATTGAGAGGAATGGCAGGAGATCTAAACAGCATCAGATTATCAGGAACATATACGTGTTAAATTAAAGGCTTTGTAAAAAGAATCCATTTTGAGAACATCACCCCAGTTGCCTACTAAACATCTAATGCAGACAAGCCAGGAGTTTTGTCTGGGTGTCGTCCAACAGAATAATCAAAACTCAATCGTGTTAGCTAAACGTAAAGTGTCACCTTAACATCAGTATAAACACACCCTGAGCATGAATGAGTTAAAAGTAACCCAAGCATTCCCGTTTTATTTAATGTCAGACATATTTAATAATGATGTTAATTGGGTGTTCCTACTATATTTTATTTGAATTATGCAGTAGAGCTAGAAGGCTGAATTAATATATTTACACAAAATCTATCAAAGCTATTCGTGTGAGACAATAGCTCTGTGAAGTGTTGTTGGTGACAGTACCTGTTCAAAACCGAAAGAGTTGTCGAGATCGAAGGCCGAGGCGGCGCTGTCTGGACCCAGCAACCTTCTGGCCATGCGTTCCTCGTAGGACATCTTCTGCTGCGGAGGAAAGCTGTACTGTCAGCGTGATGCTTCAGATTCACAACAGAACTTTCTTGCTTCTGTTCTCCAGTTACCTGACTGTTCCTGTGTTGAGGAACCTTGGTTTTAAGCTTCTTCTCCAGGTCTTGAATAAGAGCGTCTTTTGAGCCCTGGATCTGTTCATCTGTGGCTCGAGACGCTGGTCTGGAAACAGTCTTCTTCAAGATTGGCTTTGGCAAACTATGAAACATGGACAATGACGTTACTCTTGAAAAGCTCAAGAGATCTTAGTTATCTTTGAATGAAGTGTCGGTGTTGTCTCAGATGGTTCAGTTTAAGAGTGTCAATCATACATTTTTGAAAGAGCTCAGACTGTTTTGGACTGACTTGACAAATCTGAGATCTAGAGGATGACACTTACATGTTGGGTGTGTAGTTAACGTGAGACACCGGTGGGGATTGCAGAGGCGAGGCAGTTGTTTTCAAGATATCTGGAGATGTCCAGGATGAGGCGCTTGAAGAAGTGTGGCTCACCAGCTGGCTCGGAGGAGGCAGAGGTTGTTCTTGTATTTTTGGCGGTGGACTGAGCGACATGGGAGAACGCCTGGGAGATGGAGATTGATGTACGGAAATGCATTTGGGCTGAGCGCTTGCTAGAGAAGGCAGAACGGATGAAAGAAATGCTGCTGACGATTGCTTCTCACTATTTGGAGTATTCCGTACTTTAGGAATTATAGTCACGCTGGAGCACATCGATGTGCGGGCAGGTGCCGGCTGAGTGGGTGTCACCGACGGTGCCGCAGTGGCAGTTGGTGAGCTAAGATGGTTTGGTTTATTGATGTCATTGTTGGGCATGTGGAAACTGGACTGGGACTGGATAAAATGACGGGGCCGCTCGTAATTGAAGGCGCTGGGGGGGTAAAGAGTTGGCGTGAAGGTCGGCAGGTCAGCCATGTTAATGGCACTGCTCCTGGGTTCTGCCGGTTTACTCAGCTTGCTGGCAGGGAGGAATGGATGTGGAACACTGTTCTTGACTTCTTTTGATGGCGGAGGATGTTTGGGAGTCAATTCGACCGCTGTTGTTTCTGCAGTCGGTTGACCGGTAGATCTGCGTTCGCTCTCTGGGATGGTGAGGGATGTGGTAACTTTTTCAATGGGAGGCTCCAACACCCTGTGGGAAAAAAATATAACACTTTGGGTGCAGGACATCAGAGTTATAACATTTTCTATGAGACAAATCTTCTCCAAATCCAGATGTTGGCCAAAATCAACCCTTAAAGAGCAGTCTTGAAGGCTGTTTGCCAGACCAGCAGTAGGAAATAGCCATTATTCGATAAAATATATACTTTGCAGAATTAGCAAACCTCACCCTTACAAAAGAACAAAGGTCAATAGCACCCATAGCCTTCAGTTTAATGTCGGGATGAGACATGTCAAGCCATATCCTGTGTGGTCAGCATCAATGATTATAATGGGTTCTAATGTCTTTTGGCCCGTCACGCTACTGGTGTCTGGTTTGTTACTCAACCAGTTTGTTACTTCTGACTACCTTTAAAGCAGATGTAACATGCTATTTCACACATTCTGACTTCATTATACCAATTAACGTGCTGGCGTCTCTAGCATATGGTTAACTTGTCCAAAAACGAGTTGAACGTATGACGTAGTATTTCTGTGCTCGAATCACTCCGCCAGGGTCCGTACAGATTTTGGAAGTTTTTCTTAACATGTATTCCCGTTTTGTAACAAGGGTTCTTAGTCCCTTTTTGGACAATTCTCCAAAAAAAGCAGGCCCACACATCATACAGTGACTGAAAGAGCACGTCCACGCGCAAGCATGCACGCCCATCAATGCAGTTTCACTCGGCTTACGAAACTTCAGCTGCGTTTGTTTGCTCACTGCATTTGGGTGATGGATGTTATATAAACACTGGATATAACGCTGGATTTGGAGATGGCTTGGAACTGATAGATGGCGCGGTCCCAGTGCAGAAACTACGTGTGTAACCTCATCTTTAACAAACCCTTTCTGTACATATGACACAATGAGTCACTATTTAGTTTGAGCCACTACTAAAACTGACGTTCAAGCTTAAATGGAAAATCTCTAAATCCACAGCGTGTTTGAAGCAGAGAATGAAAGCTCTGTTAAACCTTCTTCAGAGCCATTGCTTTTAATGCCACCTAAAGCCGTATATTCAGTGATATATAAGGGCCGGGACCGTGTTATCACCTGTTCACCCCTGATCTTCTCATACCAAATGCGTTATTACAGTAAAACAGAGAGGATTTTAAACTCTTAAAAACAGCTCCACAATCCCTGTCTGTCTTCACAAACGTCCACCGAATGAAAAACCTTACCACCAAGAAACACTGGCTAACATTTCTAATACTAACATTTATATGATGAAGAGAATTTCACATACTGAATACAAAAACCCAAGGCCTTTGTTAAGAACTGACGTATAATGTGTATAAAGTCACCTGAATGTAAAGCAGTAGTGTTCTGTAGGGTATACTGTAATCAGGTTGATAACTCTGTGGGTTTGTCTCTGTTAGACAGCAACACAGCTAAAAACAGATCATGAAGCGTCGTCTGACAGACGTGACAGGTGTGTGTTCATTTACAGCTACACTAACTCTCAGTTAACCCTTTGGAGGTCATTGTGAATAAAGATCCAAACTCACTAGAACATCATTCACTTCACTGGAACAGATGATTAGACACGAGAACACATTCTCATGATCATTAAAAGAGCATTATTACTGCTGTATGAGTGTTGATGTGACACTTTTTTCAAACATTTTATACAAAACTGTAAATATCAAAGAACATTGTATGCATAGCAACACTTTTCATGAATTAAAAGTGGGAACAGTGGGAGAATAATTCAACGCAGCTTTGACTAGCTCTGAACACACAGCAAAGTTAAGTTACCGTTGGTCAACGTATGAAGTCAACGTGATTGTGTGATAAAGATAGGAACAAACATTGTCTTTCGGCTGGGAGTGTTTAATAAAGTGGACGTGGAAAATAATTACTACTGACCAAAATAAGAAATGTGCACAACACACCATGCAAAGCCAAGGACAATGCCTGAACAAACCTCATGAAGAAAGAATAAGACATCGAATCACAAAACAAAGGCAGTCAAATCCTGCCTCAAACCAGTTGACCTTCAGTATCACATCTATAAATTATTCCGTTTTTATCACTGAAAGAGATAATAGACACAATCCACAGCACCAAGAGATAAGGTCAAATGTACAGAGCTCACAAAAATGACACATCTTCAAAATCATGCACCACATTATCAACCAAATCAAGCAAGAAAGTGATGTCTTAAAGACAGTAAACAAGCAGAGTTAGCCCTGTACTGAGTTTTGTCTTTCTGGCGGCAGTGAAATGGTTGGAGATGTGTGCTTACCTGTCTGTTCAAATGACTCACAGCATGTAAAGATGGTTTGTAAGGGTTCTATTCTCTGGCATCCGTTCGCTCAATGAAATGCTGTTGGCCTGAATGACGGACACTGTTTATCTATAGAAAACTATGTGAGTCATGAGATCAGTACGCACACGCCCCCAAAATACTCCACCATTCCAGAGACACAACCTATCCAACATTGAGACAATGCAATGAAACAAACATCTAGCTGATGACATGAACGACAGAATGGTTTGGAAGATCGGATCATTTAAGGTTGTAATCTTTTATAAACGTGCGTATCAGTTAGTGTTTGCCTCTGTTTTACATCACAATTTGGCGAAATGTGTAGATCATCCTGAAAAAAGTTGCTACATACAGTATGGGATGAGCTCACATTTTAATAAACATGTATTATTAATATTATTTAAGGAAGAAATATTGGACATCTCTTGCCACAGAGAGCGTACAGCAGACTTTATAATGCTTTATGTAGATTGGCTTGTAGCTAACAGATTTAGCGATGTGCTAAATTAAGATATATAGGTTTGTAAAGATATATTAAGATATAATCAAAAGTAATCAATACACTTGTCATTTAACCCATTACAGCAATGTTCACATTTTACTACAACCCACATTCATCCTATCGTGGCCCAATCGAGGAAAATTCATGACACAAAACTTCAAACTTATCATCTGAATTAAACAAAAAAAGGTGTATATTATAGATCATTATAGAACATTGCTTTCGGATCAGTGTTGTTGACATCTTAAAAAATGGTCTATTGAATGCTGGAACATCAGTTCTGTTAGTTAGTAATTCCATATAGAACTGTGGCTCACCTGGAATGATAAGGGACCCCCTGGTTTAGATTATAGTGGACATGTCCTGGGGACAGAAACTGTACCTGAGGCTTATATTCTGTAACCTACTGTAGTATTAAATTCGATCATTCGATCGTTGTTGTGTGTGCTGAACAGAAATGACAGAAGTTATTGACCGAGGTTGACAGGATCTGAGTTGGTTATGTCCATATAGTTCATAATTCTGATTTACTCACCCTAAAAGTTGTTTCAAACCTGTATAGATTTCTTTGTTCTGATGAACACATAGAAAGATAGTTGGAAGAATGTCAGCAACTAACATATCTGGGACATCTGACTATGTTTACATGCGCACTAATGATGCGATTATTTCCAAAATCAGAGTAAGGATGACATGAGAACACCCTTTATATTAGAACCCATTATAATTTAACATTTTGTCCACACTGGATGCGACATGACATGACAAACTCATTAAGAACATGTCGTGGTCGATTCTTGTTGTGTAGCCATGGTATTAGCCAGCAACCTACACCTCTCTACAAGCCCTTGTGCTTACAAAACTATACATCCACTGTATACATCTGAACATTCATTGATAAGGACAGCCGCAAACTCAAGTTAAAGGGACAGTTCACCCATTAATCAAAATTCTGTCATCATTTACTCCCTCTTTTGTCCTTTCAAACCTTTATAACTTCCTTTGTTCCGCAGATAGCAAAATAATAAATTCTGAATAAAGTTGGTAACCGAACATCACTGGACACTATTCACTTCTGTACAAGCGAATGGGTTCCATTTAACAACATTCTTCAAAATATCTTCTTTTGTGTTCTGCAGTGAAAGAGACGTATACAGGTTTGAAATGACAAAAGGGTGAGTAAATGATGACAGAATTTTCATTTTTGGGTGAACTCTCCCTTCAAGAAACTCTAAAGGTTTCTATAGTTAGCCAAATGAAACGTTGAAACCTCTGTGGACAGAACGGTGGTCTTCTCACAACACATGCTGAACGCTGAGGAAGAATCTTAGCATCACACTACAACAGCTGCTAAAAGAAGCATAAGAACACAGACCCAGACCTCATCTGGGCCTTACGAATGACTCTTTTGCCATTCTGTACGTGTTGTTTGTGTGTTTGACGTCTCTTACCCCGCCAATGGAGTTGTGCTCTCTTCCTCAGAACTGTCAGGCCATTCGGGAGGAGGAGGGATGAAGGCAAGATCATCCTGCTCAAATCCAGCTGAGCTCACATCTTCATCTCCCATAACTTCTTCTAGATCTTCAAAGAACACCATGAGATGAATACACATTAGTTTGCTTTCTTTTACATTTCAGACCTTCTTTGTGAAATCTGATTATTTATGATGGTTTACTTTCCATAAATCATGCAGTCAAGTGAACGAAGCTCTCCCTATCTCTACGAGTTTAACATGCACACATACATAAGTGAGTAATAAGGCATTTGTCAGCACGAGTCTTTCTTCGTCTGGTTACCTGTATAGACCTCAAGCACGGCACTGCATGACACGGATCCATGATGATTTGATGCTGTGCATCGAAACATCCCAGAATCTTCAGGATACGCCTCTGTAATGACCAAGGTGCACAATTCCTCTGCAATACAAACCAAAAGAAGTTAAAAGTCTACACATGTTTGTCGCTCGGCATCTATCCAATATGTGTCCATAATAAAAGTCTACTCACCGGGAACAGAAGCTGAACTTGCCTCTGAAAGCAAAACACGAATAAAGTGTTGTTAGTTTTTACTGAGGATAGAACTAGACTTAAGTCATGAGGTCTAATGCAGTGGTGCTGTCTAGCAGCTTCACAGATGTGGTTACTATGAATTTGGCTGAATTTCAGGTACAAGTGAAACATCGCATGAGCTTTTACTCACTCTTTCTAAGAATACGAAAGTCTGCTGAATCGATGATTTGTTGATCTTCTCTGTACCAGGACATGTGGAGTGGAGGAGTTCCTCTGATCCGGCACTCCAGAACCACCAGCTGACCCTTTACTGTACTCACATCATGCAGACACTACAGACACAACATGATCGGAATATCCAGCCAAACCATTAACAACAAATCACGGCTAAAACAGACCTAATAGATATCACCTAACTGTTGTATTACCTTCACAAATGTTGGAGACACTCCAATATTTCCAGAACACTGTGCTGAGCTCTGAACCTACACAGTGAATAAAACCAATTGGTGTAAAAACTCACAGCAATGTACTGTTTTCCTTTGAAACGGTGATGTGCTGTAGAAAATAATGTGTAATGGAAGATATTTCAAGTAGTGATCACTGCAGCACTGAGAACTGAAGGTGGGAGGAGTTGAAAAAAAAAGATAATTCTGCCATTAAATAGAGGTCATACAGATGTTTAACTACTTGAGGGAAAGTAATTAATGGCAGAATTTTCATTTTCGGCCGGAGTTACCCTTTAACACCACAAACCACAAGTGGGAGGAGCTAAGGCCATAAGAAGGCTGGATTTCACTCGGTGATTGAGAAGGGCAGGAGGTAGAGACAGTGATGAAAACACTATTAAAATTACATTGTCATCGTAGTTTAAAGTTTTTTTATCACAACTTGTCAAAGTGCATCAAATGAATATGCAATTAAACAAAACAAAACTTTTTTTTCCACCTGAAGTTCAATGCGAAGTGAAGTTACCGCCAGCATGGCATAATAAAAGTTTCAACAAATAAACATTTCCAGTCTAAATGTGATACATTGATATAAAAATAAATAATGCCTATTCTTGTATTTTGATTTCAAAAACCAAAATTTCTCTCAACCACTACTATCACTGCAGTTTCCATTTGTGTCACCATTTATTAAAGTTATCATTCACTGCTGTTCTGACATTTTGTGCTACCATCAGATTGTGTTGCCCAGGGTACAAAACACAAACAAATACAAAATATCAGGCCAGCAACTGTTGTATGTGGGTATTGAGATTTGTCCAGCAGGGGGCAGGGGTTGTGTATGGGGCATTGTAAAAGGCTGTGAAGAAGCGCAGTGTGATGCACATCATCATTTTGTGTGCATGTCAGAAGCTGTGATGGGTCCTCTCAATAAAGTGACCATCGAGAATTATGGCCTCGCGAGAAGCAACACCAACTGTGAATTATGAACCAATACTACAACACACAACAAAAAATAAACCAATCAAAATCCTCTGGAGGTTTGTACAGCCCACTTATGTGTAAAGTCCCACCCACTTGCGGCTGACCCACCCATTTACAGCTGGCTCCGACCTTACTAACTTTGCGCTGTTGTTAATTTACTGGTAATTTTCAACAGTAATCTTACTGTATTTATGTAATACGGTTGTGTACTGTATTTTGTAGAAATGCATTGGGGGCCGTCCTATAACATCTATTAACAGTGTCCTAAATGTTCTTCACCAATGCTTTCATTCAACGTTTGCTTTTTATATTATTCAAAAATGTCTTTCAAAAAATACAAAATATTGTCCCATGAATTATTAAAGCTGTGCCAAACATAGCCCTGTGCTGTTATACCTGAGAGCTCAAGCTCTCGTCACATCACAAAAGAATATTTGAAAAGGTTGTGTCTTCTGATTTATTTACAGCAATGAATCCCAGATAGAAAGCAAACAGTACAAGAGCCTTCAGATGAGCATGATATGAAACATCACACAAAACTGAACAAATGAACTTGATAAACATCAACATTGTGTGTGTGTGTGTGTGTGTGTGTGTGTGTGTGTTTGTTTTGTTCTCACCATCTGAGGGCTGATGCAGACGGGATGTACTAAACTGGAGTGTCTCTGCTGAAGCACTGTAGTGGAAGAGGAGGAGGATGAAGATGAAGACGACGTCTCCCGTGAGCATGAGGAGATTGTTAGAGACATGGTTGAGGTTTTTTTCTGGACTCTGTTGACAAATACACTACAGCTTGATAACATGTGTGAACACAGTTCTATGACAGTTTCTATACGTATCTAATGCACATGTATTCAAATAATGATCCTAAAGCTTAAACCCGTAACTTTCGCCTCTCTATCGCCATCACTGTTTGAAACATAAAACTGCACATAAATCTTACTTTCCGTGTTGAAAATCACCTTTACAATACATTTTCCTTCAAATCTGACTGGAAAGCTCAGTTTATATATTGTAATGTTAAGCTTTAAGATAAGGAGGAGTTTGTTTATGTTCTGATTTTTGTAGTTTGAGTTTTGACCAAAAAAGTTACGAATTGAAGCTTTAAGATTTAAGAGGGACAAAATAACACAATCTTGGCAAAATCGTAACTAATTTACGATGTGGCTGATTTTGTCTGTATGAATTAATACGATCTCATACGTACATTTTTGTATGATCTGCCAGTGACGTTAGGTCTAGGGGCGGGGTTAGGGGTGTGGCTTCAGTGCTGCATTTTTTCTAGTCACCGTTTGTGTTGTACGATTCATATTCGTGAAATAAGTATGAATTTCCTGTGAGATTAGGTTGGACTAACTGTATGTTAAAATGCTCTCTTACTCTGCCATGTTTCAGATGTCTCCAATGAATATAGATGAGCCCAGTAAGATGGAGACACTGAAACATACAAGAAAAAATAAAATTAAGTAAAGAACAACTGGAAATAATTGTGTTTTATTGCAGAGGAAAAAGTGAGAATCTGTTGTAAGCTTGTGCACAAATACTCCAACATTGACATACTTTCAAGAAGTTTCAAACAATCTGTCACAAGCACCCTTATTTATCATTTCTTATTGTAATTGTAGTCTTTGTAGTCTACACTAAGTAAACAAGCCTGTGTTAACTGTAGCTTACCATAAGATCCATATGGCAATGCTGTGAATTGAAACTCTTTACTTTCCTTTCATTGGTACTCAGTAAAGAAACCTGAGCAGAGCTCTGGGCTAATTTGGTTGTGCCGTCTGTGTGTTGGATTTAGAAACACATGGTACAGGATAAATCTTTCAGGTGTCTGGCATCATCAAAGTGGTAATCCAAATCAACAAAAATGTTTTGATCAAACACAAACGTTTATCTTACACTTATTAGCATGATGAATTACTGATGATACCGTTATCATCACAATGACACTGTGCACAGTGAGCTGGAACATGTGTTCACGTTGTTCTTACATATGATGACAATCGTAAGAATCATGTCTTAAAGGGACAGTTCACCCAAAAATGAAAATTCTGTCATGATTTACTCAACCTGAAGTTGTTCCAAATCTTAAATGTCTTTGTTCTGATGACCATAGTGGGAAACATGACAATGGTTGTCAAACTGTTTGCCTTGCTACATTCTTCAAATTGTTCAACTGAACAAAAAGTTGTGCAGACTACAGCAAATTTGCTACTATAGTCAATGGGGACCAAAAACTGGTTGGTTACAAACATTCTTCCAAATATCTTTCTATGTGTTAATCAGAACAAATAAATGTATACAGATTTGGAACAACTCAAGGGCGAGTAAAGGATGAGCATTTACATTTTTTTGGTGAACTGTCCCTTTAATTAACATAGGACCTAAAATAAAAAACAAACTCAAAATAATGAGAAACAAATTCCAATATTTTTCTGTGACAGAAACATACAAATTTACCTAAATGATGCTCAAAATATTTACAACATATACATACAACACACATCTATTAATATTTGATTATGGCTTAAAGGGACAGTTCACCCAAAAATGATATTCTTTGATTATTTGCTGACCCTTATGTCATTCTAAACCCGTGTGACTCTCTTTCTTTTGCAGAACAAAAAAACGCTGAACCCCATTGTATGACCACAAAACCACTGAGACATTTCTCAAAATATCTGCTTTTGACGGACATGAGAGTAAATAAATGACGAAAGCATTTTTATTTTGGGGTGAACTATCACTGAATGTCATGGAGCCAGAGGAGCATGAACAACATTGATGCACACGAGATGTCTCAATATCACCACTAACGCCAGCTTTATTTTGGGCACAACCGTGTAATGTCTGTCCTTCAAACACGAGCAAGAATACAATCTTCTTTATATAAATGTGAAGACTATTTTGCATAGAGAAGTCAACGTTAATATGAACACAACACAAATCTCTTCCTCAAACACTTAAATGGCACATCACAGCTTAAGAAGCACAAGTTATCTACACAGCTACTTAACATTACACCTGTTGCTCAAAGCGGAGCCTTACCAGCGTGTCCTGCGTGTGTGGAGGGACCAATCAAAATTCCACTGGGTTGACAACAAAATGATAAAGTTGAATTTCCCCACCTCGTTGTCCCCGTCCCCTCCCAGAGAGTGTTTCTTGCTCTTCTCTTTAGACTGAATGTCTTCTTCACATGAAGAGGAACTGAGAAGCGGGGACGATAGGTGAAAAGACCGCGCAGCCCAACTGCAGGTTGTCTGGTAGGTGTAAGGTATAAAGCGAGGAAGTAGTTCAGACCCGTCTCACATTACGGTTCGTCCATCTGACACAGCTGACTCCACACTAAACGGCTGAACTAAACACTCGCGTGTCAAATATAGACCTCATGCTCTCTGCCTCACTGATGCAAATAGCACATGCAAGAAGCAAACATGCAGCAATGATATCTCTTCCATTAAACACTGTCAAGCCTTCTTTGTTGGTTAGTCATCTATGTTGACAGATAAATACTGTGTGTTTATGGCACAGCCAAGCAAGAATGAAGCTGTAAGTTACTTCAGATGGCTTTTAAGGAGAATGAGACATAAAGGGATTGCTAGGGGAAGTGACATCATCACTGACCTCAGTTGAGTGGGGTTGGTCATCCATGAAGAACGCTGATGTGAGTTTGTGAGGTTTACAAAACGTGAACCAGGCCTAATTCAAAGATTACAAAAAGTGTGTTTATTACGTTTTTGTCTTTTTGCTTGTCTGTTTGAGTTTAAAGTTCGCCCTAAATACTCCTCACGAAATGAAAATAAAGAATTAACATCAGATGACCAAAGCTAGTGTTGGCATTAATGGTTTACAGTGGTTGCCATGGAGATGCTGATATGCACATGGATGGCTCACTACCTCCAAAACCATCCTAAACAATAGATGGTATGACATTGTTTTTTGCCCACAACAAGAATTTCAGAGTCAAAACCGCATAACCCGATTCTATCCCCATAACAGGTTTCCATGTATTATGACAAAAACCTTTTATTTTTTTAAATAATTTAATTTTAATAATAAAAAGTTGTTTTTGGTCTCAATCTTATATTGCGAATCAACAATTTGCTAGGAATGTTGTTTCATTGATTTGGGATTATGAAACAAGACTAATAGCATATTGGTTAACTTCAAAACACAGGAGAAAGACAGGCCTGACAGCGCCTCCTGGTGACCATTTTACACAGACTTCTGTAACTGATTAAAATGTATAAGCACCAAATTCCTTCTAAGTTAACACAGATTTTGCAATAAATCCACTCTATTTTTTAATGAAGCATTTGTCCTCAGAAATTCACAAAGAAGCTTAATTTTAATATTAACCACAAGGCTTTTACCAGTGTTTATGAGAGGCATTTAAAGGGTTTTGTTGTTACAGCATAACCAGAGATAAATAATTGCACCATATATTTATTTTTGTGTCTAGATTCCTTGTTTACATCAAACGTTTAGGGTCACTTAACTATTAAAAATGTATAATAAAACTTAATTTATTCAAACTATGGAATAACACACTATGGAATCATGTTGTTACTAAACAAATCCTAAATTGTTATAATTGATCATCTCCAATGTAGTCACAATGTGTAGAATATGCAGAAATGTTCTTTTGTCGTTTTATCAAGCAGCTACTTGAGATCTCACTTTGGGATGCTTTTGAAGGATTATTCTGGAACAAATTTCTAACCTTTAAGCACATCAAAAGGTATGTAAGGCCAAGAGAAACATTTCACCAAAGTGACCCTTTTGAATGGTAACATAAAGGCTACCAAAGTGTTTGATATTTTAAATGGACAATCAACAATGAGTTTTTGTATGACTTTCTTTCTTCTAAAGAACACAAAAGAAGAGATTTCGAGGATTGTTGATAACCAAACAAGACTGACCCCATTTAACTCCATTGTATGAACTCCCAACAAGACATTTCTCAAAATATCTTCTTTCGTGTTAGAGAAACCCCAGCCTTACATGTCATCATCGTCAAGCTTACGTCAGTGAATACGTCATCAAAGGCACAACTGCGTTAACATTGTTGCACACGATATAAATTGTATAAATATTGTTGCAATGGAGTATAATCACCAGTATAATGCCGATTAATGTCTTTTTAAACATTGACTGTAATCGTTATTTATTTAACGTGATATATTGCTAAGATTTATCACATAAACAATTTTCAAATTGGCATTTCATTTGAAAAGTAACGCAGAAATTGCATTATCATAACGAAAAGATGAACAGTTATTTATTCCAAACGATTTATTTAATTATTACTTTCTTTCGAACTAACAATATAGAGAAGAAGCATATGATGAAGAACGCGCTTGAATTTGCAGGACAACCATGACAGAGCTTCGTGTATGATGTAATAACTACGCAACGTTTTGCTATGACCTTCACGAGAGCAGCTTTTGACATCCGAGCACATGCCTCATGCACGCGTGTGTATTTTTTCACAGCCGTATTTATAATACTGCGTAAGCTTTAAATCCATACACGTTCGCGTAAACACTGCGCACAGCCCATATTAAACGATTAACTCCAGCGCCAATATTAATGTTTTTGAAGTTACAATTATGCTCAGGCGCTCTTCTGCCGCCTGCGGGGTCCGTCCGATGGCCATGTGGTGTTGGATAATTCGAGAAGAGCGTTAGTGAGACATCAGGCGTTACAGGCACCCCGAGACCTCCGGTTACCGCACAGCAGATCTGTTATCAGACATTAAACTGATTTATAAACATCAGTCACGATAAGTTTATTGAGGTTGAATTGAAATTCACGCAATATGTTGTCAGCAGCGAGAACAGCAGTGAGACACGCGTCGTGTTCTCAGAGGAGCTCCGGCAGTGCGTCTCATCTGATGAAGAAGGTGAGTGTTGCTGTACCGCTGCATACGAGACCTTTAAATCGGCTCGATGTTATTATTCAGTGTCAGTGTTGTTTTATCACTCCTGTGATGTGAGGTTTAGATGTTACGTTACCTGTCATTGCACTAGATTCGGTGGGTTTGGTAATGAGATTTGATGGGCAGGTGTGACGTTTGACTCGAGCGTTTTGTAACGAACTGATAGCTATGAGAGAATGCACGTCACGTGTTTTAAGAGTAGTCGGAAGATAAACTGATTAAACTGAAAATGTGTTCTTTACACTTCAACAGGCCTCATGGCTTATGTTAGGTGGAAAACCCGTTTAGTTTTTAGGAAAGCGTTGTGTGCTTAAATAGCGTAAAAGGTGATTTTTGTCTTGAGGTTCAAGCTGTTTCATAATTTGCCCGTAGCTGTGGAGGTCATTCATTGGGAGGTCTGTGGATTTAAACACGGTGGGTTTGGATGACCTTGATGAGGTGTCCCTGAAACATCTCCTCCCCCTGTATCCTAGGATGAGATGTATTTTCATCGGACTCTTTTCTTAATAAATTATAACAACATGCAGTACACAGTGTATTACACTGTCCCTGTTATAGAAAATCAGTGTAGGTCACGTGATTCTCCTTCAGTTCATTATGAGGTTACCACATGGTCAGACTGGCTTTGTCTTGATCAGTTTCTCATCAGGATCTACCTGTCTGTCGCTTTATTGCTGCAAGTTCTTTTTTTGACACAGATGTTCTCTGTAAATACCACATTTACACACACATTCATAAACACTGATATCTGTTCTCTTTATTTCTAGGCCTGTTGGAATGGATTGACTCAACAGACTCTGCAGACCTCAGCCAGGCGTCATTATGCGTGAGTTGCGTTATACATTGTGACGATTGCGATGCATGATTGTGTTTATAAGGTTTTTTACATGACGTTGTCTAATGTGCTTTTCAGTTCGGAGGCGATTAAAGGAGCTGTCATTGGCATTGATCTGGGGACCACAAACTCATGTGTGGCTGTCATGGAGGGCAAACAAGCAAAGGTGAGCTGAGTGTCCGTCTCCTGCTTAAAGATCAGGGCTTTTATAAATATAAAGTTAATTATGGTGATCGATTGCCTGTTTTAGGCCTTCAACAATAAGGTTCTTTTCTTTTTCGTGCCATTCATTTATTAAATAATTTTTCACAAATGATTGTGATTATGTCATTTAATCCTTTTCAAATGACCACCTGCAGTATATGATTTATGCTTGTGTAATCTTGATGGATGGATGATGGAGAACTGTCATTTGAAGGTAACAGTAAGGTTTTCCTGCTAACCAAAAGTAATTTAATGGCCGTCAGGAGCATACTGAACTGTCCCGTAGATTCTTATATAATGCATCCGTTCATTAGAAAGTGTATCAGGACTCATGCATTTTTAGATTTTGATAAGAGGCACATGAATAAGAAATAACTCGCACAGATAGATTATAATAAACACTGCAATGGTGAAATTCCGATGTTGTCTCCCCCATGGAAGTCCATTATTAGGACTTTTGTGAAATTATACTGACATTTGATATCTGTAATAAAAACATTATAATATGGTTGTCGCTGGTTTGGGCCTCAAGATATTCCTTATAATGTGAGAGAAAATGCTTAACCTAAGATTATTAAATTTTTCCGTGGAATAAGACCTTGTATTTTGACAGCAGCTAGTTTATTACAAGTACATTTTGCAGAAATGTCTGTTCCCCAGTCATTGTTTAGGATGTTAAGGAGTTTTCATTTGATTACATTTGGAAATTTGACCGTTTCTCAGCTCCTGTTGCATCATGGGATAGAGAATTGTCCATCCAATGCACACTCACAAATCTCAGCGGAAGCAGTAGACCATCCGGGTATTTCTCACCTATGGTTTTGTGGATACTGAGGTTTCGGTCATACTACTCATTTCCCCTACTATATAGAATCTACTCTACACATGTGTATTGTGAAAGTTACTCTTACCATGAAACAGATTCCTGTTCTTACCGCCCACCCTTACAGCCTGTGTTCACCGGTGTGACATAACAACGGCTTGCTCTTAATGGCAATATTCAATGGTAGTCAAAGGTGCCCCAGAACTGTTTTCCATAATTCTTCAAAATATTTATCTTGTGTTCAACAGAACAAAAATAGACAATTTTATTTACTTTGGTGGTGGATGATGTCCCAGAACTAAAATTTGCTAACATTCTTAAAAATATCTTTCTCTGTGTTCAACAGAACAAATACATTTACACAGGTTTGAAACAACCTGAGGGCGAGTGAATGAGGACAGAAGTTTTCATTCTATAAAAGTAATAAGTAGCTTTGTGTGATGTGATTGTGTAACAGGTCCTGGAAAATGCGGAGGGTGCGAGGACGACCCCTTCTGTGGTGGCTTTCACATCTGATGGTGAGAGGCTTGTGGGAATGCCCGCCAAGCGTCAAGCTGTCACCAACCCGAACAACACCCTCTACGCTACCAAACGTCTGATTGGACGACGCTACGATGATGCCGAAGTTCAGAAAGATTTGTAAGAGACTTTATTTTCAATAAGTTTCAGTTATAAGTCTTAATATCAGCCAGTTTTAGATTACAAATTGTTATTTGGGAATAACTGATCTTGGAATGTTGTGACTGGCCAATCAAAATCAAGTATTCCAGAGCGCTTCGTAAAGACTCTTTGGATAATGAAATCAATTGTTACTCTGCTTTGGATCTGGGGAACCTTGTTGGGTGGAAATGTACAACGGCTTTGCAATTATTCATGAGAGACTTTGAGTGTGTACAAGATGCCAAAAATACTGTCTGGATGGGCAAGTCAGATATGTGTAAACTTAGTAACAGTGAACTTCAATTCACATTTACATTTGTAATTCAAACAGGAAAAATAAGCTGTAATGTATTTGACAGGAAAAATGTGCCGTATAAGATCGTCCGTGCCTCTAACGGAGACGCTTGGCTCGAAGCCCACAGCAAACTGTACTCGCCCAGTCAGGCCGGAGCTTTTATTCTCATGAAAATGAAGGAGACAGCAGGTGAGTCTGTGTTCACGTCAGTGTTAAGACCAAACCGGTTGAATATAAAAATAGAAGAACTCCATCAAATCACTGTTGTTTCTTTTGCAGAGAGTTATTTAGGCCATACGGTGAAGAATGCTGTCGTCACAGTACCAGCGTACTTCAATGACTCTCAGAGACAGGTAAACACTCCGTCTCTTCTCTACCAGTCTTTATAAACGTGAGGATTTCGGTTTTGATTCTGTATCGCTTGATTCACTTGTGCTTGTGTATATTGATCTATTAGATTATTTTGTCCCACATAAAATACTGTAGTACACTTGTTTATTTTAGGGATGCAACAAATGTAAATTTTGTCCGATGACAGTTGATTCTTTAACATCGGAATAAACATCTAGATATTAATATAACATTTCCTAAGTCTGAAACAAAAGGCAAAAAGTGGACAACTGCTTTTATATGAAAACCATTCAATGCAGAAAACAGTTAGTTCTCTTTTTTCCCCAGAACATCAGGTACCAAGCCTACTTTACACTAGTGACACAGATAATTTATCGTGCACCCCAATGTTTAATTTCTTGAATAAAAAAAAGCACTACAAGGAATTTCATCACTGTTTGATATTGTAGTGTACATTAACAAAGTGTGTTAAATATGATTACTGTAGTATAAAACAATTGACTGTTGTTTACTATAGTAACCCCTGCAGTATTTATGTGTGTAACACTGATGATTTAAGTGATGTTTAATGTGTTGTCTTTTCTCCAGGCGACGAAGGATGCAGGACAGATCGCAGGTCTGAATGTGCTACGAGTCATCAATGAGCCCACTGCCGCTGCTTTAGCCTATGGACTGGATAAGACTCAAGACAAAATGTAAACATAACATACTCGTAAATACTTGCCTTCTGTCACTCAGTCTTATTGCTAATTTTACACTTATACATTTTTAAAGGGATAGTTCACCTTAAACTCTGTCCTCTTTCACTCACTCTCAAGTTGTTCTAAGCCTGTTTAAGTTTTTTTGTTCTGCTAAACACAGAGTAAGATATGTGTAAGAATGTCAGCAAGCATATAGATCTCATCACCCATTTACTGCCAAATAAATACTATGGGAGTCAAAGGGGGAGGAGATCTGTTCATTCTTCCAAATATCTTCCTGTGTGTTTAGCTGAACAAAGACATAGATTTGGAACAACCTGAGTGAGAGCAAATGATGACAGAGTTTTCATGTCTTGGTTTGAACTAACCCTTAAAATATTAGTTTTCTTATTTGGATTTGATTAAGAAGAAACAACATTGCCGTCTTCATTCTTCGACAGAATTGCAGTCTATGATCTTGGCGGCGGGACGTTTGACATCTCTGTTCTGGAGATCCAGAAGGGTGTGTTTGAGGTGAAGTCAACTAATGGAGACACGTTCCTGGGTGGAGAAGATTTTGATCAGCATCTGCTCAGACATATAGTGAAGGAGTTTAAAAGAGAGGTGTGTCTCGTTCATCTGGCATATTTGTAGGCTTTAAAAGTTCAATTTTTGGCAGCAAGGTCTGCTCTTCATTAATGTTTTTTGAGTTGTTTATGACTCCTTGGGTTTTTCTTTAGTCTCTTTGTTTGTGAACATGAATATCAGAATTGTTGACTTCAATAAAATGGAGTTGAGGTGTTGAAGCTGCTGTCAGGCTCAACAGTTTCAGTGGTTGTGTAAGGGTTTCCTCTGAAGCTGTTGATTTAATGCTGTTCTGAACAAGGTGGTCTGATCTGGTCTCATGTGTTCTAAATTGATGTGTTTGATGTCATTGCAGTCTGGAGTGGATTTGACCAAAGATAACATGGCACTACAGCGGGTGAGAGAGGCTGCAGAGAAAGCCAAATGTGAGCTGTCCTCATCTCTGCAGGTTAGTCTTCATCCATCGTCCAAATATCACAAAACACCATGAAAACATTTTATTAAAGAATTACTTCACAAATGAAAATGAAAACTGGTATGCTGTGTGGTGGTTTGTGTGTTGAACAGCCAGTAGTTCAAGTCCTCTTTCAAATCCTGTTGTGGTTGTGTCACATCAGTTTGAACGTCATAATGTTTTTACCTTCAGTAGCGAAGAGAACTTGTATTTGATTTAAGAGAACAGTAGCTAGGTTTCCATTTGAAGCTGTGAAAGTTATAATATCCCATAAAACATTTGCATATAAGCAGTTTCCATCCAACTAGTCAACCATCATTTTCCTAATAAACTGCCACTTAATATCAGTAAGAAAAGTCACTTGATATAATAACCACTTCAAGTGAGCATAAAACTTACTGTTTTTATTTAGAAATTTGCCTTTTCCATCACTCGTTTCTGATGCAAAATTCAAAATAAACATAAAATCAGGATGATGGAGACCTGGTTAATGATAAAATATCAGATGATTCTTGGACATAAACAAAATATTTGTTTACATTATGAATGCATGATATTTTATAATGTGACACGTGATTTATTGTACCAGGCTGTTGTTTTGTTGCTGAGCTGAAGTAACCGCCCCTTTTATTTTGCCCACAGACTGACATCAATCTGCCCTATCTGACGATGGACGCCTCTGGTCCTAAACACTTGAACATGAAGCTGACCCGCTCTCACTTAGAGGGAATCGTGGGCGATCTCATCCGCAGGACTGTGGCTCCCTGTCAGAAGGCCATGCAAGACGCCGAAGTCTCCAAGAGCGACATCGGTGAAGTGCTGCTGGTTGGCGGAATGACCCGCATGCCTAAGGTACGTCGCGGACACCCAGAACTGACATAACCTGTCCGAGGAAAACAACTTATTTATTCTCACGCTCCATCACCAGGTGCAGCAAACGGTGCAGGATCTGTTCGGCCGTGCCCCCAGCAAGTCTGTAAACCCAGATGAGGCGGTGGCGATCGGAGCGGCTATCCAGGGCGGAGTTCTCGCCGGGGACGTGACGGATGTGCTCCTGCTGGATGTTACTCCTCTCTCTCTGGGCATTGAGACTCTGGGAGGAGTCTTCACTAAACTCATCAACAGAAACACAACCATTCCTACCAAGAAAGGCCAGGTGTGTTTATAAGACCGTAAAAGACAATTGTGTCTATTGTTTGTTTTTAACAGTTGGGAAATAGCAGCAGCAATTTGATGTCATTTGACATGCATCACTCAGTCTCTGCAACGGCAGGTTTCATTTAGTGAATGTTTTTGTAAGTGTGCAATCGGTGCTTTATTTTCACTCGGATTCTTTTTCGCTTCATTTTGTTTATTTGAAGTGGACAAATGTGTGCACGGAATGAATCATTGTTTGTCTTGTGCGTCTCAGGTCTTCTCCACCGCTGCTGATGGGCAAACTCAAGTAGAGATCAAGGTTTGTCAGGGTGAGAGAGAGATGGCTGCTGACAACAAGATTCTGGGACAGTTCACCTTGGTATGTCTTCATCTTTTACATGAACATTTACAGCTTTTTCTTGTTTCAATGATGTATAATAAATCAAGTTTAAGTGCAGTAACGTGATGTGCTGTGTCTAATATCAGGTGGGGCTTCCTCCGGCTCCTCGAGGAGTTCCTCAGATTGAAGTCACCTTTGACATCGATGCTAATGGAATCGTGCACGTCTCGGCTAAAGACAAGGGCACCGGCCGTGAACAGCAGAGTGAGTCCATGTGTCTGTCTGAAGTAATGTCGAGATTTGAGACATTAGAAATACTGAGTTCACATTGTGATATTATCACTCATGAAAGAACTCATATAATTATTTACAAAACCTCATGAATGTTCTGCATGTAAACTAGTGCAGTGTATTTAACGCAATATCACATCTTACCATGTCATAACCAGATATGAATTCTGATCACCTGACGGGCTATAACTTATTACCTAACAAGCTTTACAGATGAGCCAGTGCATCTGGTCATTATCACCCGCTGGACTTGCGGATGGATGTGTGATGCAGTTAAAACACAACATTCAGCTCCCTAAGCGTAATTTTTTTGTCCAGTTGTCATCCAGTCATCTGGCGGCCTTAGCAAGGATGACATCGAGAACATGATCAAGAACGCTGAGAAGTACGCAGAGGAGGACATGAGGCGGAAGGTCGCGTATCTCCCTTTTACATATTATTACAAATGGCTGATTTCCTTTTTCCTTAAGACGTGAAATTGAAACTAAGCCCGGGCTGAACCTTTTATTTTATTTTGTAGGACCGTGTGGAAGCCGTCAACATGGCAGAAGGTATTGTGCACGATACCGAGTCTAAGATGGAGGAGTTTAAAGACCAGGTGCCAGCGGATGAGGTGAGATGCTTTCTGTGACATTAACATGATAAAATGCCCATTCCCTGTGTGTTGCGTCACAGTTTGTGTTGAATTTCTGCAGTGTAACAAGCTGAAGGAGGAGATCGCTAAAGTACGAGACCTGCTCTCGCGAAAAGAGACCGAAACTGGAGAGAACATCAAACAAGCGGCGACAAACCTGCAGCAGGCGTCGCTCAAACTCTTTGAGATGGCATATAAGAAGGTAACCTCAATGAAATATACACATTATAATGTCTTCGCTGAATACGCTGCTCACAGTCGTCATGTTGTGGTGTTTGTGTTGGACAGATGGCAGCAGAGAGAGATGGCAGCAGTGGATCGAGCTCAGGAGGAGACACAGGAGAGAAGAAGGAGGGACAGCAGTAAAAGTTTTCATCACCTGGAGTTTGGTGTGGGACTGAATGGCTTGAGAGCAGAAACGTGTTCCCCTGAGCAGCATACACGTCATTCTCACGTGTACTGTGTTTTTTGCAGTATCACCTACAGTACATCTGTACATCAAGTCTCTTCCACCTCTCATGTCTAGAAATTCAAATTAATTTACTGTCTGATAGAAGTTTTCAGTCTCGAAGAAACAAAATGTGCAATGAAGTGTTCGATTTTCCTGTTCTGGATTTAAAGGTCAGCGTTTGTGCGATTTATCGTAGACAACATGTGCCTTTAGCCCTTTAGACGTGCATTCCAACCTTTTGCTCAGTGTTTTGCTGATGGTGGGGTACTACTTGAAATTGTTTTATTTGAAAGCATCGAGATGTTGATGTTAGGCGTGAATAGGGCTGGATGTATGGCTTAATGGCTTTAGGGTGTCTACAATGAGTGTAACATCAGGCCTCCAACAGAAAATGAGCTGAATTCACCATTATTTGATTTGTAAACAAAACTATATCTGTTCTGCCTTCATGCTTGGAAATATTTTCATCTGTTGAACATTCGAGTATGTGTACATGTCTGAGCCCGTTCCCTTTGAGTTGAGAGTATAAAATTATTTATGATAAAAGAAAGATTTCCTAGTTTTACATTTGGCACTTGTTATTCATAACCGTGGTTGTACAACAGGAAAGTTTATTGATTCTTTGCAAACGCTGATATAGCTTAAGTTTCTATCTGTGTTAAGGCCTGAAGTTTTTGGTCTAACTAGGGAAAAGATGCTCTACGGAAGGGGAAATGGACATCTTGTGTGCATTTTTACAGGTACACAATTAAAGCTGGGCTTCTTTAGGTAGTGTTGCTGTTATATTAAAGATGATTGACTATGAGGCACAACAGCAGAAATGTACCACACCACCCATCTGCTCAAGCTTTATCTGACCATGACTGTACGGCTCATGAAGAAAAATTAACCTACACTTGCTCTGTACAAAAGCTGATGTCTGTTAAAAATGTTAAATGTCGAGTATGGATTTCAATGACTACTTGTCAGAAGTAATATGCAGTCTTTTATAATAAAACTTTAAGTCAACACACACTGGTGTATTGTGTATTACTGACGTAGGCGAGTTTGGACTTTTGGTGTCCTGTGGCTGTTTTATTATGAGTGTATATTTGATGAGCTATTGTTCAACAGAACTCTATCACATGTCATTAGCTCTCTTGAAGAGACTTGATTATTCAGCCCTGTAACTGTCCTTTATTTTAGAGAACAAGAGAATAACTATCCTCTCCTGAGATGCTTAAGATTTTATTAAATGTGCAGCACTTTTACAACACTTATATCTCTTGCCTTATGAAAGCAGGTTCTTTAACTGCTTTCTTTAACCATAGAACTCCATAATACAGTTTTGGAAAACCTTTTTCTGTTTAATAAAAATCATATGAACTCATTGAAATTGGGGCTATCAGTAATTCACAAGCTGTGCTGATTGATGGACAAAACTGTAGTTTGAAGTCAATTTAATTTTAGATGGGAAAGGTATTGAAGAGACATTCGGAAAAAGTTACTTTACAAAACTTATATTTCATTTGAGTCAACATAGACCTTATGTCACATTGTGGCCATAACATTTTTATCAATATTTTAACATAAGCCTATAGATCGTACAGCTTTTGGGAGCTGCATCTGAAGTGAAGTTATTTAATTTAGCTGTAATACACAGAATGTTTAATGCAGTAAGTCACAGAAGTCTTATGCATGTATTTACCCTGCTATTAAAATTGCATAAAAATAATCCCCATTGCTTTATGAACTTCATATTGGAACAAATTGGTGGTATTCGTAAAATAAATTAAGCGTTTTTTTTCTATTGAATGCAAATACCTTTGAAAATATTTAGTTGATTATTAAACATTTAACCAGCCTAACACCAAGATTATAAAAGATAAAGCGGGGAAACTATCTAATATTATTTCAAGCTTGCATTTGACAGGAAATAAAACTCCGTAGACATCCTAAATTACCAAACAACTCTTGTAATTACTGCTAAATAATGATAATCACATATCAATCAAAGTAAATTATTGCCCCGAGAAAAATCCACTTAATAGTTTAAATGGATATATGAAGCGTTCAAGTAAATATGTCGCTGTGTCATGAGCTCTTATTTTGAAATGGCATTGCTGCGTTTTCAAAGGGTCTGTTTTCACACGAGCGCAGGTCGGAGAGGCTCGCGAGGATTCAGAGGCGGTGAGAGTTCTTTTAAACTCAGTTTTTAAACACGTTATTGTCATTAATGGGCTCAGACAGAGAACTGTGTTTGTCATGCTGTGTTGTTTTTGTGTAAAACGCTTGATGTATTGGTAAAACTTAACAGGAAATACTCGTTGTTGTCATTGGGCGCGCGCAGGAACTTCTTGTCAAATCTGATCGCTCCATAAGTTACATGCGTTTACAGTGAACGCGACGCGTCTAAACTTGCGCCCCCTCCCGATACCGTCGTTTTTATATTTTAAAACCTTAAGTGGTGTGATACAAATAAAAAATCAGTTACTAGAACAAGTCATATAAATAAGATATCAACATAAAATGATATGTTATATTTTCATATCCCCGCGCCTTCTTGCTGTCTGGCGAAGCGTCCTGTTGACGCCCGACTGAGTCACGGAACGAATCAATGTCACCGGCTCTATAAAGCTGTTTTCAGATGTGATAACCAGAATATTATAAATATAAATATAAACTTTAAGTCTGTAACAGATTAACGACAGTGTGCCGATGGTTCACTGTATTATTTAAACTAAAGTAAGTAAAGCCCGAATAACTGTTACATGTTTAACAACATTATGAAGTTTGTTAGCGGCTAACATTAGCAGCTTCCGCAATAACAGTGTCTCTGTCAGGTGAAGTTTAGTTAAAGTTACTGTTTTAAAAGAATCGATCGAGTCTCGGTTACGATTAAAACATTGACTTCAATCCTGTCATTCACACGCTTCTGTTGTCCAAACTGTGACTGCCGAATTATGGACTTTAAATGTAACTTTTCTTTACTTTATCAAAGCAGTTTTTTAAAGACTAAGATTCTTAAGAGTTGGTTTCCAGTTATGATGGACGGAGCGGAACTCCTGTAGGCATGACAAACGTTTATTTTCATGTCATTTTGCATTTCTTAATGTTATCTTTTAATAAGTTGAATTTTTTTATAAATCAGTACAAAAGTACAGGGCGTTAGAAACCATATTTTTTTTGTATTGATTACCGTTTCTATAACAGGGTTACTGTAGTTAAACCATGGGAACCACAAACCAACCATTGTTCTGTAACCATACCATTGTGTAACCATGTTTTTTTTAACCACATAAATGGTTCTTGTTCCTCACACGTTTACTTTTACTTATGACCAACGAGTTTGTCTGTCTTAAATCGGCGTGCTTGACTCGATTGCAGGTGCCGCTGGCCGTGTGGACAAAGAATGCAGACGATAAAGTGCGTAGTGGTGGGCGACGGAGCGGTAGGCAAGACATGTCTCCTCATTTCCTACACCACGAATGCCTTCCCCGAGGAGTACATCCCCACCGTGTTCGACAACTATAGCGCTCAGATGAGCGTTGACGGGCGCACAGTCAGCCTCAACCTGTGGGACACGGCAGGGCAAGAGGAGTACGACCGCCTGCGCACACTCTCCTACCCGCAAACGAACATCTTCATCATTTGCTACTCCATCGGAAGCCCGTCCTCGTTCGCAAACGTCCGTCACAAGTGGCACCCGGAGGTGTCTCACCACTGCCCCAGCGTGCCCATCCTCCTGGTGGGCACCAAGAGGGATCTACGCTCAGACACGGAAACGGTGAAGAAGCTAAAGGAGCAAGGCATGGCGCCCACCACTCAGCAGCAGGGTGGCGCGTTGGCCAAGCAGATCGGTGCAGTCAAGTACATGGAGTGCTCTGCGCTCCTCCAAGAGGGCGTTCGGGAGGTGTTCATAGAGGCTGTGCGTGCGGTTCTCTACCCAACCGCCAAAAAGAATGCCAAGAAGTGTGTGCTCCTCTAGTCGCCTGTGCATCGGGCAAATGGATATGAACTTGACCGCAGTCAAAAACGAGCCGTGCACGTGGTTTCATCATGGTGTTTGTATCCATCTCTTCTCATCAATGCTTTTTTCTTCGCACCTGCAGAATTTGCTGACTTGACGCTGCCTCGTTTCTACAAGTTCCTTCTAAATCGATCTTCATTTTTGCCACTGTTTTTATGATGATTTATAACAGCGTATAACCAGCACCACTCGACGCAAACGGTTATTTGTCAGGATCGGTGTGATGCCTTTGCTGACCTGACGTCCTATGCATTCCAATTCAGATGTGCAATATAATGAAGACTGGTGTGGCTCACTTATGCAACCTGTTTGTCTTTAGCCCTCGATGAAGGGCCACACGTCAGACTTCACTTTAAAGTAATATCGTGGGGTACTCCCCAGACAAAATTTTGACGTGCCTTCGAAATGAATTTTTAAATGAGAAATGTGCATATGGTGTTTTATCTAAATCTATTTAGTTTATTCCAAAGCAATATTTGAGTGGGTTGTAAAATAAGATTTTTTGGGGTTGCACTGATGGATAGGTAAATATAACATGCAAGGGTTGTTTTTCACTCCAAAATGAAAATATCTGTTTATTTTGCATGAAGAAAATATTTTTTATGGACCAGTACGATGTTTTGCATTCTCAATTCTGTTAAATTGTTACGACAATGATTCCGTCTGGGATCCAGTAAATACAGAATAGCAAATATGTCTAAGATGTACAAATACCGTGATATAATGTCATTTTTTTTTTGACAACGTCATAATGAGAACGAGATTTTGCTGCGTTAAATGTCTTATTGGTCCAGAAATAGTGTTCCTCTTGCAAAATATAATTTCTTGTTTCATGTCCCTGTAATTTGCGCTCTGGGACATTTCTTGATCATTTTCGTGACATCTATACGTCGTGTGATGTCAGCGCTGGATCCTGAGAATAGTGCCTTAACAGAGGGATGCCTCCCGATGCCACGTTAAACAAGAATCATGTGATGTTCTGTTCTCAATAGATCAGATTTGGGCAGCAGCACATATTTCCTTGTCTTAACATGAGTTTGTCAGTCAGGTTACCCAGCATGCCTTTCTGATGTTCACCAGCAGGCCTTACCTTATCTTCCACTATATACACCCCCTCTACGTCTCATTTTATAGACCAAGCGGATGTTGCACTCGCACTGCATTGTGTGGTGCAAAACCAGTGCATAGTTTTTTTTCAAAGACCAAAGGCTGACTGTACGGCATCCATTATATCCTCCTGTCGCTCTTAAAGAAGCACTTGAGAGATGGTAATGCTGAGGTCAACGTAGACATGTAATGCTTAAATCAAAGGTGTTTGTTGAATTTGAGGTGTTTTATTATTATGATTGGAAAATGATTTGTTTTGTGGCTAAAATAGGAGGCCAAATTTTGTCTGTCATTTGTAATATTTTCCAGTATCATTAAGATGCGAGCCGGTTTTCCAGTATTATCGTACACAACGTTTCGCTCATCTCAACCTAAAGTGAAAAGCAGTTTGTGAATTGTGGACCGTGAAATGTTTTACTCGTCTGAACAAAGCCTTGTACGTGCTGTTGTGAGATTCACTGTAATCATTAAATGAAGTTGTGGTTAAACATTTTGCTGAACTGACATCGATGCCGAAAACATTCATACAGTTGATGTTTACGTAGAACTGATACAGGCACACTTTTAAAATGCTTTACCATTTACATTTAAGCTTTTTTTGTTTGTTTGTCTGCCAAATATGGCCTGAAAGTGCCTTCGGATACAAAGATTTATTGTGGGATAACTGGACTCGTGTATGTTAAACTGATACCAAACTGTTTGTGAAACCAGGAAAGCGTCTCAACTAACCATTCCTTGTTTAGAGTTCAGTCCGCATGAATTCTGTGTTGCTACAATGAAATTTGTGAGTAACTGAAATTTCTCATGGTAAGGTGTGAATGCACGAGTGATCGCGACTGTTTGCTGGTTGTGAGTTGGTTTCTGTTTCATCCATGCAATGTAACTTCAGTGTCACGCTGCATACTGTCTGTGTGCCTGTGGTATGTGGTACTACATTTATACACTGGGAACTTGATTTGATCAAAATGCCTTTTTATAACCAAAAGATATTGTATAAATGAACTAACCGTGAAATTATTTAAAATGATCCTGAATAAATTTTCACATTGACTATGTTTGTCTTTGTAGTTTTTAGACAAACTTGACTGGTACGAGTCATGTGTCGAGATAATACAAAACCACACACTTTGGACAGGAGGCGTCACATCTGCAGTGAACAGAGCGACATGCTGCTGACATGCAAAGGTGCTGCACATGTCCTTACTTCACATGGTTTCCGCTGCTGCCTTGCACAAGCCACAACAAAGAGCTGATAGATATCAAGACATGCTGCAAGCAACTCAGAAATGTGTGAAGTATTTCACAACAACACGACAACTGTATGGCCTTGCCACCTGTTTTCATGAAGGGCGTGAAGTTTTCTCACATGTCTGCAGACTGAATTGTGAAGCAGCTCTACTTTAGAGTGTTTCCATACATCATCTTTATTCCTCATATTCTGGGGCTTTTAATTGTAGATATTGGATCACACGTTGGAATAAAGTAGTGCTACTTCAACGGATGAGTGAAACGCTGGGCTTTAGAGACGGTCATCATGAATCAATGTTGTTCACTAGATGGCATTAAAGTCCATCTCTTGCTGCTGCTTATGTTCACGCGCATGCTTATAATAACGTATCCTCCACTTTACAGGCATATCCCACTAATATTAGGAGAACATGTAGATTTGTCTCTAGAAAAGTGCTGGGTTGTTTTTAACCGCAGGTCGACTTATTTATGAACAGTTCTAGGGATGCACGGTAAATAATCGACCACATCGGTATCGGCCGATAAATGGTATTTTTTGTGTTATCGGTAACTACATTAATAATTACATTTAGGACGAAAAATTATGAATCATTTTCTCTGGTTAGACTACTTCAGCTGTACGCTTCACACAGTTATAATCTTTCGCTCATGATCATTCACTTACTGTTATTAGCAAAACATTGTTAATGTAGGTACAGTGTGTAGATATTTATAAATGTGTAAATTAAAAGGACCAATAGCAAAGTGTTTAAAGCCGATTGGTGTCTGAATGCTTTCTCTCTTGACACCAGTTAGACTCGTGGCTATTAGGACACTTTTCTGGGTTGCTCTGGAAGATCTATTCAGTTTATTAAATAAACAAACCAGAAAAGTTTAATAGTTAAAGAACCTTTAACTAGTGTAAAGTAGGCTTGGTACATGATTTTCAGGGAAAATATACAACTAATGTTAACCTTGTTTTTCTTCTGTTTCGGTCTCAGAAAATGTTATCATAATATTTAGATTCTATATATCAGCCAATATATCGATTATCGACTTCCAGTGTTAAATAATTATCGTTTTTTGTTACCGGCTAAAATTTACATATCGGTGCATCCCTAGTTGTAACCCAACAGTTGGTTGCCATTGCTGGGAGACAACCAAGCAAGCTGTAAACACATCACAAGTCTGTGCACAGTTAAATTTTTTCAAATGAACTGGGGGACATGTGCATGCACTGTGATGATTCCTTTTTTTATTGATACAAAACCACAAGAAAGTCTTTTAACCGTAGCACAAATGAAAAGTATATGCCGTGAATTTCAGACCATGAGTTTCAACAAGACTAAAAAAACTGAGAAAAACACCTCTAATGATATCTCACATATTCATTGGACACATCCACAGCATGAAAGCAGACACGTGTACATTCTCATTATGATTTCACTGAAGTCCACACAGAGCTGTTATCTTCATTCCTCATGAAGATGTGTGTGTTGTATCTCATCATGAATGAATGTTGATTTTGGTCTGTGATGTAGTTGTGTTTCGGCTGACAAGAAATCTAAAATACGTTTTTAATGTAGGTTCAGGAGGTTTTTCAAAGCGAATATCAGCAGCTAACCAAATGGCAAACTTCATTTCTTTCAGCTTCCCCCGTGACTGGCTCTGAGTTTTCATTTATAGTATATTTAGAGAATGTTGTTATCCCAAGCAATTTCCACTACTTTAAAATTGAACTACACAACATGGTATAGGTAGTATGTTGCCGTTATCAGTAAATTTGTTCCTAAATACATTACTGTATATTCAAAAAAGATGTGCCGTTGTGTAAGGCAACAAGATAGCAGAACAATTGTTTTACAACGTGTAGGCTATCTTTGTACAGACAGAAGAAGCTAAGAGAGATCGGATCAAGAGGTCAAGGATTGGTGGGTTTGCATGCTGTTATCTGTGGCTGATAGATGCAACTTCTTCACTCTGGAAACAAAATTGCTTCAGAATTCTGTTTCTTAATGGCAGCAAGCAGATCATGTTATTCTGGGCCTGCAAATGAAAAGTTCTCTCCAGGTTTTCAAGACCTCCTGAGTTTAAACGAAATAACATGACGGCGATTTAACAAACTTCCTCCAAACCACATTCTTATGTTTTCATCATTGTATGAACTCCTTTTGTTTCTCACGTTGACGGTGAATTCTTTCTTTTTTCCACACCGACAGCGACTCTCAGTTATAGCAGAAGACAGCATTCATGTCATACTATACAGTACGTTATTGCTATAGTAATGTTGTTTTAGCAGTGCTCTAACAACTACGAAATTACTATAGCAACCACTTGAGATTTTCTTCAGGGTTCTTTAGTCACATCAATGCACACATGCAGAACTCGATTAAAAAAGAGACTTGATATGTATGTAAACAATCGATGTACGGTTGAAAATATTGCATTGTGTAGCAAATTCATTTCAAACAGAAAGTAAAACAACCAGCTAAATGCATTACAATCAGATATATAGTATCCTATAATATACAGCTCGCCCATGCATACAAAAATGTGCACACCATGCACAGTACAGTATATACTACAAACAAAGTACAGACTATACAAGAAGCATAGTACTATTTTGAACATAACCCACAAGATCTGTTAGTGCTTCTCAAGGGACCAAATCCTTCTCATGTTCTTTTCAGATCTAATGCACATTTCGGTGAATCTCAATGTTTGTAAATGAGATTACATGGAACTGATGCTACACCTTCCCATATGTCCTCACGGTTATTAGAAGTAAAAAATAGATGTAATAGGGAGTTTTAACACCAAACAGAATGTAAAGTGCAGAGGATTAGAGAGATGCTAACTGGCGATGGCTTGCATGTCTCTCTCATTTGCAGCTCCTTCCATTTTTTTTCTGAGCGAGAGCAGCTGTTCTTCATTATGGTGATAAGCGCTGGTGTTTTTCTATAGAGTCAGCTGAGCGCATGCAGCAGGGGTCTGAGAGCGAGCAATTAGCCGTGGCTTCACAAGCGTCCCGTCCCCTGTGTGTGGAAACAGCAGGACAGCTGAGCATCATGAACGCAGCTGAACACTGGAGCCCTGCAAGACTGCACAAGTTCTCTCAACACACTGTGACAGAACGTGATGAATTACACGAACGAGTGTTAAATCAGTGTGTACAACCTATGATGCATTAACAGCAACCCACAAAACACTTTAAACATGAGGGAGACCAGTATGCAGACTATATGCGTACTGATTTTCATCACCTATATGTAGTATGGAAGTAGATCATTGGTTACCAACCCTGGCTGATACTTCTCGTCAGACCCGGTTTGAGGACCAGGGAACAGTCTAAGTTAAAAAGCAACATGACTTCATACTGGGGTGATGATATGATATAACAATTCATAGTCAAAAGAACGTATGATTAAGAGTTTATTTTATTCTGATTCAGATCAATTGAATGAATCACAATCAAATTACAATATTTGTTTAACCATTCCTTGTTATTTCCATATCAAAGACATACAGTCAGCAATATTGAGATCACTTCAGGGATATTGTTTCACCTATTCTTTCAAAAACAAAAATGTATATTCAGATTTTCAAATGTCCAAAGCTAAACAATACTCATTTCAGGAACATAAACACAAATATTAAAAAAATAGTTTTTACTTAGTGTTTTTCCTCAATTTAAAACTCTTTTTCCAAATTCAAGTGACACAGAAAATAAACATGATGTGAATCTAAAGGGGCTGCGTTATAGATAGACATATGGGTAAATGTACACTCAAGGGCCACTTTTGTGAATTGATGATTAATGCTCACTGTTAAATGCCTACAGCTGTCAGAAAACTATCCAAAGCCTTCGGTAACAACTACACTACATCCAAGTTCCCTTCGGACTCAACTTACTCTGTTCCAGGCCACCCAGGTACTCAGCTGACTCTCTCGCTCATATCCAATTGATCCCAGTAGCCTATAATGACCCAGGATGTCTCTTGAAATATACGACGAACGATTTTGGGTTGACCCCTTTTTCCTGACTGTCCGGCTTCTCGCCCCGTGGCCGTTCTCTTCATCCGGTTAGGTCTGCTGAGCGGACCGTGGGGGGGGGTACTGTCACAAGCCCAGTTCCCCAGTCAACCACGCCCCCTGCACCAGATCGCACTGCCAATTTTCCATGCTCTATCTCACCAGACTTTTGAACTACATACCTCATAATCCCTTTCACCCCGTCAGCCATATTGATTACCCCAGCACCTGTTCACCATTACCGGACTATATAGCCCCATTAACACCTGGTCATTTCATGAGTTTTCTCTAATCGGATACCTATCCAATTTGCTAAAACTGACCCATTTACACTTGGCCACATAAATGGGTCTGAGCTTAACGGATATAAATTCGATCTTCTAATTGCATGCAAAATCACATTTTAAACTCTTAATTTATTCTTAACTGAAATGGCAATCACTGTTATTTTGCTTTATTTTGGTTTTCAAATGTAGTGGCATCTCAAAATGGTGTGGAAAACATGGATTGCTATTTTTTCCCCATCTTCATTCCAAAGCGTTCCAGCTTTTGTGGCGTATGTCGTTGATAAACCACGACGAGCCGCAGTCTCCAGGATGACGAGAATCCTGCACTCTCTTCCAAACCGCGTCTACGACATTCAGACACATGATTGTCTGTGTTTCGCACCTGTTTCCCCCTTGGGTGTTTTGACAGTTCATTTGCCTCAATAGCAGCAAACTTGTGAGCGTTGAACTTCCGTTTGGGAGAAGTAAAGCGATGAGGTAGGTGTCTTCAACAGCCAGATCAATTTACACTTGTCCAGTTTTGTCAGGAATATGTCTCAGACCACCTCCTGAAGTGGTCAGGCGTAGGCTGACGTGCACATCTTCAAAAAGGTAACAACGCATCAATTTGACGCGGACTGCAAACACTGCGATTCATTTAAAAGAACTCTGCTATAGCATGGGATTTACTCGTGCACATTTTCGAATGAATTATCTACTGTAAGTACATAATTTGTTTTTCTGTATTTAACAACTCAAGGTGCAATGATAGTGACTGTTTACTTGCCGATATCACTGCTAATGCTTCTCCATCAACGTACACAACAAGCTGCTGCTTCTTTGGCTCTGACGACTAGTGGTCATTGCCTGTCGATGCAGACAACAACGCACAAGTATAATCAAAAACCGATGCGTAGGTAACTTACTACATAGGGGCTAAGCCGTAGGTCTCACAAGTAAAAATTGGCCTTAAGGGTTGATACTCTTATAGGTTGCCCTAATGTTTTTTTAAACTGTACAGCAATTGTATTCACACCTGAAAATGATCTTGTATCTGACACACTCTGAGGAAGGTTGGAGGGCGAAAAGCATCAGTGTGCAGAATTTTAGTTTTTTTTACTGTGTTTTTGTGATTAGCCATGATGTGAAGAAGGCTTTCCTTGCGATTTTTTAATGGGAAAAGTGCCTTGGATTTCTTTTTAAAGGATACGTTTGAGAGTTGATCTTCTGGGATGACTTTACAAGGTCCTTCAAGCAAGTACCCGTCCATGATATTTCTGTTTTAAAGTACACTTTTAAAAAATGTAGTATATTTTGGTAATTGCTGTTCTCTTGTACTCTTCTCTTGCTATGGTATTGTTACAAATATTATACATGAACACTACAGCATCTAAGGATTTTACTACAGTTTACTTCAGTGAATAATATAGTACACTACAGTATTTTGTCATGTGAGCTGGCAGTTTATTACTGTAATTAATTCACATTCATTTATTATTAATCTAAATATTAATCCTAAATATCCATGCTTTGATGGCTAAATGTTTCATTTGTAGCTAAGACGTGATGATAAATGCTCATATCACCTGTCAAATGGTTATTTAACAATGACATTCAGCCCCACATTATTAACATATTTAAGTGTAATTTCTTTAGATTATTGTGCCTGCTGCCCCCCCTCCAAACGTTTTGCACCGGCCGCCACTGTGGTGGACTCTACTCTGATGGGAACAGATTTAGCAAATAAATTCCTAGATCCACATCAAAAAAGCCATGAAACTTTGCCTGAACAATGTGATGGAATATAATTTTGTTTTAGACAAACACCCATCATCACATGAATCATCGACTGGCTCTTGATACAGTACCTGTCTGACATGCTTGTGTTCCTATAGATGAAGATCTCTTCCACAGCTAAAAACAATTGTGAGAGCGTTTTTCTGCAAGCTGGTTATTTATTGTATTAAACAAAGAGTCGCAGTGCACTCCCAGGAAAGTATTTCCATGCATGTTTTTGTCCTCTATATAATAATCATCCTGACATCATCCATCACTAAGCTTTTCATCATATCGAGAGTTCAGCAGCACTGTAGTTTATTCTACTCCACCGCTTGCTTAAAAACACAAATCCAGTGAGACAGATAAATGCTCTGGTGCTCTGGTCTGCCTCAGTACGTTTTACTAGAATCACCTCAGTGCACTGAATAATAATACAAATAGGAAACAGCTGATCTCCTACAGAGCTGAAAGTCAATTCCTCCATTAAGCTCCTTCAACATAGATTCATATACGTGACCCTGGTCCACAAAACCGGTCAAAACCAGTTTCTTCTTAGCAACGGCCTGATACAGCACCTCTGATGGACAACTTCAATAGCGAAATTTCTCAATATTTTACATTTTTGCAACATCAGATACCACAGAGATTCAAATCTCTATCCTAACAAACCATAAACAAATGGAAACCTTATTTATTAAGCTTTCAGATAATGTATAAATCTTTTTTTTTTATGTGAAATTGACCCATATGACTGGTTATGTTGTCCAGGGTCACATATTTTCAGGCCTAATGGTGATACTTGACCATTATGAAAAAAACAGCCAATCTCTCTATCTCTCTCTATTCTAACAATTCTCATCACAAATATTTAAAACAATAAATATTAGGGATGCACCAATATGTACA
Source organism: Triplophysa bombifrons (assembly GCA_029783895.1). Lineage (NCBI taxonomy): Eukaryota > Metazoa > Chordata > Actinopteri > Cypriniformes > Nemacheilidae > Triplophysa > Triplophysa bombifrons. The sequence goes on from CM056464.1 coordinate 20,680,052, forward strand.
TTTTGTTATTATTTAAATTTGTGAGCCGATAACCAATATATTGGCAGATAAACATTGAATAAAATATGAATTTATCGGAAACAAAAAGAAAACAAATACAGTGGACAAGCCGCTTGTATTTTAAAGCATAAACTGCAAATCCAATGGCCAACTTGTAACTGACAAATTATATGATAAATAGTGCGAACAAGTAAACTTTACTTTTATAAACATTCCTTGCATCAAATTTATGTGCATTAAGACAATAATCCAGCATGACTGAGCTGTGTCTTTCAGAACAGAGAGACCAACAGAAGACGTATTACTTTAACAATCCTGTGGTTAACATTTTAACAGACAATTAGATCATTCTTAAATATTCAAGCATAGCCTCCATTCTTGCAGGTCACGTGAGTCAAGCTTGCATCGGCCAATCACATCAGGTGACCTGGTATTGAATTATCATAAATAAATTCTAGGATTGCTGATTAGAGGTACAAGCAGTGGTGTAGTCGAGGGAATATGCATGTATATGGCGTTTACCTAATTCTTTATCAGTCATCACTGCATGTACCCACTTGTGTAGCGCAGGGTATGTGTGGCAGTACCCTAAGTTTTTTTTCCATGGTGTGTCACTGATCTCATTTCTGATCTACCTCAGCATTCTACAAGCACTCATCAATCTAGTTGAGATGGCCAATCAAATTAAGGAGGCCAAGCATTACCGTCCAACCAAATGAAAGAAGCGGGAGTTGCTTTTGTCAGAAGCTCAACTCGAGATCAATTTTACTGTGAGAGAGCGCGATGTAAGTGGCTAAATGTTTTATCATAGAAATGTCAGGGGTAGTTCACATGTCGCATCAAAAAACGTTTCAAAACACTGGCTGCGTCGCTTTCTTCCTCTTTCCACAGCTCTAGGGAGTTTGCGTGCCGGTGGTGTCTTTTACTGTGGGCGCACTAGACCCCCGTCGATATGGTAAACGACCGAATGCAAAATCCAGTCATGTAAACTACAAAACGCCGAAAGCATCTACACGTTTCAGGTAGAATGACAAGACAAAAACATGGCCAGACCTTCTCTAGGCTAAAGCGCATGGCTTACTCAGGTGTGTTTACGTTGTGGTTAAAGGGGTCCTATGACACAGCCAAACAAATATTATGGTTTGTTTTAGATGAAATGTTATGTGTATGCACAATTTAAGGTTAAAAAACCCTGTCTTTTACACATACCTTGCATGTTTGTATCTCCTCTTTGCCCCGCCTCTCTGAAACGTGCAGATTTTTAACAAAGCTCATGGTGTGCTACGGTTGGCCAGTTAACCAGTGCGCAGTGATTGGTGGAATACTGCAAGCATGTGAGGGGAAATGTAACGCCTCTTACCATATTTGGAACATCAGGTTCCTCTTCAATTGTAGTGAGAGGTACACCACCTTACTTGCGTATACATTTGGGCGGTCTTAGTCGAATCAGACCCCCAACTGATGTAGATTTTTGGGGTGTGGTTACATGAGGTGTTTCAGACAGGTCTGGGTGAGCATTCACTTTTACATAGAATGACTCTTTTGTTCCAACACATTGATTTTGGCAATTTTACGTGTCTAGTACATGCATGGGCAACTTATAACACACCAAAGACACAGAAAAACACATATTCGCGTCATACAACCTCCTTTAAAACAGCTATAACATTTGCAAATATTTCTAATGCATAACTTTTAAATGAATTCTCATTCTTTGATTCTGTTTCTATATTCTTTAAATGTTACTGTACCTGTTTTAGATAAAAAAAAACAAGTATCTGCAACTTTTGTAATTTGATGTCTATATTAATACTCAAAAAGTTAAAGGGATAGTTCACTCAAAACGGGACATTTTGTTATCACTCGTTGACCTTAATGTCATTTCAAACCCAAATGCTCTTTCATGAAACAAGGATTGTATAATATTTGTATAAAAATATTGACCATGAGTTCACTTTTTGACTGACTATCTTTTTCCCTATTGTAATGCAGTTGGAGATACTGCGCTTGCCCAGAAGTCCTTCATTTCTGGTTAACTGAAGAGTATGAATCATAGACCCAAAGGCTGTTTAAACTATAATCCTCTATGGTCGGGCATTACCTTGCAACACAACGTGCACTGTATCTTTTGTTCTGTACCTGTTTCTTCTGTCTGTAATCTTACTTTCTCTCCTTCCTCATGGTGTCTTTTTCTACTGTGGCTGCCCTCCGGCAGATCCTCACCTGACTGACTAGGGCCTGCTTCACTGTCATCAGGAATTGCCTGCAGGCCAGGAGGACAATGTTAATGTTTTAAATCTTATCATTTCAGTTGACTCTCTATACCCCAATAGAATTTCACAAAATTTTGAAATACAACACATTCCAGAGAATTCTGATTAAAACTAATAAGTATTGGTTAGCCATTATTTTATGTCTAAGAATAACTCAAAAACTATTTTAAAGTCTTAATTAGAAGTTTTTTGAAATTTATAGATTAGAAATAGCTTTTTCAAATGATGATAACTAAACTAAACATCCATTTTTCCATAGCCCTTAATTTAAGAGCGGGCATTAACATGATTTTGTAAACATGAACTATCATGATTTAAAGACTGATGGATATTGTTGTTTATACTGTATTGTCGGTTCTCATATCCCTTGGGTGCGAATGCCAGAGACCCGGTGAATGATCTCAGCCTTTTACTGCCGGATTTCAAATGTAGAAAAGGCTGTTCTAGGAATGTGGTGCTTTTTATCAGCCGTTCCTTCAGCCACTTTTACTTTGTCTGACTGAAACTTTTAACTCTCTGTCTGACACATCAAATATAACTCACACTGGGCACAGAAATGTTAGAAGAAAACACTTTGGCTTAGTTTCACAGACAAGGCTTAAGGTTAGTCCCAGACTAAAATGAATATGTGACCTGTCTGCACTGAATTTATACCATGGTCTGTTTGTGATTGGCTGGAAGGTGTGTTTTAAAAGCCTTTAATTCACGGGTAGCTAGAGTCCGTTTGATTACATTTAAAATGAACTCACAAAATAACCGTCATGTTCACCTGTTAGATCTAAAATGACACTGTACACATCAATAAAAGCTTTAACTTGGCAAATCACCATGTTATAAGTGGGATATTCCACAGCTAGCCGTGCATTAAAGGATTTTAATGCACTTCGAGGAGGTTCTTCGCCTTCATGTTGTGCTTTAAAATGCTTTAATGCACGGTGTAATAAGGTTCTTAAAGGGGAGGAAGAAAATGGGAACCAGCAAACATTTAAACATTTAATAAAATATCAACAAAGTATAGTCCTGGTTAAACTATGCCGTGTCTGTAAAACCAGGCCCAAATTGTGTAGAAGTCGCACTTAACTTTCCTTTTCCTTTCTTGTGGAATGATATCTCACAATATCTGGCTGCTGTCCTATCAAACCACAACTTCACAGCTTCTACAGTGTTCTGACACAGGCCATGTATCTAATGTGGGAATAAATGTGTCTTTGCCTTATTTTTTCCCGTTCTCCTCTTGTTTCTTTTTTTTTGTTCAGCAGTGGATAATTTCAGTCTTCACGGGAGGCCCTGTCATGAGCTGAGATGACTGTAATTATACAGAAGACTTTTCTCATGTCCTCTGTCACTAAAATAGATTCTGTAACTGATCAGCCCACACATCCACCAGAATAGACGCCTGAACAAATGGGTCTATATTGAATATCGGCCCACGGTTTGCATGTTTAATATGATAACACACGGTTCTGAAATGTGTAAGGCATGTTTATGGATATAAGGTTGTATCAAGCTTCTCTGAAAGGTATAGCTATGAGAAATCTGATCTAAAGGAACAAAGAGGATGGAAGAGTTCAGCGAGATACAGGGCTTTGTCGTGATGGTACTCAGTTTGAGTGAATAGCTCCCAGTGTTTTCAGTTTGTAAAGTTAAATCACGTCTGGCCTTGAGCGCAAGTCCTCTCTTCACATCTACAGTGATGTGCATCAGCATAGATTATTTTTCCACCATGAGGGACGTCTTCGCTGTTACTTTTGCTCAGGTAAACATATAGAGAAACCTGTAGTCTCAGCCTCAGACCCATGGACCGTTGGCTAAATGTCTGATGCAGTAAGATCACTTTTCTGGAAACACTTCAGCATGTTCAAAGCCGTCATCTGATATCACAGGATTTCTGGGAGACATGCGTGTTGCGTTCTTTAACGGTCCACCTGGAAACAACACAAAGGCGTCTGATTGAAGAAGTTAGCTGTTGTGTTTACAACGAGTGCATTAAGAATTCATCACAACCAACTAAATTCTTGAAAGTTTGTGAGGTTTGGCCTTGACCAAAGAAAGTGGCCACAGTTCCCAGACCCTACGCGAGACTAATAAACCCTTAACTTTAATTAATTCAAATGTTCTGCATCAAATCATTTACCAATCCATTAGACCTTTGATTTTAATGTGACAAATGACACAGTGGGTACAAATACAGACTCACAGTACAATAAAAGAGCCAGCTGAGCCATAGAGACCACAACATCATAGCGATATGGAGAAGGGCTCTTTATTTGGCCCAGTGAAAAATTGTCCAAGCAACATGGGAAAAAAAACTTTGAGAACATCACATCACTGTGACATTAATGTCTGCCAAAGATTATAGTCGCAGTTCTACTGCTATGGACTGTTGAAATCCCGCCTACTGTTAAAAAGACAGACTGTCAATACTCCAAAAGAGGGGCTCTCCATAGAGTGACATTTTAGCTAAATATATGGTCTACGACAAGATTATTCAGCCTAAACTCACGGCAATTCACAAGCTGGCTAATTTATAACAATATGTGCAATATAAATATATATATAAAACAAGAATGAATGAAGCCCCACCTGTACACCAGTGGCGGCTGCTGGTCTTTCAAAGTGGGGAAGCTCATTTCACAATGAATGAATGAACAAACGATCTAAAAAAAGATATTAAACTCGACGGAGGTAATGTGGGAATTACATTTAACTGAAACAAGGAGTGTGGTGTAGAATTGTGTGAAATGTATGATGAAAATTGGCTAGAAATTTCGGAAAGCAAGTACCAAGAAATAGGTTGCAGCAGTTTGTCTTTTGACTACACTTGCAAAATCCGCAATGGGACTGAGATCGAATAGCTTCAGCGTCAGCGACTTTTTATAGAACAAAATTGCTGTCAATCAAAAGGAGATGCAATCTTTCGACAGACCCTCCAATCATCACGCAGACGCTCGGAGTCCGGGCGAGCCCACTCCTCCATTCATCCCAGAGACGCTGAGCGTCCGTGGGCGGGACATAATCGCAGCATTATCCAATGACCGTCTTGTTTCTAAGCACTGAATAAAACTGTTTAAAGCAGCCCCATTGAAGTCAATGGACGCTGGGCTTCAACAGAGTAATGCACTGTACGCTACGGGAATGAATGAGAAGGAAATCGAGTCAGCCGACCTAAGTAGCTGATTCTGAACGAAATTGTTTTCGTTCGAGATGAACGTGTTTAACGCATTTTTAGTCAATAAAATGTTAACATAATAGTACATATATTTGACCATTCATTTTTTGACAAGTATAGGGAAGCTGAGCTTCCCTTGCAGTCTTAAAGAAATCGCGACTGCTGTACACCGTAACCATCACTGCAACAGAAAGAAATCACACAAAAAATCTTTATTGTACATGATTCATAATTAGCATGTTGTGATTGTGTTGTGTGATATATTTGTGGTGATGTTGTTGAGGTTATAGAGGTGACAGCCCCGCTGGGCTCACGGGGGCTAATGAACCGGCGGTGGCGGGCAGGCGGCCAGATGGGTGGGAGGATGAATTTAATGAATACCTCCTCGAGAGCTTGACCTTCTGTTCAAAGCCCTGCTGAGAACCACATGCAGCTTCGTTCTCAGTCAGAGAGACTGAATTATTGATAGCGACTGACGCAGGAGCAGCCCGCTGAAGATTTTGACAAACAATGATGGACACAAAGACAACCGCTATTAAAATATAAAACTGGCAAATGAGCGAAGTGTTGCTCAGATGAGACTCGATGCATGGGCATGTTTAATGCAAGTGATCCATACAATACAACTTTAAAATCAAAGTGATGTGATAGAGCGTATCCTAGAGCGGACACTAGCGGAGCAACAACAGACTCCGTTAAGAACAAGGCGTTTGTCCTGTCACATCATGCCACATCCAGCATTTAAAATCCTTTAATCGTTCAATCAGTATATGTGATTCTGGGTTATTTCATTACTACTAATACATCTAGGAATGATATTATTCAACCATTTCATTCATTCATCAAAACTATGAATAAGCGTTATATAGATTCAGAGTTATTTTGTCTTTGCTGTTCTTCTTTATTTCGCTTGTGCTCTAGTCAGCTTTTGTATATATTTAACATGTGAACGTCAGGAGGTTGGATTCTTCACTAAATAGAGCAAACAGGTTGTCTTAAAGGCAAATTAGACCATTTGTCAAGTTGTTGCGATGACTGTGCAAAAGCGTGATACTCATTTCAACCATCTTTTGCCTGAGAATTATAAACATCAAGCCTCTCTATGCACTTGTAAAGACAAACGCACAACCAAAACATGCTCTGGACTTGTTGGCATGAGACCCACGGTTTGAGGATATTTTCTGTCCCAAACAAGCAAGCCTCTACTGTGATAGCCTAAAGAAAGAGTTCACCCAACCGTTCCAAAAAAGATAAAACACGAATGTCTTTCAAAGCCAATATGACCTCCTTTTTTTTCATAAAACTCAAAAGAACATATTAGTGTGGCAGATTCAGTCTTCGTTCACTTTTTACTGTTTGTGCTCAAAGAGCAACCTTTACGATTTCTTTTTTTGTGTTGGACTGAAGAAAGTCGTGCAGATTTGAATCAACATGATTTGCGAATTAAATGATGACCAGGTATGTGTTCATTCATGATAAATATGTCATTTACAAATGCATTATAAAGCAGTTATAACTGCATGTATAAAAATAGGTTTTCCAACGAAATACCTGCCAAATAGTGAGCTGTATTTAACTCACATGTTATAAATGCTTAATAAATGTTTTTATTTGACTCGACGGCAGATTCATTATTATCTTGATGTTTTGTCCAATATAGGCAGTCAGACTGGAGACTTTAGGGTGTAATGTTGTTTTATTATACCTGCTCACTATTTGGCAATCCCCTGTTTTATTCATGAAGTTATAACTGCTTTATAATGCATTTGTAAATGACTTATTAATCATTAATGGACACATTTATAAATGTTTCATAAAGGGCAACATAATATAAAGTTTCATCCATTCATTTTGATGCATTTAAATTCAAACAATACTTTGACATGTCCTTAACCTAGTATGATATCAATTTTAGCTTCATGATGTTGTCGATCATCATTTTCTGAAGGTTAAATACTTCTGTTTACCGGCCATCTGTTAAATGAAAAGAATGAGACTTTCAGAATTTTGTACCTGATTCTTATATATTGCCTTGAGACTCGGAAACTTGTGGGGTATGTTTTTAAAATCAAAATGTATTAAAGCTTGTCTTGAGTTTGCAGTCCTGGCACAGTTTGATACTGCAGTGTGAATTGTGCTGCATCTGCTCCAGACAGACAGAAAGATAGATGAGCTGCAGACATTCACTGCTGAATTCTCTTACAGAATTGCCCGCACAAGGTTCACACAAGTCCTCTGAGTGCATGAGTTAAGATGCTTGTAAAATCTTCTTGTATTGATAAAAAGTGGTTAACATGGAATATGTGAATGCTTGTACTGTTTTTGTGAAGCAAAGATGAATTGAAACAGTCAGTGCTGTTGGCAGATCAAAAGCATTGTGTAGTGATTTCTGATTTGTATGGAGAAAATGTTAATTTGTATTTCTAAATAATCCAGTTAAATAACTGAACGATCAGTCTATGAATCTTTTGGACATGCTTGACTCATAGGGCAGGATTTGGCTACGTCCTCCAGAGGTTGGAGTTTTCGGGCTCATACATCTTCGCGGTAACGCGGTTGTCTAATTTGAGTTAAAAAATCATTGTAGTTACCCTTGAAATGTAACGGTACCTTTTATGAAATAAAACCACAATGACGAATGCAGCGCAGCTATAGAAATTCTGGCCAGGACGTGTCTGAGAAAAATTTCACGCATATCACCCTACTGACACATATAACCTGGTGTGGTTTTAGGGTGAGTGGATATCCAGGGCTTAGCCCAGAGATCTCCGTATGTGTTTGAATATACATTTCATATCCAAAAGCGTGTGGAAAATGTGAGCCGTGCCAATTGGTTTAAAGCACCTTGGGCCGTCGTGGTGGGGTGTCTGCCGTTGCTAAGCAAAGATGAGCCGCGCTCGCAGTGAAGACGAAAAGGTTTCGTCAAAGGGTGAATTGAATTTTTGGTAGCTTTTAAAACTTTTTCGCGCAAATAATGCGAAATGTAAACGTACATTCGTACACAACATGGTAACAAAACATTCGGAGCTTTACTGAAAACATTTATGGCTTAAGCCCCCTTACCCCACCCCTGTCGCCGCCCTATAACCCAACCCTGCTTTTTTTTTATTTTGGCAGCAGCGGGGCGGGACTTGCAGTTTGGTTGTAACATCAAACATCATTGGTTACATCCCCTTTCCCTTAAGTCACTTGTGATTGGACCAACCCTGGTGCTTCTTCAACGCAGCAGGGTCCCTTTCTTCGTACCTTGATAACTCAGTTGGCTGGATTTGATTGCTGACGATTTTGCATGATCTTGGTTGTTTGTTTCTTTGACGCTCATCCTGGACTTGTTGTCTTAGCAACAGGTCCATTAGCTTAAAGATCCTCAGGAGCAGGCTTATTCATGTTAACAGGATTAGATCGCGACCATGACGCAGTCATGTCGGCTTCCTTCACACAAAAGCAACTTGTTGAGCGAGTTACAGGATTAAGTTACAGCTTTGCGAATTTAACATGATTAGCGCGATGTTTTGCTTTTAGAATAAATTTTTTGGGATGAAATATAATATATTAAGACCAAATTTTTTTTACGCTGTACGTGTATGCTCACGGACACGTAAAAAAACTGTGTATGCCACAGGCTTAATGGTCATGCACATCCGTCAAAAGTTATTTACATAAAAGCAAAAAGAGAAAGTATCATTTGGAATTGAAAAACGTGTTCTGTGTGAAGTCAGACTAAAGTGGTGCATGTGGTGAATTCAAGTTTGTTTTGTTAAACTGGTATAGCTGTTCATGGACCTTACATGGATGGATCTTTTTCTAAGAATTCTCAAGTGACCTGAACAACTAGTTGACTAATTGGTTTAAAAGTGGTTGGTTTTGGGTTTGCCTGATAATGATCTTTTTTTATTTACGATATGTTTTAGGGGCATTTTGTGACAGAGGAAGACTGGACAGTATGACAGAGGAAGACTGGAAAGTGTGGGAAGGAGAGAGGGGAATGGGATCATCTAAACGTCACAGTGTTGAGGCAGCACCAACACTGAAAAAGCTAAATTCATTGAAGAACTAATTAGCCTAAATAGTCAGTCATTAGCATGTGTAAACCCTGCCTCAAGTTTGTTTACTGGTGTCTTTCCCTTTCTTAGTACACAGTGAGACAAATAAAGCACATTTAAACATCCATCAGCCAGTGCAGACCGCTAGAAGATGGCCAGAAATGCTGTGAATACATGAAAAGCCCCGAGGCACAGTAGAGAGAGCACTGATATTTCTGGTGCAGTCTGGTCTGATATTTATGTGTCCTGTAGGTCTCATGGGACAGCTGAATTCTTTATCATTCTCTTTGTCTTATTGATGTTTAGCCGCAGGTGGGTTCTCTGCGCCACATGGAAACTTCTTCCTGAAAGTAAACTGCACTTTTCATGTATGGGTTGTGTGCAGCAGTGGCTATCAATCCAAGAAATCTTTGCAGGTGGCATGACGTGCTGCTCTTCTGCTCTTCTTCTTCATATGACGTTTCATCAGTTTCTCTTGGTAATCACTGTGTTAAAATAATATAGATATTGTTTTATATGTAATGTGTAATAAAGAATAACATCACATTTTTTAAATATTGTTTTGACACCGAGCATTTGACTTCCCGTACAACTCATAACTCCAGAAGACTGCATGGAAGCAGAAGTTTGTGAAACAAAGTGTTTTATTATCCACAGGGTCGGGCAAGCACATTTGTGTTGATGAAGAGTTATTCTGTAGTGAGTGAATGAGTAATCCCTGAGTGTGAGAGATGCTGTTAGTCAGATAGCAACATCAATCACATTTACGAGGCTTTGGTCAGTCATTTGGAGTAAACTATAGCTGCTGAGGGATCGTTGTTGTGTGGACAGATTATTGGAACGCAGAGAACTCAGTTTGCCAAATTCACTAAAGCCCCTCAGGGTCTCACCTTAAAGTTTATGAAAAAGCTGACTAGTTTTTCTAAAGGGTTGTGTTTCACAGGACTGACTTAATCTCTTTCATCTTGGGCCTGTTGCATAGACCTAGCTGCTAAGTGAAGACTGTGTCTGATTGACTAGTCTCACTGACTAGCAATTAGTTATCTTACTATTTAAATTTTAATCAGACCAATCTACATTTTTATGCAGCTGACCTCAACCATTCTTGAAGAAAACCATTACGGTAGATGACTAACTTGTAACACTAGCCTAAGCAGTTTATACAACCGCCCTCTGCATTACCTTACTTGTTCTTTGGGTGGAACACGGGCAGCCCCCCAGATCACGACAGCCTCCTTATGCACAAAAGAAATCAGTACGTATCCGGGCCTGGGTCTCAGGATCACGTGAGAGTTGCCGGGCCGGAATTCAAGGCAATCCGGGGACACAGAGAATGCTTGAGGGTCCCCTACCCTCTTGAAAGAAGCGAGCGCCATCAAGAGGGCCGTCTTACTCGAGAGGTGAGGAAGATCGGAACCTACGAGGGGCTTTAAGGTCCCAAGAGGGTATGGGGCGGAGACAAGGCGGGTTCCACCTTCTCGCGCCCCTTAGGAACCTGATGATCAGGTCGTGCTACCCTAGAGACTTTCTATCAACTGAGTCATTACGAGTGGCAATAGGGGCTACATACACCTTCATGTAGGGGGAAATGTTTTTTTTTACTATTAAACTCGGACAAAACAGAAGTGTTACTTACGGGAACGAAAACCGCTATACGTAACAACCAAGAATACTGCTTAACGATTGACGGATGCTCCATAAAATCCTCGTTGTCAGCTAAGAATCTTGGCGTTGTATTCGATAGTACTCTGTCATTTGAAAGCCATGTCGCCAACACCTGTAAAATTGAATTTTTCCATCTTAAGAATATATCTAAACTACGTCATATGCTGTCGATGTCAGATGCAGAGAAATTAATTCATGCATTCATGACATCAAGACTAGATTACTGTAATGCACTTCTAGGTGGTTGCCCTGCAGGCCTATTACAAAAACTGCAACTGGTTCAAAACGCGGCAGCTCGAGTTCTTACACGTACTAAAAAGTATGAGCATATAACCCCGGTTCTTTCAACCTTGCACTGGTTACCTATAAAACATCGCATTAACTTTAAGATCTTGCTTATTACCTATAAAGCCCTGCATGGTCTAGCGCCGCAGTATTTAAATGAACTTCTATTGTATTACAGACCTCCACGTGCATTACGCTCTCAGGAGTCCTGTCAGTTGGTAATACCTAGAATTTCAAAATCAAGTGCAGTTGGTAGATCCTTTTCTTATCTAGCGCCTAAACTGTGGAATATTCTTCCCTGCACTGTCCGGGAGGCAGATACACTCTGTCAGTTTAAGTCTAGACTAAAGACGCATCTTTTTAATCTTGCATACACTACACTTCCATAATATTAATCCTCAGAGGATTTAGGCTGCATTATTTAGATCAACCGGAACCAGGAACACATCCAACAACAAATGATGTACTTGTTGCATCAAAGAGTGCAGAACAGTACTCTACTCTCAGCCAGTCTTGTCTCTTTGTTCCAAGGTTACCGCAGGAGGCAGTTCATGCCCAGACCTGATGGCAGAGCTGAGAATGGGAAGCGGTGACCTGACAAGAGCTAAGAGGATAGAGCTGATTTTGATTTTCCTACAACATTTCAAATGCTATTAGATTGTTAATGATAATCTTAAATCTACCATTTACCTTATTAAGCTTATTTTTTTATTTTTATTTAGCCTTGTTGTGCAAGTACTGTTATGCCTGTGCAGAGGCAGCAGCTTTTGCCAGAGGGGAACTGGAATCCCCCGGTCGGGCCTGGGTTCCCCTGAGGTTTTTTTTCTCGATTAGAGTTTTGGGTTCCTCGCCACCGTTTGCATATTGTTTTGCACTATCTGCCTGGCCGGGGGGGCTGCTTTAAAATTGAGAAATTTGAAATAATGAATATATAAGAATTTATAGTCCGTTTAATATTTGACCTGTGGTTCTCTCTCTCCTTTATCTCAAATGTGTCCTTTCACTGTCCTTTTGTGCGAGTGTGTTTGTGTGTGTGTGTGTGTGAGTGTGTTTGTGTGTGTGCGTCTATGTCAATGTGTGTAAGTATGTATGCATATTGTGTGTGTGGAGCATTTGTATGTCTGTCTTTTGTTGTTTTCCACCTTTTTCTTGTTTTTACAGGTATATGCCTTCAGTTGTTTTACTTGTAATCTATTGTGTCTCATGTACAGCTGCTTTGTAACAATGAAAATTGTAAAAAGCGCTATATAAATAAAGTTGAGTTGAGTTGAGTTGAGTTAGTCTCAAGTCGCTCTTGTAAGAAGGACAACACGATCCCGATCGAGCATCGAGAGAGACACCAGGATGAGAAGAGCAGTGTTGCCACAGTTACTTTGAAAAAGTAATCTGATTACTGATTATACCTCTAAAAAGTAACTTAGTTACTGTACAGATTAGTGGATTTTAAAAGTAACTAAATTAGATTACACGTTACTTTATCAGTTACATTCAGCAGCTGCCGCCAACACCCCCGCTGCCTCAACATAAAAATGACAATCGGTTTTGCCAAAACTCACTTTATTGGAAGTGTGTTTTTAACAGTAATGTCAACAATGTATCTCCTGACATTTTAAATTGAACTTAAAGACTATTTCCTGAAAAAAAACATGTTTTTATTAAAAATAATATAAAGACTGATTTTCTTGATTTCACTTAACGTAAATACTTTTTTTTTTATAAAAAAATAAAATAACGACAGTTCCCTTTCTGTCGGTCTCTCGACGTTGTGTCGAGAACGACAGATGGGGTTCGCCCTTGAGAACCAATCAACTCTGACTACTATAGAAAAGGCCAATGAAATTTGGCGAATTAAATTTGCATGCCGGGCTCCGTCCCCGGATATCCGGTATAAAAGGAAGCCGGCGTGCATCATTCACTTACCTTTTGTTCTTCAGAGCGTTCGCTCCTGACTACGAACAGAACGAATTCAATGAATTCTTCTTCTGTCGGATCTACGACGTGTTGCAGCGGATCGTCCCTACCTGCAGCGACCTTCCCCTGGGCGTCTCGGCAGTTCCGGAGGTGTTAGAGATTTTTTCTAAAAAGTCCTTTTCAGGACTGACTGAGCATTCTCCAGCGCGACAAGTCCCGCTGTTCTCTTGGGTGCGGCACCCTCATCGAGGAGGGGGATGGACACGATCGCTGCGTTAGGCGTCTGGGCGTCCAGCACGCTGAAGCAGCGTTCGTTGACACATCTGCCCGCACTGCGGATTGTCATTCAGAAATTGCGGTCACGGGTGGCTGTCTTCCTACGGGAACCAGCCACCATTTCGTCTGCTACCTGGGCTGTGACATCTGTGTCTACGGCCCCGATGACCACCCACGTTAGCAGCGTAAGTGATATGGGGAACTCTGCGAACGTAAACCCGCCAGCCAAGTGCTCACGGGCCGATCGCACCCCGATTCGCTTTTCTGAACGTCCCCCAACCGGCAGTGGCATACCGTCCGGATTCTCACGCACACACTCGGAAACGATGTGTGACGTAGATGAGATGTCGCTCGCAGCATCGGAGGGAGACTGACATCCGACTCTGACGAATCCGAGCTCTACCCACAGCGGTCGAGTTCAGGAGGAAGCAGAAGTGATGTCATCCATGCTAACCCGGAGATGCGTGGTTCCTGAGGTCGGAGCGCGGTGCAAACCGCGCCCACCCGGGTGCCATGTTTTTCCCGGAGGTGCATGAGGAGCTGTGTGAAACTTGGAACGCTCCATTCACGGACCGTTTCAGTGAAACTAGCTCCGGCTCCCTTACTTCCCTCATTGGTGGGGCAGCCAAAGGCTACGTCGACATCCCCCGGGTGGCTCGGGCGCCAGCGGTACACCTGTGCCGCGGGCGGCTGCCTCCTGGGGGGAATCGGCCACGCCTACCGTCCAAAGCGTGTAGGACTTCGGCATCACTGGTGTCGAGGCCTTGCACTGCCGCGGGCCAGGCTGCCCCCTCTCTACGCCGTGGCCATCCTGCAGGTCCGCCAGGCCGGGGCGTGGAGAGAGCTCAACAAGGGTAAGGCCGACCCGGGTATAATGCAGGATCTCCGTGCCGCCACTGACAGCGCTCTACGGGCGACTAAGGTGGCGGCACGGGCCCTGGGTCGGACGATGTCCACGGTAGTGGTCCAGGAGAGACACCCCCGGCTATACCTTGTGCAGAGGAGTGACACCAAGGAAGTCCGCTTTCTTGATGCACTCATCTCGCAGGGTGGGTTGTTGGTAACACCGTCGAGGACTGCGCTCAGTAGTTTTTGACGGTGAAGCAGACAGTGGCAATTAGCCTCACGCCGCGACTCGGCCGCCTACGGGCCTCCGAGATCTCACGTGATGTCTGCTTCCCTGCAACCCAGGACCCCTTCGACATCGGTTTCGGTTCCTGTGCCCCCACAGGCGGCACCCCGGAGGCAGAGGTCGAGGGGGAAACCTCCACCCCGTCAGCAACCTTCTCTCGAGAAGGGACACTGACGGGAAGACCCAGGGGAGAAAAACATCGGGCCCGAACCTTCACAGCCACGGCTCTGATCGGTCGGTACGGGACGACTCCTGCCTCGTCACCAAAGCCGGGCCCTTTTCAGGGCTTGGTGCCCACTACTCGCAGAGTTTTCTTTTCTCCCCGGGTGTACTTACAGCCTATTGCACACTCCTCTGGACTGTGCACGGCGAACCGACCTCACACCCTGGCGAGGCGTGAGGTCGTACACATACGACAGCTGTCACCACTCTCAAACCGACAGTGTGTGCCGTTGTTCCGCCAGGCAGGTAAAAAGGCGGAGCCAACCTTCCCTCCGGGACCCCCGCGACATGGTTAGCTCCGCCAGCCAACGAACCCCCCCGTGGGAATGATGAAGCAGACCGTCCCCTTGGTCACCCTGTCACAGTCCCTGGGAGCTCGAGAGCTGCCCACACTGTCTCGCTGGCTAATGAGGGCGGTCCGTCTTGGTTACTCGATCCAGTTCGCCAGAGACTCTCCCAAGTTAGGGGCATCATCTCTCCCTCTGTCAGAGGCAGGGACGCCTCCGTACTTCGGGTAGAGGTCTCCACCCTTCTGGCAGAACAGGCATCGAGTTCGTCCCTCACAACCAAGATGTTCAGTGGGTTACAACCCGCAGTTCATCATTCCAAAGAAAGACAGCGGGTTGCAAAGGTCTGCGTACCCTGAACAGAGCACCTTCACAAGCTGCCGTTCAGGGTGCTCACGCAGAGGCGCGTCCTGACATCTATCAGGTGTTAGGATTGGTTCGTGGCAATCGACATGAAGGACGCTTACTTTTATGTCTCTATCCTCCTCGACACCGGCCGTTCCCATGGTTCGGGTGCGAGAGGTGGGCATATCAGTACAGAGTCCTCCCTTTCGGTTTGTCCCTGTCTCCACGGTCTTCACGAAGATCGTGGAAACCGCCCTTTCTCCCTGAGGGGAGGAAGGCGAGCGGGTACTAAACTATCTCAGCGACTGGCCTATCTTGGCACACTTGTGAGATCTGTTATGTACACAAAGGGACCTGGTGCTCCGGCACCTAGATCGATTGGGACTCCAGGTCAACCAGGAGAGGGGCAGGCTCTCCCCAGTGCAGAGCATCCTCTTTCTCGGTATGGAACTCAACTCTTTTCAACATGTTGGCGCACCTCTCCGCAGGGTGCGCCCAACCAGTGTTGAACTGTCTGAAATGAACATTTTAGGCAGACAGCGGTCCCCCTGAAATAATTCAGAGGCTCCTGGGACATGGCGTCCTCGCGGGTTAATACCCCTCGGGTTGATGCACATGAGACCGCTCCAACACTGGTTTCAGAGTCGAGTTCCGAGGAGAGCGTGGCACACCGGCAGCAGGTGCATGGTGATGACGCCCTGCTTCCGACGCACCATAACCCCTAGTCTTCTATGACTTTTTCGACGGACTCAGGTCCCTCTGGGCAGGTTATGAGACAGGTCGTGGTGACGACTGACGTCTCCCTGCAGGGGTGCGGTGCAGTGTGCAACGGGCACGTAGGCGGGGCGTTGGACGAACCCCCGCCTGCGCTGGCATATCAATTGCCAAGAGTTGTGGGCTGTGCTACTTGCACTGAGCAGGTTACGGCCTCTCGTGCGAGACAAGCACGTGCTGGTCCGAGGACAGCACTATAGCTGTAGCGTACACAGATCGTCAGGGTGGCGTTCGCTCACAGCAGCTAACACAACTTGCTCGACGCCTCCTCCGGTGGAGTCAACAGGTGACCCGTTCCGTGCGGGCCACACACACCCCGGGCAAACTGAACTAGACAGCCGACGTGCTTTCTTGCCAGTTTATGCCTCGTGGAGAGTGGCGACTCCACCCCCGCGCAGTCCAGCTCATTTGGAGGCTGTTCGGGTAGGCCCAGGTAAACCTGTTTGCCTCCCGTAACACCACCATTTGCCCGCTTGGTATTCCCTGCCCTCGGCATGGATATCCGGGCGCACAGCTGACCGCGGGATGGGCGGAAGCACACCTCCCCCCCCCAGGACGCTGTGCAAGGTCAGGGAGCAGGAGCACCAAGTGTTATTGGTTACACCACATTGGTCTAACCGCACTTGGCTTCAGAGCTGATGCTCTGGACAGCGACTTCCCCTGAACCATTCCCCTGACAGAGGACCTGCTCTATCAGGGGAAGGACACGTTCTGGCATCCCAGATCAGACCTCTGGAACACCCATGTCTGGTCTCTAGACGGGACGAGAAGATCCTGAGATGGCTACTCCCCCTCTATGGCAGACCATCACCCGGGCTAGGACCCCATCTACTAGGCGGTTACACGCCTCTAGATGGTGCCTCTTCTCGTCCTGGTGTCTCTCTCAAGGAGAAAGACCCACTGAGGTGCTCGATCAGGATTGTGTTTTCCTTCTTACGAGACTGGAGACTAACATCTCCCCTCCACACTGAATGTGTATGTAGTCGCTATTGCCACTCATCACGACTCAGTCGGTGGAAAGTTTCTAGGGCAACACGACCTGGTCGCCAGGTTCCTAAGGGGTGCGAGAGGGCGGATTCCGCCTCATCTCCGCTCCATACCCTCTTGGGACCCTAAGTGGTCCTGGGGAGCCTCAGTGCCCCCCAAGAGCCCCTCGGAGATTCCGATCTTCCTTACAGGGTAAGACGGCCCTCCTGACGGCGCTCACTCCCTTCAAGAGGGTAGGGGACCACCGAGCATCCTCCGTGTCCCCGGATTGCCTTAAATTCGGCCCTGAAAACTCTCACGTTATCTTGAGACCCAGGCCCGGATGCGTGTCCAAGAAGTTCCCACTACTCCCTCCGGGGCCAAGTGGTGAACTTGCAGGCGCTCCCCATAGGGGAGGAAGACCAAACCTGATCAGTGTTGTGTCCAGTAGGTGCTGGACCGCACGCAGAGCTCTGAAGCTCTGACCAGCTCCGTGTTTGTTGGAGGACAGCAGAAGGGGAAGGCTGTCTCCAAACAGAGGCTGGCGCACTGGGTCGTGGTAGCCGTTTTGACGGCATTCCGATCTCAGAATCTCCCATGTTGGCAGAAGCGCCTCTCTAGCAGACATCTGTAGAGCTGCGGGTTGGGCTACGCCCAAACACCTTCGCAAAGGTTCACAACCTTTGCGTAAACCCGGTGTCAGCCCACGTCCTGCGTGGCGACATGTAGGACTGGCATCCGGGGGGGCGTATGCCTGCGAAAGCACCATTCCACCCTCTAACAGGTTGGGTCAGTGTGCTATCTACCTTTTTCTTCTTACCCAAACCCATGGCTAAGAAACTGGTACCTCATCTACCTCCCTTCTTACCCAGACACTGGTTAAGAATAGGCATTCCATCCATCACTAAGCAGCACCCCCTGGGGGTTGGCTGGGCAGAGCAGCCTTCCCCCTTAGGCCGGGATTCCATATGAACTATCACAGATAGCTCTAACCGGACCTAGTGCTACCGGACGTCTGTAACACCCCCTCCGTGGGCTGTTCCGTCTGATGTATCCTCATGAGAATGGTTCCCACTCCTGGTAACCCATGAACTTCCCCAGGTGGACCTCCACCTCGCGGTTAACTACCCAGTCCGCACATTCCATGCGTTCTCCTCCAAGGACGAGACCATACCTATATCCACCATATTCCTCCCCACGGGTAGGAGGTGGCCTCTGCAGCGCATTCCTGATTAAGGACGTGGCGCTTACCTGGTGTAGACCCGAGCCGGACGGCCTCTCGCCTGTAGAGAGCTAAGGCCCCCGTCCGTGAAAGGTTATCGGTCAGGGCTGTACCCATCTTTCTCCAAGAAAGCTCTGGTACCCCCCGACCGCCACACTAGAAGGTTACAGTTTCGCGAAAGCATCGAGCTGACACGCCCAGGCTTGTTACCGTCGCTTCGCTAGAGATTGTGACGCGATACAGCGTTGTGGCGTTTTCCAGGGGCAACCCCATCTGTCGTTCTCGACACAACGTCGAGAGACCGACAGAAAGGGAACGTCTTGGTTACGTATGTAACCTCAGTTCCCTGATGGAGGGAACGAGACGTTGTGTCCCTTATGCCACAAACACGTATCGTATTCTGCTGCAGTCGTGAGAGGCTCTCAGGCTCTTCAGAACAAAAGGTAAGTGAATGATGCACGCCGGCTTCCTTTTATACCGGATATCCGGGGGCGGAGCCCGGCATGCAAATTTAATTCGGCAAATTTCATTGGCCTTTTCTATAGTAGTCAGAGTTGATTGGTTCTCAAGGGCGAACCCCATCTGTCGTTCTCGACACAACGTCTCGTTCCCTCCATCAGGGAACCGAGGTTACATACGTAACCAAGACGTTTTTCTTGACCTGACATATTTAACTGTTAACACTTTAATAGTGGCAAAACATACTATTTATAATCTACATTATTTATAAATGTAACTATTAATTTCTTTTTAACATGTTTTATGAACATTGAACCTGTTGTTCACAGCATTAGAGCAGCAAGGAGTGGTTTTACAAAACAAGTGTAAAACGCACGAAACGAGAGCGACTCAATCGTGTTTAAGGGCAGCATTTCCTCTACAACATACTGCCCGATAGAGATGCGCGGATAAGATAAAATGTCACCCGCATCCGCTGTTTCAAATAAATTATCCACCCGCCACCCTCCCGCACGTATAATTTTCTCTGATATAGATATCCGCACCCGACCCGAACCCAATCGTCATTTAAATTACTCAGTAAATTTTATAGCACTGTCTTTGTCTATAAATACTTAAATCTAATCTTTCGATTTACCACACATGATGTACCATATTCGAGGTACCAGTCTTATGGCTTTCATATACATACAGTGCCTCACAGTCGTTGCATATTACATACACAGTACTTGATTAAGGAAAATGACAAAAATAGTAACTAAATCTTGGGTGATTTAGATAAATAACTTTAATCTGATTAATTGTTTGGAAAAGTAACGCGTTAGATTACTCGTTACTGAAAAATGTGGTCAGATTAGAGTAACGATTTACCGGCATCACTGGAGAAGAGGCACCAATTATAGGCGTATAACTGCGTAGTAGATGGGGCCCTAGCCTGGGTGATGGTCTTCACAACAGAGGGGGGTAGCCTACTCAGGATCTCCTTGTCCCGTCCAGAGACCAGACATGGAGGTTCCAGAGGTCTGGTCTGGGATGCCAGAACGTGTCCTTTCCCTGAGAGAGCAGGTTCTCCGTCAGATGACTGGGCCAGGGGGGAGTCGTTGTCAAGAGCATTAGCTCTGAGAACCAATACGGCGCAACTCGTAACACTTGGTGCTCCTCTTCCCTGACCTTGCACAGTGTCTGTGCAATGAGGCTCATTGGTGGGAAGGCGGACTTCCGCTTGTCCCACGGCCAGCTGTGTGCATGGGCATCCGTGTCGCGGGAGGCGAACAGGTCTTCCTGGGCCTGCCTGAACAGCATCCAAATGAGCTGGACAGCGCGGGGGTGTAGTTGCCTCTCTCCGCGAGGCGTATACTGACGAGAGAGCACGTCGGCTGTCTGGTTCAGGTTGCCTGGGATGTGTGTGGCCCGCAGGGAGCGAATCACCTGCTGACTCCACAGGAGGAGGCATCGGGCAAGTTGTGTTAGCTATCGAGAGCGTAAGCCACCCTGACGATTGATGTACGCCACGGCTGTAGTGCTGTCTAGACGGACCAGCACGTGCTTGTCCTGCACGAGAGGCCGTAGCCTAATCAGTGCAAGTAGCACAGCCCACAACTCTAGGCAATTGGTATGCCCGCCCCTCGAACGCGAACCGTAGGAACAGTCGGTGACGAGGGTGAATCGAGACATGAAAGTAAGCGTCCTTCAGGTCGATTGCCACAAATTCCCACCTGATGGATGTCAGGTGTCGCGCCTCTGCGTGAGCATCCTGAACAGCAGCTTGTGAAGGTGCTTGTTAAGGGTACGCAGATCTAGAATGGGGCGCAACCCGCCATCTTTCTTGGGAACGATGAAGTACGGGCTGTAAAACCCGCTGAACATCTTGGCTTGAGGGATGAGCTCGATGGCCTGTTTCGCCAGAAGGGTGGCGACCTCTGCCCGAAGGCGTCCCTGCCTATGACAAAGGTGGAGTGGATGCCCCGAAACTTGGGAAGGTTTCTGGTGAACTGGATCGTGTAGCCAAGACGGACCGTCCTCAGTAGCCATCGAGACAGTGTGGGCAGCTCTTGCCAAGATCCCAGGGTCTGAGACAGGGGGACCAAGGGGACGGTCTGCTTCACCTTTCCCACGGGGGGAGGTTCATGCGAGGATCTCGCGGGGGGGGGGGGGGCCCGGAGGAAAGGTTGGCTCCGCCGACTGTCGGGTTGAGAGTGGTGGTGGCTGTTATGTGTGTTCGACCTTACGTCTCAGCAAGACGTGAGGGCGGGTTTGCCGAACACAGTCCAGTGGAGTGTGAGAGCGGCTGCAAGGGACACCCAGGGAGAACGGAAACTCCCTTTGTGAGTATGTGGGTGCCAGGCCCTGAGAAGGCTTTTGAGACGAGGCAGGAACCACCCCGTACCGACCGATCAGAGGGGTGGCTGTGATGGTCGGACCCGATGTTGTTCTCCCTGGGAGAACCTTTCTTACGAGAAGGTTGCTGGCGGGTGGAGGTTTCCCCCTCTACCTCCTCTATGGCTAATAGCCTCTGTCTGCTTCTTCAACGTCGAGAACTGCTGAGAGAAGTCCTCAATGAGGTCACCAAACAGCCCCCCCTGCGAGATGGGTGCATTGAGAAAGCGGACTTTCTAGGTGTCACTCATCTGCGCAAGGTTTACCTAGAGGTGTCTCTCCTGGACCACTAGCTTGGACATCGCCGAGGCGCCCAGGGGAAGGTCGCTGCAGGATAGAGACGATCGGCTGCTCCACTTCGTAGATCCGGCAATTTGGCTAAAAGTTTGTAGTTCAAGTTCTGTAGTCATGAGCGATGGCTCTGAAGAACATAAGGTAAATGAATGCTGCACGCCGTCTTCCTATTATTCCGGATATCCGGGGGCGGAGACCGGCATGCAAATTTCATTAGCCAAATTTCATTGGCCTCTTTTATAGTAGTCAGAGTTGATTGGTTCTCAAGGGCGAACCCCATCTGTCGTTCTCGAAACAACGTCGAGAGACCGATAGAAAGGGAACTTACCTGTGTCTGGAATTACCGGTTTTTGGATACTTATGTGACTTACCTGTTTTTGCTTGTTCCTTATTTTTTATTTGACTCGTTTGAATAAAACCCTTTTCCCCGGAATTCGATGGTGAGCTTGTCTATTTGAACCCTTCCAACGTGACATACATCATCTATATATACAGCATATATAATTTCATATACAGTATACTATATTCCAAGTGATTGCCAAGTTCCCAGATGAACGTCATTGATATTATTAATGACGGTGTTAATGGTCAAATGTCTCTTAGTAAATGTTCCAGAATGAGACTATGATGTGCACGTAAACAAATAGTAGACAAATAGTCAGTATCTTTCTGCATTACAGTGAGCTGTGAAACTTTTCATGGAGTACTTTTTTAAATAAAAGAGACTCAATCTATAGGCTACATCTTGAGAGAGTGTAAAGGTGGATGGATGGTTTAAAATTTCAGCTGATGTGAGCAGTGCATTAGTATTTCTGGACAGTATCGTTTTAAGCTATTTTTACACTTCACCTGAGCAGACCTCATAATGAATAACCGGCTCATTAAGAAGCTGTTCTGGGATATGATGTCAAAGGCTTGATAACCACACATCTGATGTCTGTCCTGCTGCAGTTCCATCTCAACCCCTCTGGCCACAGTGTCTGCAGATCAATACATTTACATTTCAATAAAGTTTCTTTTTACAAATGAACCAGACAGAACTATTGTTCGTCTATATATACTTTCACATTTATCATTTACGCCTAATGCACATGACACAGTAAGCACCTAATATTAACATGTCACCTCACCTCTGTGTGTCATACACTGCAAAAGATCTCAGTCGGACAATTAATAATGAAATTATGTTCTCTGCCTTCTTATATGGCCCAAAAAAGGGTAACGCTTTAGATTACAGCCCGCAATGTACCGCTTAATTAAACAGGATATACAGCGTACCTACTTATAAAAAGACTGTACCTCTACAGTACATATCTCTAGGTAAAGGGGAACAATATGTAAAGTTTGGGGAATAAAGTGGTAAGAGTTACATTTTTTTAATTTAAAATAAGATTTATGAGAGAACTGCATGCCATATAAACATCCAAATGAAACCGCTCATAACCTACTTGATTATACTCTTAAAAGATCAACATTGATTAAGCACATTTTACACATTAGAGCTCATCAAAAGTTTACAGCTGACAGAACTATTTGAGCTTCTTTCGTGCGGTTTTGCTTGCGTTAAAACTGAAAACATAATTTCCCCTTATTTTATGTTTGCTACGATAATAAAAAATCATATCAACTGTTATTTTATTAATATCCACAAAAGCTTATTTATGAATAGGGCTACATTGTGATCAAAAAAAATGATTGTATGTTCACTCTAAGACTGTTGTATAGCATAATGCAGGTCATGCACACCACGTTATATTATTCTTTTTAAATAATTACAGTTTAAATATTCTTCATTATTCCCCAAACTTTGCATATTGTTCCCCTTTACTTAGAAATATGTACTGTAGAGGTACATGATTGTTACGCTTTAGTTACAGTTTAATTATGCGGTACATTGCTGGCCTTAATCTAAAGCGTTACTAAATAAATGAATTGAAAAAGGAATGCATTAAAACACACCCAACAGTAACACACAAAAAGTGATATGTACAAAATAAATCAAACGCTGCTTTTGTTTATAGCTGTTAGAAGGGCAACCAAAACTAGGAATGCCTGATGACCTCATAGCAAGAGACACACAGCGACAGAGACTCACGGGTGGTGTGCACGCAGCTGTACAGTCAAGACTGAGTTTAAGATCTGTGTTTCTATTTCCATAGCTCCTTTCCCATTGTGCACTGTTACAAAGCAGCTTTACACAAGACTTTATGCAGAAATATTATTTAAAATACAAAGCTATTCAATACTAATACTAAAGGCAGCTGTGTCACAAAACTGAAGTCTGTAAGGTAGAGATTTTGAGGTTATATCAACTTTGGTTAAGACGCAGCACACAGTGTGAGCAATAATACCTGTTTATGTTATATCACTAGAATATATGTTAAATACAAAATAAAATATAACATTTTACATTTGAAACTTTGGTTTTATGTGTGAATACACATATATGTGACAGATATGAGCTGGCCAGAGTCAAATAAATGATGCTTATTACATTGGATGATTTGGTATTTGATAAAGATAAACTCCTGAGAAGTGACATGGACTCCTGGTGTGTGTGTGTATGCATGCGCGCACATGTGTGTAAGTCGCTTTGATGCATTATTGATGCAGTCAGCAGGTAGAGAAGGACAAATGAGTGTGAATTGCCTCTGCTTATAAATCCATTAATGAAGGAGTGCTGCTGCAGTTGGGTTAATGGTTTAATTGCGGTCTAAAAGGCTCCATCAGACAGTGTCGCATCTGTGTCTGTCTCTAACACAACATACCGACAGTCTTTCATCAGTCATACAGCCGTCTGCTTACAGTACAGTACAGCGCAAAGATCTGTACAACACTTCTGTCAACCAAAAACACAGAGATTTATCAAATTAACAGCAGATAAACTAGAACACAGGAACAGCAACTAAATATTAACATAATACTGAAGGAAGAACTGAGGAGAATACAGGGTTTAAATACATGGGAGAATATAATCAAGGGGAACTGGAACAGGTTTGGAGCAACTGACAACCATAGAAACAAATGAAGGAACACAGACAAACAGAAACATTGAACTAAACCAAAACACAACTGTGACAACTTCAAAGAACTTTAAAGGTGTTTATGCTGACAGTATATAGCCTATAACTATGGAATAATCTATATAAGCATATTCATGTGACTGAATAAGAACACAGCTTTTGTAAAATGCCAATTTACTGTAGTTTGTAACTGCACTGACATTTAATTCTATGTTAACAGAATGAAGTTGCTTAGAAACTGTAAACAGCTTTCAGCTTTTAAATTGCCAGAATAGTTGTTTACTGTGATATTTATTAATTATATCATATATTTTGCATTCATTTTTATAAACTATTCATTGATGTTGATGTGTCTTTATCATATTGCTGTTGTTGCCATTATTATAAAATCAATAAGCCACTTAAAGCTTATTTGGTAACACTTTACATTAAGGTTCCCTTCATAAAGCATTTATAAATGTGTTCATTAATGATTAATAAGTCAAGCAAATATAAAAATAAAGTAAACTCTAAATAAATTAGATCGGGAAGATTAACAGGACTTGTGTAGTGTTTCAGCTCATCGAGTATTACCGAGAAGTATTTACACCTGATCGTGGTTAACATTAAGGAGTCTGGGGGCTATTTTCTGTCTCCTGGTATTTTGACCAGTAGGTGCAATACAGAAACTGTGTAGGAATCATTGCTGACGGTCATTTTTAGTTCATATGTTCTAGACGTCTTCTCTCAGGTGAGCCTGTGCTGAGAATCTGAACACTGAACACTGAAACCTGCGGCAGTGAGTTACATCAAATACAGAAATACAGTCATTCTAAAAAAATGAAAGACATTTGATTTTTATATTATATAATATTGCAACTACATTTACATATAGTCATACAACAGATGCTTTGCTCAAAAGCGACTTACAAATGAGGCATAACAGTTTAAGCAATCTATGCAAAAAAAGGGAGCAACACTGTCATGAAACAGGTGGGGAAGATTACAATTGCAGGCAGCAGTGAAAAAAGGATTTATTTATCAAAACACAAAACATAGACCCCGTGGGGGTAAAGCACTAAACAAAGGTAAACAGAAACAAACACTAACGAAACACTAGACATAAACCCTAACTAGACTTGGGCAGCAAACATGAAGAGGAGCACAGCGGTACACAGGTCCACAGAATACAATGCACGATCACAAGACAATGAACACGAGGGCTATTTAAAGGGGAGGAAATAAAAGAAGGGACAGGTGCGGGGCATGAACTAATTAACAATCGAACTAAAGAGACGAAAGCACGGGAACAGAGACAAGACCAAAGAGAGCATATGGAAGACCAGAAGGGTCAAAATGTCTCTCTCCACATAAAACAAGAGATCCTGCCATGATGCAGAATCACATCACAATGCAAGTACTAGTCTTAGTTAGCCAATCACAGTGCATGAAGCAATATAAGTATATATATATATTTAGAAGGAGAGACAATAAAATACAATACACACTTTTTTAGTATAGTAAAGGATTGAAAGAATGGGAAAGTGATAGAAATAGAATTCGGTATTATTGTGTCAGGTGTTGATGAAGAGTCTTTAGCTGATTTTTGAAGATGACTGTAGATTCCACTGTTCTTATAGAGACCATTCCACCATCGTGAGGTTTTGATGAATCTTTGGGTCCGCCAATATTACAAGCTGTTCTTTGCAGGGTTCAGTTGCAAGTGATGGTCCTTCATCCAAAGTGTAATGTCAGTCAGACATGCTAAGATGTGAGCAGAAACTGTCAGATCATCCGGTGGATGTTTGTCATCCACATAGTAGTGATACCAGAAGCCATTTTTCGAATGGCCGATCCTAAAGATGTCATATTGTCATGATCCTGGCCTCCTTGTCAGGAGTTTTCTAGTTTTGTGGAAAGGGTCGTGACAGTACCATGTCTTTTGTGCTTGTTGTGTTTTGTGTGGAAGCACATGGCCTTTGTTGTCGCTTTGCACCATGTGCTCTCCTTACGCGCATCTTGGCCCCTTTTGTTTCCCTGCCTTCCCCTGTATAGAAGCGACCTTGTTTTTTGCCATGGGTTTTATTTTACGTTTTCCCCCTCGTGGCAAGTGTTTTGTTTGAGAGTCTGTTGCACACCCTTTGTTGTGTTTGTTTTCCTGTTTTGCAACATAGTGGGTATAAAAAAAATTAAGTCTTTGGTTTGGCAGCGAGCCCTGGGGTATTCCAGTAGGTATAGGTTGATGATGAAAAATAGAAAAGCTGTTTGTTACATATGCATGCGTCTCTTATTAAAAGCATTTGACTTTAAAGATGTAAATCTGTAACTTTAACCCTTTGGAGAAAATAAAAGAAAGAAACTGGGGTAAAGAGAGAATATGAAAGATTTAATGTAAAAAAAATGATGTACAGTTTTTGTCATGCAAATAAAGCACAGTTTAAGTGTAATTGTGAGAGAGAGAGAGAGAGAGAGAGAGAGAGAGTGATAGAGAGAGAGAGAATGAGAGTGAGAGAGAGAGAGAGAGAGAGAGAGAGAGAGAGAGAGTGATAGAGAGAGAGAGAGAGAGAGTGAAAGAGAGAGAGAGAGTGATAGAGAGAGAGAATGATGAGAGAGAGAGAGAGAGAGAGAGAGAGAGAGAGAGTGATAGAGAGAGAGAGAGAGAGAGAGAGAGAGAGAGAGAGAGAGAGAGAGAGAGAGAGAGACAGAGAGAGAGTGATAGAGAGAGAGAATGAGAGAGAGAGAGAGAGAGAGAGAGAGAGAGAGAGAGAGAGAGTGATAGAGAGAGAGAATGAGAGTGAGAGAGAGAGAGAGTGAAAGAGAGAGAGAGAGTGATAGAGAGAGAGAATGAGAGAGAGAGAGAGAGAGAGAGAGAGAGAGAGAGAGTGATAGAGAGAGAGAGAGAGAGAGAGAGAGAGAGAGAGAGAGAGAGAGAGAGAGACAGAGAGAGAGTGATAGAGAGAGAGAATGAGAGAGAGAGAGAGAGAGAGAGAGAGAGAGAGAGAGAGAGAGAGTGATAGAGAGAGAGAATGAGAGTGAGAGAGAGAGAGAGAGAGAGAGAGTGAGAGAGAGAGAGAGAGAGAGAGAGAGAGAGAGAGAGAGAGAGAGAGAGGGGGGGGA
Organism: Triplophysa bombifrons; assembly: GCA_029783895.1. Lineage (NCBI taxonomy): Eukaryota > Metazoa > Chordata > Actinopteri > Cypriniformes > Nemacheilidae > Triplophysa > Triplophysa bombifrons. The sequence continues at coordinate 20,707,870 of CM056464.1, forward strand.
ATTGGAGTCTGTGTTAGGAGATTATAGCAGCAGCACAGTTCTTGGGTTTAATGATATAATGGAAATATTGTGAAAAGAAAGGAGGACAGATCAACTTCTGACACACTGTGTCGCCCAATCTGTTTCTTGAACCTGGTGTTCAGCAAGTGCAAACACACTCAAACATACGTCTTTACAGTTATTATAGAGCATTGCAAGAGAGAACCACAAGCTGATTGTGTTCATATTACCGGTCAATCTGAAATGCTTTTTCTTTAATCTAAGAGAAATATGAATTTGATCTGTTGTGTAAGTCAGTTTCCTGTGACAGGATCGTAGAGCCATGTTTGTGTCTGGATCCTGACTGTGTATTTTCCTTTGTATCCAGATCTGGACTCGTGCTCTGGGTCTTGTCTTGTGTTTAAAGAGTCATATGACACAGTTAAAATGAAGATTATGTTTTTTTTAGATGTGATGCAATGTGTATAGAGAATATAAGGTTGAAAAATGCTTGATTTTCCACACACCTTGCATGTTTATATCTCCTCTTTGCCCCGTCTCTCTGAAAGTGCTGATTTTTTACAAAACTCATTACTCTGAAAAGCGAGGTGTGCTCTGATTGGCCGGTTATCCAGTGCATTGTGATTGGTGGAATACTGCAAGCGTGTGAGGGAAATGTGACGCCTCTTACCATATTTGGAACATCAGGTTCCTCTGCAATTGTACTGACAGGTAGGCCCACCTTACTTGGGTCTACGTTCAGGCGGTCTTAGTCAAATCAGACCTCCAACTGACGTAGATTTGTGAGGGAGTGTGGTTACACGAGGCTTTTCAAGCTGGGTGAGCAGTTGCATTTACACAGAATACATCTTTTGTTTCCACACATTTCTTTTAGCGATTTTATGTGTCTAATACAAGCATTGGCAATTTATAACCGGAGTTGGGTAAATTACTCTGAAAAAGTAATTAATTACTAGTTACTAATTACATATTCAATAGTGTAGTTAGATTACTGTACAAATTACTCTTTCCAAAAAGTATTCAATAACTTATTACTAATTACTTTCTATATCCTACATCAACCTTGATTAGTTAAGTGGTTCAAGGATAGACTTGAAACATCTCTTTTAATTCATTCAGATAAATAATATTAAACTACATAAAATATTCTTATTAAAAAAGTATACAAATGTGAGAAGTATACATTAAAGCATGCATTTTAAATTCAGACTTATATTTTTGATGTCAATTACACTATTGAATAAATTACACAGTGTTCAGTTCAATTACATCAGAACTAACTGTAATTCCATTACAGAAAAATAAGAGTTATCCCTTACTTTACATTTTCAAGGGGAAAGTAATTCAATTACAGTAACTAATTACTTAGTAACTAGTTACACCCAACATTGCTTATAAAAAAGCAAAGACACAGAAAGACACGTGTTCGAGCCATATGATTTCTTTAATGTCATGAAGCCTGGATTCCACTTTTAGGTGTAGAATGTCAATGTTTGTCATGCTAAGATAATATGTCTATGTCTAGTTAAGATAAACAAATATAAGATTAAAGCTTGAATACATGATATTATTGCAATTTGACTCAATACAATGTACATTGATGAAAGTTTACTACAATAAAACCATGCTTGATTGTCAACCAGAGGCTGTCAATTGTTTAACTGTCCATATAGCATTATCACCATATGATTAATCATCCTTAATATCATCTTACTTTTGCTGAAATATTTACAATATTACAATGTGTGAATTGTTAACATTATAATCCAGGTTAACATCACAGTAAAGGTCATTAATCTGAGGTTGTGTTGAGATGCTTTACTGCACATTTGTTGTAAATGAAGTTTGTCATCCAGGTATCTTTGCTGTATATGTAGTCTAGAAATAATACAGTTAGTATGCTAGTATGCTTTTCTAAATATCATCTATGGAGGTTGTGTCACTCACGATTAAAGCATAGAGACTTTGTTTCGTTAGGCATAGTTCATACAAGCTTTTAAACTCATGTATGTCTGGAGCATGTGCACAGAACACTGAACTACAGCTCCAACAGAATCTCAATAGCTACTGTGTGAACAAAACAAAGCATTATTTGGTTATAAAGTGTCATGAGATGTCTTGTATTCATACCTCGTGATTCTAAATCAGATTTGGAGATAGTCTGTTGTCATGAACGTGGGTGGTGAGGACAAGTACAGAAGACCCAGACGCAGACAACGGGTAACAAGATATTAAATAAAATATAAATACAAAACAAACACTCACGAGGGTAACATGACAAAACATGGCAACAGGAACTAGGACATACTTGACTAGACTAATAATAGCACTTGACATTTAACTATAATAAACTAGACTACACAAAACACAGGAACTCACCATAGATGAAGAGGGAACAGGTGTAGGGCATGAACTACTCAACAACCAATAATGGGACAAAAGGGCGGGAACAGAGGCAAGACCCAGAGAGAGCATGTGGAATGCCAACTGGGACAAAAATTCCTCTCTCCACATTAAACATGAGGTTCTGTCATGATCCTTCCACTAGATCGAGAGAAACATGACAAGATGGGACAGAATCATGACACTCTGTGTTATTAAATGTCTTGCCTTAAAATAACTTGTTGATTTAAAACCACTCTTATTTCAGTACTATTTCAGCACAAACCAGAGAAAATTATCCTCGATAATCTGCCACAAAATCAAGGTTTGTACAGTTCAGATTTGTGGCGTATTTATTTGATGACCACAATTTGACTATTTTGTGTGGGATGGATTTCCAGATTAAATGTCATCTTCATGAGTAATACCTCATCTCTAAAGTCTTTCTAGTGCAAAGTTATTATTATTATGACATTATGGCACATTTGATTCTTTAAGAAGGGATGTCTGACTTTCTAGTGTTTCATTGTACTTTTCCCAAATAAAGTTCTTCAAACTAAAGGAGATAATAACTATGAACTCTTTCTGAATGATGCTGTTTTGTGTCTTGTCCTCACTCTGTGTTAACTGTGTCAGACTCATAGTTCTCTGTGTGCTTCTGTTTGTGAGTAAATGAGAATGAAAGGCAGTTGTTATCCGACTGTGCAGCAGGCTTTTGACTGACAGCAGTTTCCTCACACAATTACACAGAAATGTGCCGATACGGCAATCATCTGTAATGAGCGACAACATCAAACCAGACAGATTTACATTTGTTAAGGGAAACGGTTGCCTGCAAACACACGGGCAGGAATAAAAACAATGCACACTTACAAGAGCTATAGTAACCTTCTATTGACCATTACTGAGATGAAAAACACATCAAAAGACACTTTGAAACGTCCAAAAAAGATAATATAATCTACCAAAGTCAGTCAGCTGGTTTTGTTTGTGCTCGGGGCTCAAAGGATTGATCAGCATGTGGTTATTTGATTATTAATAGACATGCCGCATGACACAATGACTGCAGGGCAACCCAATATTGTAGGAAATCTTAAACATACAGCTGAACAAATATGGATGAAATGCATTTATTCCTTTTGCTTGGAACAGAGATTGAATTATTAGGGATTAGGGTACTAAACCATGTAAAGTAAACTACCAGAAGTCCAGTCTCCATGAAACCAAAATGAGATGATTTGCATGAATATGTTAGCCAGAAGGTAATCCATAAAAATGTAAAACAAAAACATTTAGGAGATATGATCCTCTAACTTTCGTCCAATATGGAAGAACATTTTTGATGGCTCCCATCATTCCAGGCTCTGAGATCAACTAATTGCTATTGGTTGTTTTGAGCCATTTAATATGCTCAATATTTAAGACACTTTTTTGAAAAGGAATAAACGTCCAATGATCCTTGACCCTTACGTCTTCAAATCATAGCAGTAAACTCATCTGTTGAGGCATGAGTGTTTCAGACAGACGGTTTTAACTTGTGCTTTATCAGACTTGTGAAGAATATTAGACAATGACAAAACCTGAAAAATCTGAAATATAACATATTTCACACAAGCTTAAAGTCTAAATCTGCAGGAAATTTTTGTTTTCATCTCTATTTGTGGCTCTTGAAAAAACAAATAAAATAAAAGATCAGAAATTCCCAATTATTATACACCCATATTTACTCAACAATATTGACTTGGTTTTAAAAACAATAAAATGATCCAGTGCCGTCCCATGTCCAGAATATCCTTATATTATATTTTTACAGCGAACAACTAACATTGTGTTGCACTTGCTTTTATTATCCAAAACGAAAATCGTTCCAAAAAAAACATAACTAACAAATTTAAAATGTTACCTTATGTAAATGAAAACTAATAACAAGCAAAACAGCAGCATACAGTTATATCTAGGGCAGACTGGCATTAAGAAAAATGATGCTGTTTGTTATTAAAATGCATCGAAATGCTTATTCATTTGCAAGTCTTTCTCGTCTTGTTTTCTGAGCAGAATTGTAAAAATCTCACAACATTTGCGTTGTGCACATCATGGGAGGAACGTGAGAATGTCATCAGAAGTGATCACATCGAAAAAACATTTTATTCGTTCAATGAGTTGTCGTGGCAAAAATATCTTAGATTCTTAAGTTATATTTAAAACAAGAAAAACTTAGAAGCTACATGAGGAGGTTCTAAAACAATGAATTGACAATGGGGCCAAGCGGACGAATGAAAGAATATTCAAGCAGAGCTCAAATTCACATTACAACTTATTATTAATTACCTAGTATTTAAAACTATAAAAAATATGACATAGTAATACACCAAAAAAAGGTTTCTACGCTTTCTGAATCGTAGGTAATTTTTAAAGAATCCGCAGTCTTGGATTTTCACAGCATTTTGGATATGCAATGCATTATGGGATTGCATTTTCTGCAACCACTTTACTCCGAACAGGATTCTTTTGCTGTCTTAATTTTGGAACAAAGCTAATTTGGGTTTTGTGTCAGAGCTATACGGCAGTGAATTGCTTTGCATGTTGTATCGGTTTCAAAAGTCTCTGAAGCCTAAAGACAAAAACATTATGAATTGTATTTTTTGAGCAGATCACTCTGCCAGTGTCTTTTGCGGTCAGGGAAAAGTTCGGGGATTCGTATTTTCCTAAAATCCGCAATGCACTTCTTTAGATCTTCCTCCATCAGCTTTCTCTCCTCCTCCTCAGGGTCTCTGCCCGGCGGCCCACCGTTCTCTCTGGTGATGGAGGTGGAGGTGTTGGTGGCTCGAGGTAATGTTTTCAGAGTAAGGGTGGTGGGCCGGGCGGGACTGTTGATGGGTACTGGTGGGCTGCTCAGCTCTGAGGACACAGGAGGTTCAGGACTGTCCAGGAGTTGTGGTACAGTTGGGTCTGGATGAGATTGATTGTCCAGTTCCAGGGGAACGTTATTGTCATATTTGCTACCGACGGAGGCTGTACGTGGGTTACACACTGTCTCCTCCAGTAAGCTGTCAATACCTCGGTCACTTATGTTGGGGGACATCGATGCTTTGCCACCTGTCAACAGATAACAAGAACTACATGTATTACAAAATATTCATGCTTAAATGTTTGTATTTGATGATAAAAATGGGGCAAAAGGGACATCCACCGGGTGTTTACAGAAGCTAGTGTTGATGTACCAATCTCTGACTCTGATGATGCTTGATCTCCTTTACAAGACCTGATTCAGATATTTGACCATTTTTTAAATAGAAGAACATTTATATTGAACACCAATACAAACAAATAGTAATAGAAAGAAGCATGATATCTTGGGGTTGATAACCTGTATTTTGTGTTCACAATGCACATTGTAAGAGAGCTATTAAAATAAGGTCAGTTTGCTTTTAAGGGATCTCAATTTCTTAGGAGTAATAAACCAAAACTGTTGCCAACTGCTCCCAAGCCCTTTTGGGGAACGAACAAAACATTTTTGCTAATGTTGTTGTTCAGAAAGAACATACACCCCCAATGCACTAAAACAAGCTCTGTCATAACCATCCATGAAGCTAAGCTGGTCTTTTCAACAGTGTAGAGGTCATTCAGCCGGAGGTCTCTCTCCTGCAGTGGCCAATGAGACTTCACACAGAATATCACGTCACATTATCCCCTTTCTGTCTGCATTATCAAAGCCCTGCCTCAGCTTTGAAAGAATATTTTAACCCTTAGGTCTCACTTAAAGAACATTATTGAAATGTTTAGAGCATGTGAATGCTGGAGCAGAATGACCACAGGTGAAGTTTGGGTAACTATGGATATTTGTATCAATACTTGAATCAGAAAAATTAAAATAAATGACTGAACCAAAAGGCATTTTTCTATTTATACTGGTAATGAGCTTAAAATGTGCTTAAAAATGTGCAATACAGGGACTGGTGGAACTATGGAAATACCTTACAGCTTAAAAATATGATGTCATATACCTCAATACCGCTAGAAAGAAAGAAAGAAATACTCTAGCGAGAAACATTTTTCAAGTGTATGCACAGTATTTCATATTCATCAGTTACTAAAGCTGATGTCCTCATTATTAAATACGTGTTTGAATCAATCTTGAAAAGAAATTACTGCAGTCATCTATTATAAAAATGTATATTATAAAAGTGATTAACTATTCTTGTTGACATGATCTCATTCTTCATTCATGAAATGAAACGTTAAACAGACACTTGATATAATTTTCTTTAATTGAATACTCATGTTTTTTTCCATTGATTTATATAACAAGATGCCTTAATCGAGCGCTTCAGACACGTAGACCTGTCCGCCATCTTGGAACAGTCCAATCACGTCACTCACAGCCTGTGTCTCGATCAGCTCCAAAATCCTTCACAACCCAGTGTTGGGTCAAAATGAGACAAACCCAACCGTTGCATTGTAAATGAACCTATTCTGGGTTGTTTTTACCAAATGTTGCATCAGATACAGTTGAAAGAAAAAGTATGTGAACCCTTTGGGCTAACTTGGATTTCTTGATAAATTGGTCATAAAATGTGTTCTGATCTTCATCTAAGTCACAACAATAGACAAACACAGTCTGCTTAAACTAATACCGCACAAACATTATATGTTTTCATGTTTTTATTGAACACAACATGTAGACATTCATAGTGCAGGGTGGAAAAAGTATGTGAACCTTTGGGTTTAATAACTGGTTGACCCTCCTTTGGCAGCAAAAACCTCAACCAACGTTTCCTATAGTTGCAGATCAGACCTGCACAACGGTCAGGAGAAATTTTGGACCATTCCTCTTTACAAAAGTGTTTCAGTTCAGCAATATTCTTGGGATGTCTGGTGTGAATCGCTCTCTTGAGGTCATGCCACAGCATCTCAATCGGGTTGAGGTCAGGACTCTGACTGGGCCACTCCAGAAGGCGTATTTTCTTCTGTTGAAGCCATTCTGTTGTTGATTTACTTCTATGCTTTGGGTCGTTGTCCTGTTGCATCGTCCATCCTCTGTTAAGCTTCAGTTGGCGGACAGATGGTCTTAAGTTTTCCTGCAAAATGTCTTGATAAACTTTGGAATTCATTTTTCCATCGATGACAGTAATCCGTCCAGGGCCTGAGGCAGCAAAGCAGCCCCAAACCATGATGCCCCCTCCACCATATTTCACAGTTGGGATGAGGTTTTGATGTTGGTGTGCTGTGCCTTTTGTTCTCCACACATAGCGTTGTGTGTTCTTTCCAAACAACTCAATTTTGGTTTCATCTGTCCACAGAATGTTTTGCCAGTAGTGCTGTGGAACATCCAGGTGCTCTTTTGCAAACTTCAAACGTGCTGCAATGTTTTTTTTGGACAGCAGTGGCTTCCTCCGTGGTGTCCTCCCATGAAGTCCATTCTTGTTTAATGTTTTCCTTATTGTAGATTTGTCAACAAAAATGTTAGCATGTGCCAGAGATTTCTGTAAGTGTTTAGCTGACACTCTAGGATTGTTCTTCACCTCATTGAGCATTCTGCGCTGTGCTCTTGCAGTCATCTTTACAGGACGACCACGCCTAGGGAGTGTAGCAACAGTGCTGAACTTTCTCCATTTGTAGACAATCTGTCTTACCGTGGACACATGGACATCAAGGCTTTTAGATATACTTTGTAGCCCTTTCCAGCTTTATGTAAGTCAACAATTCTTGACCGTAGGTATTCCGAGAACTCTTTTGTGCGAGGCATGGTTCACATCAGACAACGCTTCTTCAGAACAGCAAACTCAAAACTGGTGTGTGTTTTTTATTGGACAGGCCAGCTTTAATCAACACATCCAATCTCATCACATTGATTGGACCCCAGGTTGGCTGACTCCTGGCTCCAATTAGCTCTTGGAGAAGTCATTAGCCTAGGGTTTCACATACTTTTTCCGCCCTGCACTATGAATGTTTACATGTTGTGTTCAATAAAAACATGAAAACATATAATGATTGTGCGGTATTAGTTTAAGCAGACTGTGTTTCTCTACTGTTGTGACTTAGATGAAGATCAGAACACATTTTATGACCAATTTATGAAGAAATCCAAGTAAGCCCAAAGGGTTCACATACTTTTTCTTTCAACTGTACATCCCTTGCTGAGTTACTTTCAGCCAACGGTTGGATTTGTCCCTTTTTGACCCAACGCATTGGTTGAGTATGCTCTTAATACAACACGCATCATTTATGTTGTCCCAAATCTCACAGCTCACGTTCCATGATAAACAATTTTGTTTTCACCTAACACACAGAATTTGAATGTTTGGCGAGGAGTCTTGAAATCCTCAACACAACTGGTGAGGGCAATTGAGTTACTGTGACTCAAATAGTGTTGTAAACAAATTACAACAGATATTTAAGTTTTATTGTTTTTGTTTTTATCAAGATTATTAAGTCAGCACAACTCTTCAATGTAAAATTGATGAGATGATGAGAGTTGTATTCTTCACTTTAACAGTTTGGAGTTTATTTGTAAGTTAGGATAAGGAGAGGGCTGGAAAACCCTTAGAAGAGTTCCTGCCTCATGATATCTGTTTGCAGCATGAGGTGTGAGGAAACCTGCATGTTTGTACCGATACAAAGATGCCCATGGCTTTATTTTGTGTTGAAGCTCTGGCAGGATTTCATCTGCTTTCAATCAAACACATAAACACCCGCATTCCTCCAAGCTTTTTGAATCTGTGAGAGTTTGTTGTGTTGAAGAATTTGTCTGAGCTGTAAAGGAGATTAAATGTTTTACCAGCTCTCACATGCACCTCTTAATGGATCATGAATATAGTGGCACTGCCTTCCTTCAAATGTGGACATGTTTACAAGACTCATCAGGACACATGTGTACTTTATTTGTCTCACTGGAAACTATAAAGCTGTCAGTCTCCACACATAAAACATATAAAAACTAAACCTGTTTGCATGACCTTAAATGGGTTTTGGACTGTAACATTAATTGTTCTCAGGACCCAATTCTTATCATGATGACTATAATACAAAAACGAACGAGCAAAACACAACAATGACATATTAACTGAACTGTAATATATTTCTGCACTAGGATTGGATTTTTGTATGTTCATTTAGGTTGATTTAAATATCATATCACATGTGAACATATAAATATCATATCATTTTCACATCAAACTAAAAACGAAATAAAATAATATGTTTTCATTAAAGGTGCTGTGTGTCATTTTTGAGCGGCATCTAGTGGTGAGGTTGCGAATTGCACTCCACCCTTTCAAAGCACTACGGAGGCCGAGAGAGGACAAAGATGTCATCACATTTTGCCTTTTTGCCAAATGACATAACATATTTACGAAACACGTTCTGTAGAGCAGTTTGTCCGTTTAGTGCTACTGTAGAAACAACATGATGAATTCATGTAAGGGGACCTGTGGTGTATGTAGATAGAAATAGCTCCTTCTAAGATAATAATAACATAACGCTTCAGGTCTTTATACACCTCTGAACAAATAGTTATGTGTATCATATTACATTTCTGTCAATAGATCCTCCAAAAAAGTACACGCTGGTCCTTTAAGATTCACCAAAAGAGGAAATCTCAGATTCATTGTTTCTCTGATCAAATCTAAAAGTAGTTTAAGTATCTTGTCCTCCAGGCAGTCCATCTGTTGTCATGGCACATTTTTACGGCAACTCTATGAGAAAAAGGAATGTGTAATAAGAACAACGCTCCCATTAACAAGTGTGTGTGTGCATGCGTGTGTGTGAGTGTGGCTTTGAATGTGAGAAACAATCATCAGAATCATGTTCACAAAGCAGATTTAACAAGCTATTCCACACCATTCCACACACAAGGTCAACCCTGTCCATAACATCTGCGGCATTCTGTAATGAGTGAAGGCAAATAGACCAGAGCGAAAGGCAATGTGTGAAGTTTAATATAATCCAAAAGAGCAATAAACATGTACAGTGCAACAAAACTAACAATGAACAACAACCATCAAACAGTAAACAAACTAGAGACAAAGAGAACACTGGTGCAATATACACACAAATGATCAAGGACGGGACTACAGGGACCCAACTACAACTAGACTAAAACAAACTAGCAGACACACAGAATGACAGAGAAAGGATGTAAACATTGATAAACAGAGTTTTAAAACTTAAAACTTACTGACCTTCACTAATCTCTAGCTGTAGTTCGACTCATGTCACGCGCCGCATAAAGCTGAATAACTAGGTAGTACCACAAAGGCATGTGATGTACCCAAAACATCACCCACATGGATTATGATGATAACAGTGGGTTAAACATGGCTGAATGTGCAGAACTATTTATCCACGGAATAGTCTCCAAAAACTATGCAAATCTTTATACAAAAAAAACCTTCAGACGCTCCAAACTCCTCCTCACCATTGTGTGTTACCTTGATGTGTGTTGACATAATTCATAGTTCACTCCTACCACACAAAGGACAATTTTAAGCTTTATGCTTGAAATATTATGCAATCCATTGGATTGTATTCAACAAGTGCGTACCATTTAAACAACATTGTGGCTTTATTAAAGCACTGCTCTATGAGTTTGAGTTTCATGACCGAACTGACACAACACAACTGGTGCAGCTATGGGAAACTACGATCACTTTGATGCAGTTTTAGGAAATCTACTCTTCAAACAATGGTTTTGTTCTTCCAGTATTAGATATTATATGACTTAAAGCCAGACATTTAATAGATCTTCAAATGTACCGCTGGCAGAAATGATGACATGTCTGAGTGTATGCGTAATGTGGAGTTCACACAGTGCTGGTGAAGAGTCTGTGACGTGGCTCTGAGTGGGCAGTAAGACGCTTAAAAAAACGGTGTTTAGTCTCTATGGTTACGGATCTTATTGGCTTCATATCGAGGGCTAACTGCACGACTATTTAAATCAATATTTCTTAATATCGCCACAGAGAAATACAACTTGACCTGCAATCCTAAATGCATATTCATGAAGATAGCCCTGAGACTTCTGGTGTATTACTGGTGTGTGTAACAATAACAGGGAAGAGAGAAACCCTGCCGTGGGTGAAGCATCCGTGTTGTTCACATTCCTCCATCTGTGCAATGCCTGTCTACTCTCCCTCAAGTGTTTTCTGAACAATGTAGACGTGGCCTGTAATTAATCCCACAGTGTCAATATTTGTTTTATAATTCTCTTTGAACTTTCTCCCCGAGTCCCTTATTTATCTGCAGCGCTGCAATAACAGCTGCCATGACCGTGATAGATTCTTAAACCATCACACACATGCCAGTCTTCATCTGACTCACTGTGTGAATATAAACGCAAGAGGGGCTGATCCTGAAGTAGTGTCAAAAATACACAGTAATCCATGTAAAAGCCTCATTTTGTATATTTGTACAATCTACATCCTCATTAGCAACACGTTGTGCAGACAGACGCCACTGTACAGTTCAAAGTCCCAGGCAGCATTTGGCTAAGAGGCTGCTGGCCACGCTGGTAAATCCTCTTGGGTCAGACTACTGAAGATAGAGCTCTATCGAGATTATTGACTATTAGAGGGCAGATTAAAGCCTGAAGTCTCCAGATGGTCGAGATGATTCCCAGTTTGCTTACGCTTCAACATGCAACGCTGCCTGCACTGCAGTTTCACAGTTCTGTGCGCCAATATGGTGTACAAATACACTTGTGGTGTTATGTAAAGACTTAAAACACATTGTGACAATTTTTCTGCAGATTAGAATAAGAGTAGTGGTCAAAACTATAAAGTTATTTCTCTTTTTTTATTTTAAGCTTCTAGGCAACATACAGTATGATTGGTTTCAGGCTGCTTTCCTGTGGCTCAGTGGTGAAAGCATGGTGCTAACAATGCCAAGATCATGGGTTTGATCCCAGGGATTGTACATACTCAGAAAACAAATATTTAGTATAATGCAATGTAAGTCGCTGTGGATAAAACGTCTGCAAATGCGTAAATGTACCAGAAAAATTTGCCAATTATTTTTAAAGTTTCAGTATCAAAAACGAGCACAGAGTTGAATTGAACTGAAAGTGACATTGTGTAAACCCCAGAGAATGGCTGGCTTGGATAGGAACAGATCAACAAGACAGCCGGCAAACCATGACAGTGGAAAATACCACATCTGACAAAAGACAGAACACAAAGGAATAAAAACAGAAAAGAATACATTTTCAATATGAGCCATGTGCTCCAACAGAAAATCATCAGGATCAAAGGAGGACATATGACCTATATCTGTGTCCTCACGACAAAAACACCACACAGATCATCTAGGTTACAATAATAACTAAGCACTGGGCTACCCACTGGGTTCAGTATTTGGGCCCCTCTTTTTCTCAATAGGATCTTTTTTTTGCTAGGGCTCGTTTGCTGCGGTCTGAACTTGAGTGCGATTGTTCCCGGTGCTCCCCCTCGTCGGTTTGGTTTCACGCTCAACTTGATTCTGTCGAACCCTGGTGCGTTTGTGTTCATTTTACCTCATCAAAAATGTGCACGGCGCATAATAAGAACACGGATCAATATACTGTGTTTTAATGAATTTGGTGCTATTATTCGCAGCAGAGTAAATGACATTTGGGTTTTCTGTATACACATTGCATGCAGGTAGCTTTCTACTGCTTGCAAACAGACTATTTGAGGAAAAAGTGGATTAGCATAGACCTCCTGCTCTGATTCCACTCGCAACACCGAAATACGATGCAGGCTCAATCCAAGGTAATCATCAACACTATCATCTCTCACATATGTTTTATTGAAGGAAATACGTAATGGCCTTAAACCCATGCGCAGGTCACTTTAGATCCTCATCAAGTGCTCGCCCAGGTCCCTGTTGATTTCATATTCATGCGAATGGTACCACAGTTCGAGAGCAACCGAACTCAGACCACCTCCTTCAGGTACAGTAGTCTCGGGTTCAGTAGGCAGGTGCGCACCAGGGTAAGCTTAACAGCGATTTTTCATGCAAACCGTGCCTCGCTCTGAACTTATCTTCAAGTGTGAAAGCCAGCTTACACCGCCTGAACCTAAATAGACTCTAGAATGGCCGTAGCCACCCATTTGCCTAGGTTGCAGCCCTCATTACACTCTTTAACCCACACTTCATGTGTGATTTTAATTGCAGCTTCAGCTCATATATTTCAAAATGGAATATGGAAAGAATACAATAAAAGAAGCAAATGAAAAGCTTTTTTCATCACTACAGGGAAGTTTCCTTCTCTCTTTTTTACTCTCAAATTTGAGCCCTGTCACTCACTCCCTCTTTTCATTAGTTAAGCTGCTTATTTTTGCCCCCTCCTTTACCTCAACGGCACACATCAGCCTCTCGCTGGAGTTCACAGATGCACTGAATGACTGTTCCACTGCTAAACAGCTGTGCCTGGACACTATAAATAACATCAGCACACAATGTAACAATTAAAATGATGGGCAGAGAGAAGGATGAACACACTGTTAGACCGCATCTAAAAGCTTTGGCAGCTGACTTGTTCCCAATCAGGCAATGACTTCGGAGGCCGCGTCTCTGCACAAGGCACCCCAGAGAAACAGGCTTCATAGGGAGCGTAACGGAATTATATTTGAAACCTAATTACATTTATTTAAAGGTCTAAGGCAGGGGTGTCAAACTCAGTTCCTGGAGGGGCCGCAGCTCTACACCGTTAAGCTCCAACCAGCTCCAAACCACACCTGCTTGGAAGTTTCTAGTAATCCTGAAGATGTTGATTAGCTGAATCAAGGGTGTTTGATTTGGGTTGGAGTTTAACTGTTCAGAGCTGCGGCCCTCCAGGAACTGAGTTTGACACCTGTGGTTTAAGGTGTAGTTTTTTTGGAGGATCTTTTGAAAGAAATACAATTTAATACAGCTTTCCTGTAGCTCAGTGGTGAGAGCATTGCGTTAACAACGCAAGTTTGGGGGTTCGATCCCAGGGGATTGCACATACAGTTAAATAAGTATAAATGTATAGGTTACTGCAATGTAAATTGCTTTGCATAAAAGTGTCTCCCAAATGCATAAATGTAAATGCAATACACATGTGTGTTCATAGGTGTATAAAGACCTTGCATAATGAAACGTTATGTTTTCATTATCATAGAATGAGCTATTTCTTTCTACATACAAGTGTTGTTTCTATAGTAGCCCTATACAGACTAACTGCTCTACAGAGCGCAATTCTATATACTTCATCTCCTTTAGGAAAGAAGCGAAACATAACAATATCTTTGTCCCGTAGCGCTGCCAACGGGAGAGTTTGAGTGAGCCATTGGTTGCCATTCGCAACCTCACCGCTAGATGCCGCTAAAAAATCTCTAAATTGCTCCTTTAATACCCAATCACATATTTCAAATATACAACACTAAATTCTCACTTGAAATGGTGCCATATCGGTTTCGGCCGATAAATTGTCATTTTTATTGTTATCGATATATTATTGCCAATAAATCATAAATCATTTCCTCTGGTTAAACTTCTTCAGCTGCACGCTGCTCACAGTTAAAATACAGTACAATACAGTCCTTCTGTCATGGTCACTCATACTATTATTAGCAAAACATTGTTGATGTAGGATTAGTATTTAGAAACAATATTTATGAACGTATAAATTATACAAAAGTATATTGTTTGAATAAGACTGTTTTCTGAATGCTTTCTGTCATGAGACCTGTTTCACATGTGGGTATAAACATATCTGGGTTGCTCTGGAAGAAAATCAATAATTTGTGTACTAAATAAAATTACACCAGTAAGTTTAAGGGTAAAAGAATCAATTAAATAGTGTAAAGTAGGCATGGTACATAATTTTCAGGGAAAAAAGAGAACTAATGGTTACCTTGTGTTCTGCAGTCAACGTTTTCCACTTTTTGCCTTATCTTTCAGTCTTAGGGAATTTTATATAAATATTTAGATACGGTGTATCGGCCATATATCGGCTTCCAACGTTTAAGAATTATCGGTTATCGGGCCAAAATGTACATAACGATGCATCCCAACTAGAAATGCAATCAAAAGTAATTAAAAGTGAAAATGAAACTTACATTTATACAAAACTGTTTTTGTACAACTGGTTTCTCTGCCGATATGATTTTTTCCTGCATACTACTGTGGGACAGTAAAGGATACATCTATGCTCCCTTCAAAAATCAACCATATGAAGGTATCTCAAGAGACAGAAAGTAAAGCAACCCTTAGATTCGGACGTGCCTTGATATATTCACACAAACATGTTAGAAGGGGCCTGATTTTGTCTAGTCCCAAACTAAGAAAGAAAGGATGGCCAAAAATGAGATGGTTCGGCAGCAATATACAGACAAATCGTTTTTTTCTTGGACTCTTGAATTCTAATGACCAGTAATGTAAATATTTAAAATAACTTTTTATGTTGCCCCTTATATATCATCAGTGATTTTCTGTGATTCAGGAAGGGGAGGGTGCGTTTAGGGTGTGATGTCAGATTACAGGCATCTCCCGTTTATCACTGTGAACTTAAGTTAACTTGTTTGGTGTTGTTGTGTTTCAACGCAGAGGTAAATCATGATCCAGCTGGTGTTTAAAGCATTACTGTAGACTTTTCATGGCCTTTTTTCATTCCATGCAACTTTGTTACCCACGTCATTTCGCAGCCACAATGGTCTGATATATCACATTCTCATAATGAAGTCCAAGAATCACCAAAGGCTGTCTGATACCGAGACAATGTCAAATCTGAAGCCTGAAGATTTTAGGTAATATGTTGGTGCCAATAATTTTGTATTGGAGGAAAAGGTGTGTTGATTAGAACACAGTGACACAAAGGCTAGTTGGATAATCTGCTTTGAGTAATCCGAGTCTGTCCTGGTTTCATTCTGGCTGTGTATATGTACACGCTTTTGAGTTTCTATATAAAAAATTAAACAGCTACATGAAAGACGCTGAGAAAAAAGATGATAAGGAAACTGTGAGAATGTAGAGAAATGGGTTGGGGAGTAAAAATATCTTATTTAATGCTTTTCTCCTTTACCAAGTAACCTGCATGAGCACAAAATCAATCTTTAACAGTGCTAGTGTTTATACATCGGAATAATCAAAATCAAGTTATAGAAACCTAAACGAGATTTGATCTCTGTCTACTGCCTTTCAACATGGATACAAAACCAACAGTATGTGTCTAATATTCATGATAAACAAACATTGACAAATCAATAACAATTATTAATAAGTGATAAATTGAGAATAAAAGATGATTTTAAGATCCATCTACTGTTTGTCATCATCCATTGTTGTTTGGACTTGAAAGTCTTGACATAATATATCCCAAAGATCTATATTTGGCCAGACCTTTGTGGACACCCCAAAATGCTCCACCATGCAGTAACATACAACAGATTAGGCGGGGCCTTTTCCAAACAAAAGTGCTTGAAGCGAGGTCCATAGAGAAATCTGTCTGGCGTCTGGTGTACTTGACCAGCTTGCCTGAACACATTTGGGATGATTTGGAACAGCAGACCACTTCTCAATCGCAGATGTTATTTGATGTAGAATAGTGATAAAGGCAATAATCTCTCTCTCTCTCTCACTCAGGCTTTTCACTAAACAATGGAGCTAATGGCGACATTTCCAAATACAAGTCAAACAGACATTATATTTAGAACAAATAACGAACTATGTTTTTATTCATGCTTTGATAAAGACACTCTGAGGTTAGCTTTTTCTCTATAAACAATGCGCTAAAAAATAAATTGAGATGCCTGCACATGTGCAATAGTACAAACGGAAAAGAATGAATAAAGTAATTGTTGTCCACTGCGTGTGCCGGTTTTACAGTGCATGGCAACTGTAACCTGAGGTCACAACAAATGTGTTTGTAGAAATACCTGAAAATCTTTCATTTAAAGCTTGTTACGCAACTCAAAAAGTAACACAGACCACGTCACAGTATGGCGAGTAACATTTACTAAATGACAAAATAACTAACAATATTATTCAAATATACGTGCATCACTATTAGGAACAGGCTTACTGTTCATTCACAGAAAAATGTCATTAAAATCAGCAAACATGCATCTGAACGACATTTGAACTCATCATAAGCAACAAAAACATTGGTATTTGAAATGTGACTGGACTGAAAACTTGTGTTCTGTGATTCGTTGAACACAGGCAGACAAAACACTGAAAGCATAAAAACACAATCAATACACGATTTGCAACCAACAAACACTTCCACGTCGAAGTTTCTGATCGTTTAATATCGTTTTACTATGTGCAACTGCTATTTTTTCTATCTTCCCTATCAACACAAGACTCTGCAAAGGTGGGAAAATGATTTAATGTATTTAATGTTGTCCTGTAGTATTTGACCTTTTAATATCATGAGCTCACTACTGAACATTCACAAGCAGTCAACATAATGTCATTAAACCTTTTTGAAACTTATAGTGCTTTCTTAACTTCTTTGGCCCCATTAATAGGATACACAAGACAATAATAATCCTAGAGTCGCACAGTCCAACATCTTAAAAACATCAAAATACAAGATAAATGTTTTCAGTCTACTGAATAATAAAGAAACTTTTCTAAGCCCCTTTAAATGGCTTATTTGCTAGTTTAAGCAGCTAAAGTCCAACGTTTAGCTGGACGACATTAGTCAAGATCAAGAGTACACAAAAGCTGAAAGAGCAACACGCTTACATATGAGGGAAGGCAATCTTTTGGCAAGAGGAAAACGTTCGAGGGAAAGGTTACTTGAAATCAACAGGTACAAAGCATTACGGGTTGAGGGAAACTCTGGATGGAGGTTGGGAATTGAGGATCCTCTACATCTACTGAAGGTGATCTCAGGGAGAAGACGCTGGAACACAGGTTTGAGGTCACTCACGGTAGAATACGTATTCGGTGTAGCTGGTCCAGATTTTATCGTCAGTCTGCTCGTGGGCAAAGGCGCAAGTCCCTGTGGAGTTGCAGGCCACCATGTGGAACCCGGCATCGGCTAACCTGTCAAAAGCCTGCTCCAAGAAAGTAAACTTGAGGTAATAGCGTGAGGTGTAGCGCTCCGGCGGGCGATCGGGGTCGCGGCTTTCATTCAACGTGTCCCCAAAAACCTCCTTGGCGAGAGAGGTTTTCCCGCACACCATAATCCGAGCCACCCGCCTGAACTTGGCATCTGTTTGGCTGTCACGGCCAAGAGTGTAGGAGCCCCGGTAGCCGATTGTGATGAAACCGGAGCGCTTGCCGTCGCCTCCGACCGATGCCAGGCTGGAACAGGCTGCCGCAGTCGCCCCCAGTGAGGCCAGATTGCGGACGAAGTCAGCGCTGGGCGAGGACTCCTCGGGGTCGCTCTGGCAGCCTTCGTCGCCTAGAGAGTTCTGCTTACTGACCTTCGGGGCTAACAGTTTGACAAGTTCAGGGAGGTTAAAGAACTCGGCCTCTCTCTGCAGTCGTCCTCGCTCTGGGAAATGGTCGGGAAGAACGAGCTGCTGGTCCCGCATATAGTCCAGAATGTAACGGAAAAGAAAGCCATCTCTGTCCACGAAAAAGCGACCCTTGGTGTCGCGGGCCAAGCCTTTGGTGTTCTTCTGGTTGAACATCTCCCACAGGAGGGAGTCTGGCACACTTGTTAAAGTTGAGTAGCGGGTTATATACACCTGGCCCCCGACGTTTAGCTCAATAATCTCTGGAAAAGACATCTCATCAACAGCAACGCCGCTGGCATTGTCCAGTAAAGCCATATCTCAATCTTCAGCCTGCTTCCACCTGGAAACAAAGTATACACTGAGCGGAAAAATGTTTTCTGACCGGAGCTGAAGAGTCAATCCTGCCAATGGATTCCCAATGTCAAGATGAAAAAGTCCTTCGGAAAAAGATGAGTTCAGATCTGAAATGTGATGTAAATCAACGTTTGTGATTCAGGAAAGCTTACCAGACGAATGTTTATTTCTAGTGTTCAGATGATGTGTCTTTCATTTGTCCATGTCCGTAATCTCTCTCTCTCTCCCTCCAAACATGGAGAAAATCCCATTCGTCAACCGTTTGTCTCACGGTTACTCAGCAAACACTGTTAAAAGAGCGCACGGAACAGACTGGTTGTGCGTGAGGGTTTGTGTTGTCATGGTAAATCTGTTAGATGGTCACGAGAAATAATAAATGTGAATAAAAACGGATGAGCATCCATTTCTCTCAAAGGATGAGTGGTACATTCGGCGCTCTCTCATCCCGCACTCTGAGCTCGCGCTGCTACTGCACCGTAATATTGACGTGCGCTGTCTCCGCCCCCTCTGCTCTGACGTCTTCAGCAACGCCCAGTCACACAATTCTATTTCATTTTATGGATTATTTATGACTCTCTACAGTATCTTTCTTGTTATTACTATGATTTATTTAGTCGTTGTTTCTTTTTTGTGTGTTGTGGTTGTAACTCTATTTCCTCAGCATTTGTATTAATTTGAAATTAATGTTTTGTAAATCCATTGTTTATTATGATAAAAAAACTTGCTGAATTATCAAAGCGATTAGAATAAACACGTTTTGTTAGTACCAATGTACTAATAACACAATAGTGAAACACAATCAAACACTGACATCTAGTGCTCAGAGAGAATGTAAGCGTTAGGTTTCACTCTATGGTTTGATTCACATTAGTGTTCTCTCTGAATGTCCAGAGAGGTTCTTTGTGAGGCTGTAAATGGTTCTTTAGAAGTTTTGGTTCTTTAAATGGTTCTCCAAAATAGTTTTTGCAAGGCATTACAAAGAAGCCCTTTTATCGCTTGTTATATGGATAGATCACTCAAAAATGAAAATTCGGTCATCATTTACTCGCCCTCAGGTTGTTTCAAACCTATATACACATATTTGTTCTGTTCAACACAGAAAATTATATTTGTAAGAATGTGAGCAATTTTCAGTTCTGTGACATCATCCACTACCATAGTAGGTGTTGAACACAGAGTGAGATATATTAAAGAATTAAGGAACACAAACAGATCTGGGGCACATTTGACTAGCATTTAATTTGTTCCTACCATGGTAATCAATGATGTCACAGAATTGAACGTTGTTGACATTCTTCCAAATATCTTTCCCTGTGTTCAAACTGAGCCACAGATACACGACAGGTGTTTTGCTCAGATTTTGCCCAGATTTTCAGTCTGGACTTGTTGTAGAAAGTCTGTGCCAGTCTGAAGATTGGATCAGTTGGTGTGTTTCTATCTGAAACTTTCAAAACGTCTGCAAGTGTATGTGGTCTAGTTAATAAAAATCAGTTCTGACTTTAAAGGTCTTGTAGTGTATTCCAGAAAGCTAGTTATATGATTCTAAAAGTAAATATTTTATTAAAAACTGATTGCACTGCACAGTGATATAATCCATTTACACCTGGCACAGATGCATAAGTGTGGCTTATCACATCTGGCAAAATGATCAAATTGACACCTTTGCACCTTGCACTGGCATTCCAGTGCATGTCGTTTGGCTCTATGAATTACTGCGATGTGCTTTAATTGAATGAAACATATAAAATGATTTTCATATAAGCGTTACATTTTCTTTGACTGAGAATTATTTTTAGTAAGAAATTTGCTCATAGACTGCAAATGCAGAAATTGAATACAGAGTACCGTGAATTTAATAGAAATCAGTTTTTACATTTATCAAGTTTATAAGGCCGTTCAATTAGAGATTTTTTTCATGAATTCTGTTTTGCTGCACTAAAGATACGTCTAGACTTACGTTTATTATTGTAACACGTGTATAATGATACAACCCTATAAAAATATATAGATTACTACTATCTAGCTTAGGTTGTCAATGTGTAAAATACCAAGTGCAAGAACCTAAAATAGACAATAATGTGCAGTCCCAATATCTACCAGCAGGGACTGTCGAGGACGCTCTATGACGCCAGCACGCAAAGGCGGATGTGTGGCGTCACGCTGGTAACGCACATGATCAACTATGGCGGAAAGGTAGTGACGACTAATTTTAAAGGTGAAATCCACATCGGTTTACAGATATCTGGCCTATAAACAAAGCTCCATCTTTGTTTTGTCGCTGGAAAGCAAACACCCTGTTTCCTCGTGCACGGTCGGTTTTACGTTCTCACCGAAGTTCGTGAAACTATACAAAAGATGCCTAATATCAAAATATTCAGCGGCAGCTCCCACCAGGATCTGTCTCAGAAAATCGCGGACCGTCTTGGACTGGAGTTAGGCAAAGTGGTGACCAAAAAGTTTAGCAACCAAGAAACAAGGTTAGTAAATCTTGGACGTCAAGCGAAAACGTGATATTCACATGTTGATGTGCGGTTTCAGGTTCCGCAGGGATTTGTAGTTCAGATCTTCATTTCAGTGTGCTACACGTGGGATTAAGAAAACGACAAATCCCAGAATGCTAAACGCTTACTCTGTACGCGACTGGATTTGTACGAGTTTGCGGTCCAGGGTTCACATTTCTTAATTTTGACATTATTTTTTTACTTCAATATGAAAGAACTTGACGCATACTTTTAATTTGTTTCCCCTTCATATCGTGTTTATACTGTTATGTTGACGCTCTAATCTGATAATGGTGTCTCTGGTACAGAGTCTATTCAAATGAATCACTACTATCTTCTAACATTGTCAAATACTGTGGTGTTTACATGGTACTCCAACCACGATATCACCATGGTGTCATGCCAATTAAACCCAGTAATACCTCATTACAATGGTTTTATCTTCTTAAAAAAAAGTGAATTGGTTATAGTTTTAACACTGATAAACAAATTGTCGGTCAAAAAACCCAACAGTAACTCACGTAAATTCAAACAATGATGGAAATGCCCCTTGCTAGATTTGTTTTTGATGACAGCAACTTCAAGTACAATAAATGTAAATGTGGTATTTTGATGCGGGCTTTTGATAAAGGAATTCTTAACTAGCAAATCAAAATTTCTCCATGTTTTACTCGCACTCAAGGCATCCTAACTGAATATGGTTATTCTTCTTCAAGAATTATGCAGTCGGAGTTTACTTCGAAGCAGAAGAAAGGGTGTTGACTTTTTGAAACTCCAAAAGAGCATTCATCGATAAAAGAACTGCCCGACACGGCTCTGTGGTCTTAACAAAGGTCTAATGAAGCCAATCGATGCGTTTGTTTAAGATAAATATCCATATTGAGAGTAAACATGTGCGTGATTGATCGCGGTTATCACTAAATCCTACCACTAAAACCGAGCTTGCTGCGATAATGCAAGGTTTCGATTATTTTATTGACGCGTATCTTGTCCGTGAAGCACTGCTCTGGGTTCAGTTGGAAATGCTGCTCGATCTAAAAGTTTTGCGAGATGGGTCACTTATAACGTGCATTTAAAAAATCAACACCCATCAAACATAATAATTATAAATATACTTTATTATCATGAAAATACCTGCGGAGGCTTGAGGAACAGTGATAAAAACATGTCCTTAGGTACTTCCTAGAACTACATGTTATGGTCCTCTTCTTCAGTGCGTATTTGCAGTCTCCGCACGAGAGCGCCCTCTGGCTTTCGGATGCATCAGCATTTTCTGTACTTCACTCACAAGCTGTGCTTAAATCACTTGATATATATTTTCTGTTAATCGGGCAGATGTCTAGTTGAGAGGGCCATTATCGTTGAAGTCTAGCTGCCGACATCTCTCGAATGCTTGTGAATGGGCATGGGCTGAATACCAGTTTAAAGGTATACTCTGGTTTGAGAGAGTCAGTGTTTCAAAACCACTTACATTTTCTGTGATTCCATTTTTTAATTAATGACCTGGTTTTACACAAAAATAAATAATTATGTAATCCAATGTTGGATGTTTAGGCCTAATTTATGACAAAAACACATTTTTATTTTTACCGGACATTTATGTTCTTTGAGTGTTGGTTAAAAATTAAATGTTTTTGTGTCCAGTTGAAAAGTTGTTGTTTTTATACACAGACATTAAAATTACACATTTAGTGTAAACTGTGATGTTATGCCAAAGGCTATCATACCGGCCCATGCCTATGCGTGAACCAGAGGCTTGTTTTCCGGCGGATGACGCAGGCGTGTCGTAAATTCTGTTGGCGACACTGCATTTTTCATTATGTTCCAACACGATAGCGTCTACACTGGCGGGTGCTTTGGTCACCGTCATTTGCAGGAAAAACAAGGCTCTGGTTCATGCGCATTCAAGAGATGACGGAAGCTAGACGTCAACGTTAATAGTGCTGTTAATCTGGATATCTCTCTTAAACGAACACATCAATAAATTTCACAAGACCTTTGTTAAGACCACAAAACAGTTCTTTGATATTTTTGGAGCTTCAAAAAGTCAACACCCATTCACTTTCATTCTACCACTTGGAAGTAGAATGATGCATGGTATTATAACTCCAACTGCATTATTCTTCAAGAAGAAAAACATATTCAGTTAGGATGCCTTGAGGGTGAGTAAAACATGGGGAAATTTAGATTTGCCAGTAAAGTATCCCTTTAACGTAAGCATTTATGTGAGCTGCTGTGCTGAACATTTTAATCAGTGTTTTCTATACTCTGTTGCAGTGTGGAGATTGGCGAGAGTGTGCGTGGGGAGGATGTGTACATTGTCCAGAGCGGCTGTGGGGAAATTAATGACAATCTGATGGAGCTTTTGATCATGATCAATGCCTGCAAGATCGCATCCGCCTCCCGAGTCACAGCTGTCATCCCCTGCTTTCCTTACGCGAGACAAGATAAAAAGGATAAGGTGGGCAGAAGGTTATGCATTCTTTATTTTGTAGCACTCACTAGAGAGGTCTGTAAACGTGTATCACTGCACGTCTGTTTGAAATGTTGCACTTCAGTGCATCGAAATGCTCATTTGAAATGTAATTTCAAAACTGTTGCAAAAAGAATTTCAATGATCTTGTGTGTTGTGTTATGTAGAGTCGAGCACCCATCTCTGCCAAGCTGGTTGCAAATATGCTTTCAGTCTCTGGTGCTGATCACATCATAACAATGGATCTGCATGCATCCCAAATACAGGTGGGGATTATAAATTCGTGTTGATGTTTGCAGAATATATTCTAAACTGGATTCATGTAGAATTATAAAGTATAGTTACACTAAGCGTGTATTGAAAGATTTGTGTTTTTCAAAGGGCTTTTTCGACATTCCCGTGGACAATTTATATGCAGAGCCTGCCGTGTTGCAGTGGATTAAAGAGAATATTCCCGAATGGAAGAATTGTACGATAGTTTCACCTGACGCTGGAGGAGCCAAGAGGTCTGTTTATATTTAGCTGTCTCATTAGTTATGCGTTCTGACTCTGTTCCTGCTGACCTCCCTGTGACGTGACTTTTACTTCCATTAACAGGGTGACCTCCATTGCAGACAGACTAAATGTTGACTTTGCCCTTATTCACAAAGAGAGGAAAAAAGCAAACGAGGTGGATCGCATGGTTTTGGTTGGAGATGTGAAGGACCAGGTGGCCATATTGGTTGATGACATGGCAGACACCTGCGGTACCATGTGCCATGCAGCTGAAAAGTGAGATGCTTGTTTGTTTGCATCTAATCATCCGTCAATATTTTATTTGATAGAAATGTCTGAAGGGATAGAAGCTGCACAATTTGATTCCCTTGCATTTTCTTTTTGTATTCAGGCTGATATCAGCGGGCGCCACCAAAGTTTACGCCATCCTTACCCATGGCATCTTTTCTGGACCAGCCATCTCACGCATCAACAACGCTGGTTTTGAGGCTGTAGTTGTGACCAATACAATCCCTCAGGAGGAGAAGATGAAACACTGTCCCAAAATACAGGTTTGTCATCTTTCCCCCAGAATGCTTTGTAATGTGCTAGGCATGCATACTAAGTATGTTGTTCGCTGCTCCACAGGTAATTGACATTTCTATGATCCTCGCCGAGGCCATTCGCAGGACCCACAATGGCGAATCAGTGTCTTATCTCTTCAGCCATGTTCCTTTGTAACATCTCGTCCGTTCAGATGCTGACTTCATTCACCTCACCCAAAGAGACCTGACCAGAGATCAGCCCTTATATTTCAATAGTCCAGGTTTTTAGCAAGTCTTTTGAGATTTTTTTTCCACTGAGAGCAGGACATGAAATGTTGTTTTCATGGTCTGTTTTTTATTTTTATTTCTTATAAACTGCTGTTACAATCTGTGACTGTGAAATGGCAAGAATATTTCACGACATAATTTATGTGTTCGCTATTGTTTGTGTTAATTTGTGAGATTTGGAAGTTTAGCATTCAATCGATAATTTGTTACTCTTATTGTAGAATGTGCACATCAATGGGTAATTTAAGATTCTCGATGTTGTATTTGCAAGAATTTTATTTTAGCTTGATCTCTGCAGGCTGGTGCTTAACTAAAGAATTGAAGAATCAATGTTTTTAAGATCACTTTATATGAACATTTCTATAAATAAAAAACATGCTTTCTTGCTTACTTTGTTACATATTGATAGTGTTTAGACTGATACCTCTATTCATTTCAGGTGAATTTGTTTTCATTTCAGTATTTCTATTGCACATTCCTATGATTAAACTTTTTTTTTGAAGTCACATGTGTGCTTTGAACATTGCTTTTTTAACCGTGTGTGTTGTTTAGTAGTTTATTGTGGAACTGAGTTATGGTATGCACAGTTTACACAATCTGAAAGTTGGATCTTTGAAGTAATGCAGAAATTGCACTCTACAATTAGATTTTTTTTTATTGAGGTATATGTTTACATTATTAAATATGTTAACTAACACAAACCGTGTCTACACCAGTAGAAAGCATTTAGAACCCATTATCATTTTTTTGTTCACACTGGATGCGACGCTACAATCCCATCAGAACAAGCCGTGTGTCGCAACACGCCACTTCTGGTGTTGACACAGTGTTATGTGAATGAACAATGAACAATATAGTTTATCAGCATTTATAAATCCTTAATGTTGATATTAATACATTTATTCTTGTCAGTTCATGGTGTATTAACTAATGTTAACAGTTGCAACTTTTTATTGTAAACATTAATTAGTAAATGCTGAAATGAAAATGAACTCGGGTTAATAAATGCTTTAGAAGTATTGTTCATTGTTAGTTCATCCTATGCATTAACCATTGTGAACAAATACAACCTTATTGTAAAGTGTTACCAAATTTTGAAATGATTGTGTTAGTTTTACATGATTAACTAACACAATTGGTTGAGATAATAGTTGCACCTAACAATGAGTAATACGCATACTAATTATACACTAATTTTCTTTATATTTAATAAAAATATAAATAAATATATATATATATATATATATATATATATATATATATATATATACTAAACATTAAAAGCCTATGTATTTTTAAATAAAAAACGTATAATCTCTCAATTTTCTTTAAGCCTCTCTGGCAACATGCATCTTCAATGTAATTTTGCGTTTTGTTCGACATCACAGTAACGCGAGAGTCGTGCTGAACAGAACACTGAGTGCCACTCTCGCGATACTGTGATGTCACATGCCGATCGTTATGAAGTCGACCCTAAAAAACGCAAGCAACACGACGTCACGGACACGTCACTGCCAGCAATAATAATCGAGGAGTGGCAGTGAAGCGCAGGGATAACGGACACTAGCATCACCACCGGATCATTTGTGTCGAATCGTTTCGACCGTATTTCTGTTTCTTTCGTGAATAGATTATTAAGACAAAGAGGTCAACGGATGTATTGTCAACACATCATCGTCTATATTTGATTTAAATAGCTACACATCTATGACCATTACAGGTAGTAAAGTGGTTCATTTATAAACACGCCACATACGTGCTTTAAATGTGTAAATGTTTTACTTTCATTGGAATCAAGGCGCATAGCTTTGTTGTTATGTACACATATGATAGAAAACCTGCAAAATGAATGAATGTTGTTTAAGTTTCACATTTTACAGAAAGATTCTATGGAGAGATTTGAAAAGGTCGGCATTCCCTTGTTGAATTTATATATTTATTTTAACTGCAATAAATTTATCAACATTCTGGAAACCGTTATCATGTTTTGATAGGCTGTTGCTGTATTTTAGACTTTTTATGTAATTTATAATTGTTTTATGAAAAATAATGTTGTAAAACAAGAATAAATTTAAGAAGCTTTTCCCACAACAGAAATAGTTTTTTTGATAATTTAGCCCATCAACAGCTTCTCAACAACTCCTTTATCATCATACAACACTAAACATTTTTAGAGGCAACATACAACACCATCATCCCTTTGTTTCGGTTAACAAAGCCAAAAAAAATCATTCAAAATGTATTATATACATTCTATAAACATGAAACACCTACCTTGACATGACCTTGTCAACACAGTGTAACCTTTTGGTAATGTATTTTCAATGTTTAATGTACTAACTTTAGTCCAAAAGACACAGATTTTAACAAGAAAACTGATCAAATGTAAATGAATTGTCACAGAATATGTGAATAACTCAATTTTGACAAACAATTGTCAGATAGGACCTTATTATTTCAAGGTGTCCATGTATTAAAGCACTTTATAACCGCTTGTCCTGTCGCCCTCTAGCAACATCAGAGATGGGAAGTGATTCCAATGAGGTTATTGTTCAACCCTCAGACACCGGGGCCTGGTTTCACAGTTACCTGCATGGAGGAACCTCCAGCCTGATTTCCACACTGACCACCATCATCACCTTCCCTCTGTACAAGACCGTGTTTCGCCAGCAGCTGCACAGCACATTAGTACGTGAAACGCTGGCCCAGTTATTCAAGGAGGGTCCGCTGAAACTGTACCGTGGTGTTGCACCACCGCTGCTGATGAAAGGTCTTAACGGAACTGTACTGTTTGGCCTTCAGGACACGTTCTTACAGAAGCTGTCCCTCTGGGCCGAGCCGCCTCTTCCCGCAAATGTCCTTCCTGCTGTAGCGGGTTTAGGTGCAGGTGTGGTGGAAGCCGTGCTCTTTACTCCATTCGAGCGTGTGCAAAACGTCCTGCAGAACAACAAGAACGACCGCAGCCTTCCTACTGTAAGAAGCGTGTTGCTCAAGCTAAGTTCGAGACCAATGGCATCAGGGTACTACACGGCATTTCTACCTATACTTGTCCGTAATGCCTTAGGGAGCAGCTTTTATTTTGGCCTGAAGGACCCGATGTCTACAACCCTGGGCGTTTATGGCTTTTCCCCTTTAGCCTCATCCTTCATGTCAGGGATCTTAAATTCAATAATGATTAGTTTACCGCTGTACCCTCTCTCTGTGCTGGTGGCCAACATGCAGGCTCAAGTAGACGGAGGAAACAGAGGGGTAAGAAGCAGTTGGCAGCAGCTTTGGGCAGCCCGTCAGCGTAGCCTGCGTCTTCTGTATCGCGGAGGTTGTTTGGTCATCTGTCGCTCTTGCATTACCTGGGGCATCACTACTGCAATATATGATCAACTGAAGAAACGCTCGGAGTGATATTCAATAACAGGGACATGCCTTCTCTTCATATAGCCATAATCTCAGGTTAACAGTCAGTGTTCTTGCACGAAACCCAAAAGATTTAAAAGGTGAATGTTTTAATAAAGGCATTCTGAATGAAGATGAATGAAATATTTCAGTGCCTGTAAATCTTGATAATAAAATATGCAATATCATGTAATATTCAGTTGAGTTCCTCATCATCATCAAAAATAAAAAAAGAATCTGTAATGGGTGTTCCTATCAAATTCTAAATGCGATCAAGGAACAATGGTCTAAGAATCAACTCAATAACCAGAAACTCCAAATTGATTTGCTCTTTTTTTGCGATTAATTAAATTAAAAAGTAAAAATAAGCACTATAATTATGCAATATAAACAATGGAATATATAAAATTAGAGAAAGATGAATAACAATATACCAAATAAATAATACAAAGAAATACGAAAATAAAAAAGGGCTTCAATTACAAAAATGTGAAAAGCTTCAAAACTGTTTTAGTTTTTTTCAAGTTACTTATTCTGTGTTTTTATATTTAATATGGTTTTAAAATAGAAAATCAAGATCAGCATGGCAGAAAGTAATATATTTGGGTTTTGAATGTGTTATTTTGGTTTTATGGATGTAAAACTTGGCTAAAATAATAAAAAGGTTAATAACATAATTTTGTTTGTCAGACAAATAAGTGTTCTGTATAAATTGATTTGTTCTTGTTTCTTCGCAAATCAATTTAAACTTTGTCCGATGGTCGATCGCCGCAAGATGGCGCTGCTGTCACATTCATGCTCTCCGTCTAAACATCTACATCAGCTGCCTTGAACATTACGGGATGTCTTATTAGAGCTCCTTCACATTTGCTCACCGTTTTCTTTCTATTCAGATTACTACTGGTATTAGTCATAGTTTATTTCAGATAAGACAGCGTTTACCAGACTATCTAATCACAACGCAGAGGCGCATGAAGATTCGGCCAATCAGAGCCCGCGGTCTATCTCCGCGCTGTTGTGAAACGGGGCGTGATTGCTATTTAAACCAACTGCCCACCTTGAGCATTGCGCACACGTTCTGTCATCGACATTTACAGCGATATACTCTGCGACAGCTCGAGGTAAGACTCTAAAAGTGCACACAATTCTATATTTATTTCATCAGAGAAATTGTATGCCTTATAACATTATGCCTTGTCGATTAAGACGAATTAAAATGTGCTGGTGGATCACACGATTATAACAAATTCGACTATAATTCAATATAAACGTAAATGTAACATGCATGTGAATGTGAAATAAACACCTGTCAAGACAAGTCTGCATGTGTTAACGCGCATTACCTGTCTACGCAGTACGCGTGTGCGCGCACCAGACGGCTCCGCTGATTTGGGATCGTGGCATTTGACGCACTGTAAAAAGACGTATATATGTTCATATTTACAGTAAAATGTAAAGGAAGACTTGCCATTATTGAAATGTGTCTATGCTCTGAGCAAGTGTTACTGATTGACAGAGATTTGGCGCTCAGATATCAGTTATGTAGGGTGTGGTACATGTACACATGTTTTTAACACACGAACATGTTCGAACATTCCTGCACTTACATGTAGTTCTCGGTCGTTTGTGTATATTTGTGTGTGTATGTCTGCTCAGAGATAATATTGCAATGACACTGGAGCAGTTGTGTGTGTTTAATGAATCACAGTATGAACTCTTGCGCAAAGACATAATAAAACAAAATAAAACTGTGATATAAACCTCTGCAGACATGTGAGTCTATATATAATAAAACTAAATCCGTTCAATTTTGTGTATTTATCCTTTATTAATGTTTTGTAAGACTTTATCATCGTATGACCCAGAACATCATGCTTGCTTCATTATTGCACAGATCAAGTGTGTAATGTTTTACTTCCTGGAGTGGTGCGGCTGAAGTTTTAATACTGACAGTGTGGTGATTCCTTTTGTATAATGCACAAGAAATAAGATCCAGTGGGTTTAGCGGTGTTGTTTAAAACCTTTTTAAACCCCTCACAGCACAACACAACCCCAACAGGAGAAATGCAGCAATGTGCAGTGAAAATCCTTTTTGGCTCAGTGATGTGCAGTGGTGCTGATAAGGGTTTATGTACGCAGGTTTTAATGCACACCTGAGAGGCGGGTGGGGCTCACCTACGCTTTCAAGGCACAAAACAAAGTTTTCAACTTGCAGAAAAAAAGGGTGCAGTTGAAAATGCACTTCTGCTTTTTTGAGAATTCGGTTGGACCATAAACCAGACTATGCAGACATATTTCTTCTCAGTTGCGTGTGATCAATTTAGTTACAAATAGTCACAAAAACTTGACATTTATTTACTTTAATCCACACAGACTCTCCAAAATGAGTGACAAAATCCCCGTGAAGAAGGAGGTGCAGACCTTTGACAAGAAATCTCTAAAAAAGACAAACACAGCGGAGAAGAACACTCTGCCAACCAAAGAGGGTAAGCGAGTTTGGCAGCTTCATTGGCTCAGTACGTGTAGCTTGGCCTTGCACAGTCTTGTACTGATCTGACACGGCAAAGCAAGCATCGCACGAATACACACACTGCCCATTTCTCAAGATAACAGGAGAACAAAGTTAAACATATAAAGGTGGGGCTCCTGACGAACACAAACCACATTAATGAACAAGGACATTGATGCATAATCCTGCATGCGAGCAGAAGAACCAGGAAGTGTTGCGCAATCACCTAGTTTGATCAAATTAGATGTTATCAAAAAGTGTTGTTCAACCCTCTCACAGCAACAAAGAGCCACTCGGGGAATGATCAGATGTTTGCGCAGTGTTTTGTATGTATATATGGTTGTCTGTGTTTATAATTCAGCAGTAATTAATTTACATCTTAATTTGCATGTACAGTTCCCTTTCCAGGGAACGTACAGTTTCCCGGTGAGCCGACCGCACTGGGATTATAATGATAAAATCATGCTCTCACGCTTTTTGTGTGACACAAGACAGACAGTGACCACAGATGTGATGTTTGGTTTCGTGAAGCAACACTTTTGACCGATGAGCATTAACTCTGGGTGCTGATGAGAAGTAGATGTAGAACCCAAGCGATTGACAAATCACTCCATATGAGCAGTTCACCATTTCCAATGTGAAAGACATGTCCGTTTGTCCTGTAACCTTTACTCAAGTGCATGTACATTGGTCATAGTTTCAGTGCTGTAATTCCTTCCTCTTTTCACAGATATTGAGCAAGAGAAAAAGGCCGCAAAGGGGTCGAAATGAATCCGGCCTGTCACGACTCCTCTCGCCTCCCGTCCCCTTTGACTGCACCTCTATTTCTACATATGAAATCATGTTAAAATCAATGTCATCTTTTACAGTACGACATGAGAACTGTGTAATCGTGTATTAATTGCAGCTGTGGATCTTTTAAGCGTGTTATGTAGAGAGGAGATTGATGACACCAGCGGCTCTGTGATCGTCACTGCTGCTGGTGTCTGAATCTGAATCTGCTGGCATTTGTGATTCTTAGAGAAATAACATGTAAGATGATATTTTTGTTTAATAAATAAGTAATAATAACGTTTTTAAATGTATTACATTTCTTTACTTTTGCTTTGGATATTTTACAATTGCGCAAAAGAAGCAAACAGATTGTGAATAAATACACTCATATTTGATTGAAAAGAGTGGAGTAGTAGGACAAAGGGTTTATCCCTTAGCTTAGATCTAAAACAACTAACACTTATTCGGTTCATTTATTTATTTAGCACACTTTACCAACTAAGGGAAAAACAGCATATAAGAAAGAATAAGAATACTTAGTGTTGAGTTTTTCAAGCAAAGTGTATATCCCGCTTTACATTACAAATTGATTCCCAGTATTTAATCTGACTGGATTTTGTACAGAATGGACAGCAGTACGTTTCTTTTTCTTTCCAAGCAAATGCCTCCAAATGCTATATGCATGTTTAAATATAACTATAGTGTCATTTCTATGATTTAAAAATATTTCATGTCCCCAACTAGATTGCCCGCAGTAAATCTCTGCCATTTATTTTCCTCTGGTTGACGGTGTGCTGTATCTCCTACAGGGCGTCTGTAAACCTGTATGTACAATAAAAGCATTACTATTCTTCATGATCATACCTTGTGTTCATTCATCTAAACAAAGCCAGAACATCGAAAGTTCAGCTTTCACATGTTACCTCTGCACTGTTCCTTGGATGTTAATGACACCTGAAATCTTGTGACTGTGAGGTGTGCTGTATCTATCTGTTTTTGGACTGACGCCACAACATTGCAATGCCCTGACAAACACCTGGAACCTTCTGACATGATGGCCAGGTTTTAACAGCAGTCACGTGAGAAGTACAAAGTAAGTATAGGGTTGTTTCCAGAATCCAGTGCGCTTAAAGGAACAGTTTACTCAAAAATGAAAACTCTGTCATCATTTACTCCCCCTCCAGTTGTTAGAAATCTGTTTAAATGTCATGTTCTGATGAAAAAGACATTTGGACGAATGCCAGTTCTTGGCCACAATTGACTACCATAGTGGGAAAAATGACCTTCAAAAGTGGCCCAGAATAGTTTGCTTTCCTATATGCTTCCAAATATCTTCTTTTGTGTTCAACAGAACAACCAAAAAATTATACAATAATATATCCTACAATGGTAGACAATGATGCATCAGAACTGTCAGTTGCTTTGATTCTTTTAAATATTTTTCTTTGTGTTCAACCAAATAAATACATGTATACAGGTTTGGAACAACTTGATGGGGAGTGAATGATCCATTTAATCTAAACGTGTGTGTATTTGAACCTAAAAGACCCCAAAACACACACAGAGGTCATGTGAGGTGTGCTGAAGCGAAGGGGTTAAGGAAACATGATTTTCATTACATTATCAAATTGAGTAAAATATTTTTGCATGTTTAGAATAGTCTACAACAGAATTCTTAGCAAATTTTAAATACTTCAGTACTCTAAGGTAGATAATGAAACACGCTTCAAGTATGGGCTTAACACTGCATTACACCAATTTTCCTGCCACTCAAAATCTAGTATAAACGGGTCTGTGCGGTTGCAGCAGGAATCTACAAGAATGGACTGAAATGACTCATCTTGTGTCTGGTTTTGAAATTGTTTAATGCTTTATTACACTTCGTATTACATCGGAATATGCATGCTTTATGTTTATAGATCAGGTTTCTTAACTAATGGAATGACGAAAGCTGCATGCAAATATATATATGCAAAAAAAGTGTGTGATAGAATATAAGTTCCCAAAACGGCATATCAGCTACCTGTATATCTGAGTCTGTACCACACCTTTCACTCCAGAACTCTTTACATTTCATCCTCAAATGATGTTGCGTAAAGGACTGTTCGTGCCAAAGGGTGTGGTGGAGGACGATTTTTCCACTAGTAGCTAAAACAATTATACATAGCAGTTATTTGTGTTTGGTGAGTCTAGAAAAAATATGGCAAATGTATAGAACCAAACTACTTTTGAAAGTGTCATGTTTCAGCACGCAGAAGAAAGACGGAAGATCACTTTCAGTGTGAAACACACGACTCTCACAGTCACAATACGACTGTTTCAGTAGTAAAAATATGTTTAGACCACGTAAAGAATGCGTTGAAGGTGTGTGAAACAACAACTAAGACACAACTTTGAGCCTTAGAGAAGACATCTGGCTCGCAAACAAGAATGTGTGTTCACAAAATTTGGACGTGCGCGGTCATGTCGAGGGTGCATACTTGTGCGCTGGGGTAGAATGATTAGATATAGCCCTCAAGAAAACACGTGGACAGATGTTTGTGTGTGTGACTTCGATGGATCTAGATAGTATGTCACACAATATATATTGTAGCTGTAATTTCATGTTCATTTAACAAATGTCTTGAACATTAATGTCAATGGA
Organism: Triplophysa bombifrons; assembly: GCA_029783895.1. Lineage (NCBI taxonomy): Eukaryota > Metazoa > Chordata > Actinopteri > Cypriniformes > Nemacheilidae > Triplophysa > Triplophysa bombifrons. The sequence goes on from CM056464.1 coordinate 20,742,619, forward strand.
GAACATTACAGATTACAAATAGTCCACATTAAGTTGCTATGATGTACTATACTGTTGCCATGGCATTGCTATGCACTGGTTCTGTTTTCCAGTTTCTAGGTTGATTTATTTGGTTGTTAAGTCAAAGTAAAACTGACATGTGAAATATAAATCCATTCTGGTTGCAAGTTCACCTGGAGAAAAGGAACTCTTTACACGACACTTCATTACCTGATATTTTAATTTCAACACTATCAGGTAGTGTTGTGGTTTTAAGTGTGATTTCTCTTGCTGTATTCAAGTAGAATGTTATTTGACAGACGGCGACACACCCACATGCACAAAGTTCACTTTTTATTGGCCAGCTATGATGTCACCACACACACACACACACACACACACACACAACACCACTTATTGTGTTCAGAGAAAAACCTGTCAGATGACAATCTTGCATTTACAGTAGGCTACTAGAGCATGCAAGCTTGTTTATTGTTTTTATGTCTACATTTAATCTTATGTCTAAACTCAACTGCACCATTTGTTCTTACTTTTCATAGTTGTTTATATAACCTTTCTTTTCTTTTCCAATCCGATAACCTCCAGATTCTAACCCTGAACACAAACAAGCTTGCCACTGCATGTCAGTGCTTGCTCATGATGAACTTACACAACTCTTCACGGTTTACTGTTGGTTTACATCTCCTCCAGCATCAGTGATTTTCCACCAACACTGCAGCTCTATAGTTATGCCATTATTACTGTAATCAATATGAAATAGAACAAATAGAAAAAGAAAAGAAGAGCTACAGCTGTGTGGGGCCAGTAGATCTCATAATACTTTGGGAATATTGTGTAATATATAAAATTAGGGAAGAATGTGAATGCACACTTTATTCACATAACATTTAGAAAAAAATGCTGATATATTAATATTAATTATTTCAAACATCTAAATAATCTCGTCCATCATGTGTGTGTGTGTGTGTGTGTGTGTGTGTGTGTGTGTGTGTGTGTGTGTGTGTGTGTGTGTGTGTGTGTGTGTGTGTGTGTGTGTGTGTGTGTGTGTGTGTGTGTGTGTGTGTGTGTGTGTGTGTGTAATGAATAGCCAGAAGTGTGATTAGGAAGCGGGTGCGGCTCTAACATTAGGCCTATGTCTAATTTTGTAGTGGATATCCTGAAGCATGGGCTGTGCTTCTTGATTATAAAAGTGATAACAAGCTTTAAACAAGTGTCTCTAGTAAATTTGAAAAAGTATTTCAGCAAATAATGAATGAGCTTTTCATTCAAATTCAATTACACAGTACTGTGTTGTGCGCTCTTTGCTCATTTTCTGTTTTCATGGAACATGAGCCACTAACATTACAATGCTCCTGAGACCTGGGGAAGTTTAGGGACACACTGATGTCCTCTGTTGTACTGTGTGGTCTGGAGGAGAGGGGGAGTCACTTATTTAAATAAAACTGACTGTGTGCAAACTGCAAAGTATTAGGAAGTAGCGCGCTACTTATTTTTGTTTACACCCAATACTGTGAACTAAAAGCAGGAAATCTGCATTCTGCTGCCATCTTCTGCTCAGACCACATTACTGCAGTCTACATCTCCAAACGTGGACGTAGGTTTACTGCAATGGGCGGGACTTTGCAGCTGATTGGTTGAACAGCTGTCAATCACCGAACAGGTCGAACGCGAACGAGCTGCACAGCAGAGGAACAGCGAGTGACGGGAGGACAGCAGGAGCCGATAAACCGGCACTTATTTAAATCTATTTAAAATATATATATTTTAACATTAAATCAACTGTTTGGAGAATCCGGATTGGCAAGACAGGTATGTTTACTAAAACATTTCAATAACAAGCTAATCGGGATTCTGAAGCACTAGCTCGCTCGCTCGGGGGGTTTGAATGCTACTACATAGAAACAAATGAGCTTAATGTTGATGTAAATATTTAAAACGTTGTTTTAAACACACAAATCTCACATTTAATACTAATATTTAATCTCTACACAGAAATTAAGGGGTATTGGAAGTTGAATTGTGTCAGCGGCGGATTAGTTTGAATGAAGCTCACTTGTTTGCGGGTTTGTTTAGCTAACTCGTGCGCTGCTGCGGTCGTTGTTGTTGTTGTTGTTGTTGTTGTTGTTGTTGTTGTTGTTGTGATGGATATTTTGTCAAGAAATATAAAATAAGTTCACATCACTTTTGACTTTTGTTCTAAACATCACTTGTGACCTTGAAACAGGTTAAAAAGTCCCAGTCAGCTCGTATCAGATCTACCTGTGAACTTTAACTTAACACGAGCATCTCTAGAATTAATAGTAACTAATTACTCAAAAATTACAACACCAAAAAATCGCAACAAACTAAAAGGTGCTTTTTGAGAAATGTAGTCGTGTTGTGATATTGTGTCGGAATGCACACACCTGTTTCATTTCGTATAAAAAATAAAATCAAGTGAAAGAAATAGTTCAACAAAAAATTGTTCATACTGATTACTATTCTCACTATGTTAAGTACATTGGGACCGTGAACTGTTCCTTGAATGTCATTTTTATTTAATTCTGTTTTAATCGTATGAAATAATGATTGTTATTGACTTTTTGTCTGAATTATCATTTAAACAATTATGAGCTACTTTTCTGATTTGTTTGATTAAAATGTATTATTTCTACACCTTAAAACAGGGTTGACAAAGTACTCAACATTCTTGTGTAAGAAACAACGAAATTAAGACAGTTTCTAATATATCACACAGGGTTTAAGGATGAAGAAAGATTGAAGAAAAATAAGAAGAAAATTGACAAACCTTGAAGAAAAGGTTTTAAGACACGCAGTTGAAATTGTATTATGTCTACAATACATAGGAATAATGCGTTTGTTATTTCTTTATGTTAACTTGGATTTTGTGTTTTAATGTGTGGGCAGCCGGGGAGAATGGTTGTCCCTGATGAAGGAACTGTCGTACAGCCAGCGGATAGCGGTGCAGATGAGGTGATGTCCAATTCGGAGCCGGGATTCGATCAGAACCTCACCGGGGTGGAGTTAGAGGAGGTCCGTAAACTACAGGAGCTGGTGCGACGTCTGGAGGTTCAGAATCAAGCGCTGCGCAACAGAGGCACCAAACTAGTGCTGCCGGGCGCCACTAACAGCACTCACACGGCCGGAAACAGCGTAACCCACCTCCATGCGGAGTCTTCCCTCCCAGCCGAGGATGCTGGGAACTTTGAGATGTCACCTCCAGCAGGCAGCAGCAGCAGCGAGGAGATGTCTCCACTGGCCGAAGCCACTAGACCGGAGGAGGAGCTGGACGGGTTCTTGAGTCTCCCCTGTGCTTCTGGCTCCATACAAACACAGGGACAGTTTGCTACGAGTCCGTCTGCGGATAGCTGTGATTCAGAGATGCTAGGAGAGAGTGACGCTGGCATGGACCAGTCCGCTCTGGATGAGGTAGACGTACTTGATTTGGAGACGTGTGCAGAAGCCGAGGATGAAGACAGCTGGTGGGTTTAAAAATCTTCACTGTCACACGAACAGTACCTACACGTGTGTGTTGCATAATGCATACTACATGATACATGCATGTTATGAAGTCAAAACGAACCTTCTTTCTTGTAGAACACACATCAAAATGTAATTTGCTCTGCACTTTTCTTTTGACTATCATCAGTTCGGCTTTGTGTGCTGTAGGTTAATAATGACCAATATTAAAAGAAATGTCAGTGTGTTATTTATAGACTACTGTTTGCTTTTCTAACATCTTGCTGGCAGTTTATGCTGCGATATATGTTTACAGCAACAGTGCCACCATATTTAAAACAAACCTTACTGGCAAATGCAGAAAGTCTATAAAGCGTGAACTTAACCTTGAGGCTCAATGTCCTCCAGTCAGGTGAAGTTTGTCTGTTGTGGTTTTGTGATTGTTGTGTTTTCTGAATGTGTAACAGTGGTTTAATGCATGTCTCAGTGACTGTCACTGAATCAAAGAGACTAATGGAGTGTATTGTATTTACAAGAACAATCATCAAATTCACATCAAAGGATATTTACTTTCTATCTTGAAAGCATTTTATTTTGAGATTCATTGATGTGTCAGTCGGCAGTATTTAATGGTGCTTTCTGACCTGTAGTTCATTTGGTCCGGACCAAGGGCAAAGAGTGCTATAATGCATTTTTTGGTTCCTTTTTACACCAGACTGATTGCAATGGTCCAAACCAGCTGAATAGAACCAAAATGCAGTCACATGACAACATCCACATCACTCTTTGTCAGATATAATTCTTTTTGATTGGTTGAAAGAATTAACGCGCAGGATTTTGAAAATCCTCGGCCCGAAGGAATATGCCAAAAAAGGGGCAAAGCCTTTCTTGGAGAAGTGGAAGAGCCGCTGGAGTAGTTTTCGGTTATCAGAGGTCGTAAACATTTGACTGAGCTTCAGGCTAAACTACTTTCACCAAACTACAGCTGGTAATAAGAATTCAGCGACACACATTCTAAGATAACCACCGGTCAAATAACAGCTTCATGACTTTAAAATTGACTGTGAAAGCTGTTCTGTGTGATACACTGATATTGTGTGTGCGCTTACCTCTTAAACACTTCTATAAAAACGTCTTTTGAAGTCCTGCTTGCAAATGTCTACTGGTCAATCTACTTGTTTTTTATCCAACACAGGTCCAATATAAAAAGGCAAAACTAACGCTTCTGTTATTAGTGTATTTAATATAACCGGTCTGACGCATTCGGTCCGGTGTCATTCCCTCGACATAGTTGAAAAAAATTGCGATCATAGATTGACGTTTGCTCATGCACTAGCAGACCTCCGTTACACTTCGATCAATCGCCATGTTTGTAACTGATGAACTGAAGTTGAAGCCATTGTTACTGTTTATTGAAAAAAGCCTGCACATGGTGTGGTGCTCAGTTTTTTTTGGCCGACCAATCACAACAGCCTGAGAAGTGGAAAATTGCTGATATGGTATGGGTAGGACATCGTCAGACACAGGCTCTAAGTTTGGAACCAATCACAACAGACCTGGTCAGCTTTACTAATCGGAGCGTTTCGGAAGGCGGGACTTTGAAGAAACCGGAAGAAATCCAGTCGTTTCGTGAGAAGAGGGTGAACAATAGACTTGAAATATAAAGCTTAATTTTAAACTAAAAATATGACCATCCACTGTTAAACACCCCAAAAACATGATCAAGGCTTCCAAAACAGCCAAAGAATGGCTCCTTTAATATAGTCTGTTATTTAATAGTGAATTAGTTTCGTGGTGTAATGTAGGCCATGCTTTAGTTGATCTTCTGAAGAGTGTACAGGCTGGTCAATACGCATCTGATGCTTCAACGTGTGCTCTTATAATATGACTGAAGCTGTGAGAGAGACCAAGTTCCCGTTTCATTTCTTCATAATCACTATATGAATGATGACAAAAGAAACTGTTGACAATTCATTCAAGTGAGTCAACGTCACAGACTCAATTGAAGACAGCCAGTGCTTTACCATCATTCATAATGTTAGATGTGTGCTTGTGTGCAGAACACTGTATATTGACACAGATGCCTGTGAAGGGTTTAAATGAACTCTGTTCACGGTAGATGTTTAATGAAAATACTTGAGACATCTGTTCAGACAAAGCACTGTTTGATGTACACTGTGTTTACATCGGATCAACAGTCATCCAGAAGAACAGAGAAAGCTCTGGAGTCAAAAAAAAGCTTCATAATTATAGTGGAAATTCAGGCCATCGTGGTGTGGTGCTCAGTGTCTCAGTGCTTTCTGTCTCTTTTTCTAGGTTGTATGTGTCACCGAAGAAGCAGGTAGCAGAACAGGGGCCAGATTCACCGCTGAAATGGTGCAGGAAGGTTCTGGATCACCCCAGTCCAGAGACTGAAGTCGCATGTCGGACCCTAATCGACCGACTAGACCAAAGTATGAAAATACTCTTACAGAAAGTAGTGAATGGTGGTTGACGTTAAACAACATGAAAACCCAGTAATTTTATTCAGTTGTAAATGTTTACCACGTAACCAGACTTCTGACCAAAGTGTGGATGAGTTTGCAACTCAAACAGGCCAAGAACCATCCACTTATTCAGAGACGCTGGGTTAGATTGATATGAAAGTTATGAATCACAATTCATGTGCTTCTATTTGGGGATGGGTTCATCTGAAATACACTTGTGATTAATGGACGTTTAATGATTTTTGTTGTGTACCCGTAGCCTCCCGATGGAAGAACGTGTACAGCAGTCCATCCCAGACGGCCGAGGGTGGCATCTCAGCGGCCACCTCTGCTGGGTACCTCAAATCAACTAACAAAACACTACTAACCTCTGGCAGCTCAGGTATGACGTTAACACATATGCTGTGTATTTACTCGACTCTTCCCACAACACAAACACACACACATAATCAAATATGCTCAGGTGTGGTCACGGCTGCCTCTGTTTAACAAGGCTGGTGAATCAGATCAGGTGTCATGCATGAGGTGCCTTGTTCCCAGTGTTTCACGTGTGTTGTTGAAAACTAGTCTGGTCTTTCTTAAATCATTTTTTGCTTGAGTACTGCTATTAAAACACCTGATTTTAATTGCTTTGCTGATCATTTCAATCTCTACTGGGTTCTAAACCAAATTTATTAATATTAACAAGATGTGCCGCTGCCGTTACATTGAATAGTGAGGAAAGCAACATTCAATATGACCATTCTAGCGCAGGAAGTCCCGCCTTTCAATAAAACGAGCCAATCGTCAATCAGTATAGACTGAGGATTCTCTGTGGCGGTTCCTTCGTGAGGCGCTTTTCAGCCTGTGCACAGGCGCAGTAGATGAGGCGACCTCGAAAAAGGTGACTTGTAGTGAAATTTAAGCTTAGCAAACCAAAGTAATGAAACAGTCAATATCAAGTTTATTTATATGCTGTTTATTTGTGAATTCCACCGTTCAAGTGGATACGACTGTGGACTTGCTATGACCTGAAGAACTGCCCAGAGGCTTTGCAAACATGGCCGCCGAGTGGCACGACTTCCGTACACTAACTTTGTTTAAACTCATAGTTATATCACATAAAAAATGTCTAAACACGGGAAGTCAACTGTGACCTTCTAAAACAAATAAAAGTAATTTTAATATCCTCATTCAGACCTGTTCGGATTGATATTATTAAGTCACTGTAGCCAGAGGTGAACTGGTTTGGCATCATAGCATTATAGTGATTATATACTGATTTTCTGTTGTTCACAGGGTACGTGGGTGTCCAATCAACTCTCAGCTCTCAATCCTCAATAGACAGTGAATTAAGCACCTCGGATGACTCCATCTCAATGGGCTACAAGCTTCAGGACCTGACTGATGTTCAGATAATGGCTCGTCTACAAGAAGAAAGTGAGTGGACATGAGTCTGTTTATACCTCAGCAAAGCACATTACTTTTAATGTGTAAGGCAAATGAATGCTGTGGATGTGAAGGTGCTTTGTGTTCATAAATTCCACCAAGTTATTTTCAAACTTGTGTGCAGACGGGACAATGAATCATTGTTATTAAATACTGTATAACATGTTTCTAATCAGGCCTGTCCCGCGATTAATCGCATTCAGAATAAAAGCTTGTGTACATAATAATCTTGCTTATAAATGTTATATTTGTAATCGCATACATTGTATACATTTAGGAAAGATATTAAAAATGAATAAATGCTTGGATATCATTTAAATAATATAGTCTATAAATATCAATATATACATGCAGATATTATACATCCAATAAAGTCATGTATTATGTAAACATAAACTTTTTGCTGGATGCGATTAATTGTAGAACTGCCCTCTTTAGTCTTTTTGTCCAGTGTCTTGGTCTCAGAGATGAGAATTATAGGAGAGGTTCTTTTAAATTCCTTCCTTTTCCCGATACACAACAAGAAACCTGAAAAAAGCCAAAACATTTTTTTTTAGAAAAGATAGTGGAAAACGTGAAATATATTTTTGCTGAAAATCAAATTGAGATCAGACGCAAAGTGGCTTTAATGTACACAATTGCATGTTTTGTGGTATGTTTCACTATGAGTGCCATGTCCAGTGACCCTTATATTAGAATTAAGTCATAAGGCTTCAATATTTGCATTAATGAATGTTTATTTAAATATTAAATGTAAGCAAGTTAAATTGATCGTATCTTCTGCAGTCTGAAATAAATAAAGCTTTTGTGTGTGTGAAGGTCTCCGGCAGGACTACGCCTCTACCTCAGCCTCACGTCGCAGCTCCTCGGCGTCTCTTCAGTCTCTGCGGCGCGGCAACTACAGCGATCAGGAGTTCGACTCTTACAGTCTGGAAGACGAGGAGGATGAATGCTGTTCTCTGCCACAGCGTCTCCAGCGCTACTCGCCCTCTCCCCGGAGCTCTCCTCGCTGCCTGTCTCCCAATACATTGGCAGAGTACAGTCGTCTGGCCGCCCCTCGTCCGCGCATGTCCCGACGGTCCCTGCAGAGCTCGGGGACCAGAAGTGAAGGTAGGACTTGCTGACACATACTCTTTAAACCCTATTCGGACGGTAATTGATTCTCATAGGGACGAGGTCGTGCGGTAATTTAATTGGCGTCCGAATCCACATTCCTGAGTTTATAACAGGTGTTAAATCCAAAATACATTTTGTAACGTCCGTTCTCACCACTTAAAAGCACTGGTAGTGCCTGATGCATTGAAAATACCGTAAAACAGCAGCATAAAAAGCACAACATGACTGGCATAACGTCATATCACACGCGCACCTGAAGCATTCCTGCGAACGGAGAGAAACAGTTCACAGTCAGCAGAAAGAGCATCTTTATGATTTTACAAAAGCACATTGTTTTGTGGTTATCGTGGATCTACGCAAATATATGTAAAAGTTTTACAGCTTCTTATGGTATCATACGTGTCTGTATGATGACCAGATCATGTTACAGAGTTGAATAAGTTTCGGCTGTTAACGTGATCGCATAGATGCATCATATACGGACACAGATAGATCAGAATTGCTGCTTCACTACACAGAGAAAGAGATGATAAGAACAGAAGTCAAGAAAAAATATGAAAACATTCGATATTGGCATTTTAAAATAAAAGATTTTATTCCATTATCATTATTAAATACGTGCAAATTGTCATTTGACTGAGCACTTGAGAAGTGAATTTTCCAGGTTCGCAGAATTACAAACTCGCACCTACACCATGAATTTATGTCTGTCCGAATGGAGCCATGCGGATTTATTTTTACAGGCGTCCTTATGAGAAACAATAACCACCCGAATAGGGCTTTAGCCAAACAACAAATGTGCGATTACTACATACAGTCGCACACATCTGCACCTCTCACATGGTGTACGACCGCATTAAAAACGGTTCTTTTTTTAAATTAGTTGCTGATCCCAGGTCTAAAAGATAATTTTTCCAGAGTGGTAGCTGATGTAAAATTCTGTTGTTGAATAAATGCAAAACTTGCATTGTATTTTAGTGAAGGGCAATTTTGTAAGTGTCAACAGGTAGTGTGTTAAGCAGGCCGTGTGTGTGGTTTTCAGAGGAGCTAAGGCACAGCATGCCTAACCTGACCCCGCGCACCAGCCTGCGCTCTCTGGAGGCAGTAAGAAACAGCCGCAGCATGGAGGCTAACTTACAGAGCTCAGGCAACCGCACGTCCCGTCTGCCCCAATCCCCCTCAGGTTGGTACCCCACCCCTCTGCCTACCTTCACAATTTATCCCTACTGTCGCTCATCTACCCTCTGTCAAGAGTCAATGCCATGCAAGAAGCTTTGGATGTCTGCCTTTCACTAAATAGGATGTATATCAAACTTCAATTGCATATACAATTGACAGCTTGCACCGCTTTCCTGTGGCTCAGTGGTTGGAGCATAGCGCTAGCAACCCCAAGGACATGGGTTTGATCCCAGGTGACTGCACATGTCCACAATGCAATGTAAGTCGCTTTGGATAAAAGCGTCTTCCAAATGCATAAATGTAAATATACACTTGAGCACTTTATACAGTGGTAAAGAAGGGTGGTCTTGTGTGCGGTATGACTAAATAGTTTGGCAGATAATTATATACAAGAAAAACAAAGGCTTGAAGTAAATAAAACAAACATTGACTATATTGTATTTGTTATTAATGTTAGTCGATCATCCGAGGAAGTATTATCATCTTCCCGAGCTTTGTGTTTATAACCTTTGCTCAGGTGTTTTTTTGTCAGGCCTTCTTAAATCCTTCTCAAAACTGAACTTCAGTTTATACCCAAAGTACAACTACAAAAACATCGATTGAGTTTTGACTGTATATACTGTATATCTGTTGTGTTTACACAACATGATTTTAGTTTATTTGGACATCACTATCCATCTACTCTGTAAGCAGTGCTCTGTTTGCATGTTATCATTTGTGCTTTACATTTGTTGTTTCATCACATTCTGTGGCTCTCTCACTTGAGGTAATTTTTTTGTCCTAGCTTGTTTTTTGTGCTGTATGAGTGTGAATGAGCTTGTTATGTTACATTTCCCTTGTTGCATCTTTTCTGAAGATCTTCTGTCTCATCTGCAGGACCTGAATTTTCTTTTCTTTAAACTGCGGAATTTTTCCCCCTTCCATGGATCATATGGGGGGATTTTCAAATGTTATGGGAGAGAATAACTGTTCTCGATACAATGTGTATTTACTGACCCATTTACTTGTGCTTTGTTCCTGCCGATTTGAGTCTAACACACACCATAAAAAGCAAAACACAATATAAAGGGGTCTTAATATGGCGATTTACAAAATCTTGACTTTGTATTTCATATCCTATCATGGTTTTCATGTTTGTTAGTTTCATGTTTTTCATGTTTGCTCTTGCAAAGCTGCTTTGGAAGAATGGACATTGTGAAAAGCGATATATATATATATATATATATATATATATATATATATATATATATATATATATATATATAAATAAACTTGAATTGAATTAGTTTGAAAAATAGGCAAGTTTAAAATATTTTACAATTTTGCAGGGTTTGTCTACATCATGTCGGTTTTCATTAAGCAAGGCAAATTTAGATGGAAATGTTCAGAAAGAAAAAACATATAAAAAGTAAAAAGCAAATTATTTAAAGTCAGAAGATACTTAAGAATCTAAAGTAACAATAAAAGCAAATAAAAATGGATCAAAATTAAAATGTGAAAAACGAAATAAAGGAGAACTTAGATAAAAGTGCAGTTGTTGTGAAGCAGCGCAGTGCTCAGGATGTGAATGCACAGCCTAACAAATGGTTTTTAATCTTATTTTAAAAGTGAGAACTGTTGGAGCACATCTGGTTTTGGATGGGAAGTGATTATTAATTGTGGTTAGCCAGGAGGTAAAGTCATCATATTGTATCCCACCCTTTCTATGCTGTCTTCTAGTGTGTGGAACATCAGCAGTGGTCCATTGTGTCGGCTTTAGGGTGTGACGCACTATTCAGATTTGGTTTCATGTGAAATTTGTGCTGGTTTTCACTTGTAGGTACATCCTCCTCACGGTTGAGAGGTGATGGCCAGTCTCCGCTCTCTCTGCGAGCACCCATGAAAGCTCTGAGTCCCGTTGCCTCCATGGCTGCATCTAGACAACCTGTCAGAGGAACACCAAGTACCCAGGGAGGGACCTATTCGGGAATGAGGAGGGTACAGTCCCCTGGTCCCTCTAACGGCGCAGGGTACTCGGGCTCCAGGAGCGCTGGCGTGGCCAGGCAATCACCAGGCAGAGGCATGCCACCGGCATCACCTTCCTCTAGAGGCAGAATTCCACAGACATCCAGAAGGTAACGCAAACCGCTTCAATTCATCACCATCATACACTGCTATGAGGAATTGAGGGTTTATTCCTTTCTCCTGTAGCAGATCACTTGGAATGACCAAACCCACTGCTCCCACTGATGATTCCTGGAAAGACGGTTGTTACTGAAGCCCTAAGAGTCACGTCAGTTTTCCTCACTGTGACATTCAAGTGTGGCAGCACTGCCTCCAAAGACACGGTGTTGTTACACAATTGTGAGAGTGACAATAAAAGAGGAGACCTGCAGAGACCGCAACTAATTTTGTAATACGTTGCTTGTTTATAACGCCTCAATCTGCTTTATTTTCCTAAGAGCTGGGGAAGCTGCTTGAATAACAATAAGAGAAGTGTGTGACGTTCTGTAATATGTTACTTTGTGTGAAACAATGTGTGGAATTTAATTCCAAGCCTCTGTGGAACAATCTGACATTGATTTTGCACGTTTACCAAGTTTTAGAAATGAAGGATATATGATCTTATGTGTGGAAGTTTTTAAATCTCTCCGTTTTTATTTGGATGAGGGAGTAGAAGGAAATTCGTCTGTTTTGTATTTTCTAGACTCAACAGAGCAATATCTATGTATTCTCGGACCTCAAACATGTGGAAGACTGCAAATAAAACCGAGGTCAAGATGTGCCATGGTGCATAACTACTGCAACACTGTTTCTCGAACTTAAAGTGCTTTGAAGTTGATGTTTTTACACTTTCACTCCATGTAGAATTTTGAATATGAAAATGGATGCCTGTATTGTCCAGATGTGAGAAAATGCACTAAGCCAGTCAAAATATCTGAGTATGCAGTGAGAAGTGCATTGCCCCCAAACAAATCACGAACGCTAATAATCAGTTGCAGCAATAAACGTTATTGAAGAGTCATTTGTGTTTAATTTAGCTTTCTTTTCACGGCTGTGACATTGGAGGGGGAAACAGTTTTGGACAGGTAACTATACTGTACTTACTTAATGCAATTCCTGTACTTTTGTTGCCTCTTGTCAAAATTTTTGATCTTGTATAGTTCGTTTCATGGGAGGTTATGTCTTTCTTTTTGGCATATTCCAGATCTGACTTGGTTTTACTGAGTGACATGAAACTGGCAAAAAAAAAAGGGGCTTTGCCAAATTATGTCATACATTTTTGAACCTCATGTAGTTAAAAAATCGGACACAGAAATGTCTCAGTTATTTTGTGTTCATACAGAGGAAATCAGTGGGGTTTTTCTAAGTCCTAAAGGTTTGAAATGACCTTTGAGGGGCGAGTAAGTGATAAAAGAATCTTCATATTTGGGTGAAATAACCTTTTAAGGCCAACAGCAAAAATGATGTGTTTTCTACTCGATTTTCGTAGATAAATATTCTTTTCTAGGTAAGCCTGCAAGAGCCCCTGATAAACACCCTATAACAGTATATTACAGTGTTATGCAAATGCAACGTCAGAGTTGAGATAAACTATTATTTCAGCAGTTTTCACTGATGACAGCATTACTCAGCTCAGTTACGAGTTTGTCCACATTTCACATTACATTTGCATGTTTACAGGTGCTGATTATATAAGCGTATTGCTCATAAATTACTTCCGAAATGAAGTGTAACTGCATTCCGCGCAGTGGTTTGTGTTTGACAACGTAACGTCAAGTGCGCACTGTGCCGGGCGTTTGCTCTACCCCCTCTCTCCACTCTTGTCACCCAGCATTTTGATTGGCTCGTATCTTGACACGAAAAGTCTGATTGGCTGAGACCTCGAAACGAGCAGCGTGATTGGTTCAGGCCTAGAAAACAGTACTCGGGGATTCTGCATGTACAGGCCGCAGTAGTGCTACCGTTGGAAAATCAACTATAATAAATTGCGACACGTGGCAGGGGAACAGAAAGGCATCAACGGCTGGAAGGCTGTCGCGGAATAGGTAAAACGTCTTGAATTTGTGCAGCATGTCTATAAAAATATCGCTGTCGGCCCAGTCGGCCTGCGCGGGCCCGACGCAGCCTTGTGTTGTCTTCAAGCGCGAGGAAGCGCCCAGCACGCGCTCCTGCTAGTGGATATTCACGTTAAACTTCTCATCACAGCGAACTTGAATCGCATAGAAAACGCATAAGACAACCACATGCGTTATAAACACTGCATATGAGATGGTGTTGCGCACTTCTTTTTGTAACCTATGAGTGCGGTTTACCCGTTTTTGTTATGACATATTGACTAGCTAATGCTATTAGCCGTTTAGCATGTATTAAAATGGCGGATGACAATATGGCGCAGTAACGCGACTGCATCTGCATAAGCATTAACCTGAATATAAACTTAAATTGGCTGGAATGTTGTAAAATGTAGTGTTGTGTTTTGCGCAGTCTCTTAAGTTTGCCAAGTTAAAGCGGCAGTAGTAACATTTGTTTTGATATCATACTCTCATGAAGCGGAATGCGCAATTACGAATCCTACTAGAGTGAAGGCACAGCTCATACATATTAATGAGGCTGCGTCATGGCTGTGCGTGTTCGCAGCACGACGTCTAGGCACGTAAACTAATTAATATGCATGATCCTATTTTTTTGTCATAGTAGGTTTCGTTAATAAGTAGCGGCGCTTCACCATGTAAAGCTAGTGGCGATCATAGTTACTGCTGTTCCGCAGAGACCTTTGGGCAGATTTCCGTATTGAGTCAAGAACTGACAGTTATCTCGCACACCGTTAAAAAAACGCATTTGCGTCACTTTTTCATCGCAAGAAGCGCTTGTAACGTTACGTCTTAGAAACTGTTTGAAAATCCCTAAGTGTTCTTATACTCATATCAGAAGGTATATGATATCAACCATATTTCATGTCAAAAAAAAATGTATTTGTGATTATCGTGAACCATTTAATTGGTTATCTAAATAACTGTTTCCAAATAGATTTAATTGCATGTTATATAACAAAAAGATGCTTTCAGAAGTACCATGAGGCCATCAAGCAGTTCTCATGATTTACTCGCCTCTCATGTCATTTCAGATGTATATGAATTCCCTTCATATACGTGATGTCAAATATTATTTAAATGTCATATTGTCATTTTCTTAGAATGGTCCTTATAGAGTTTTATTATTCCATGCAGGTTTGGGGATTATAGCGGGACAGGCACCCCACCCACTTCGTTGCATTTTGGCGCTCAGTGCAAGTTTACACATTTACCAAAGATTACTCCGTCTTAATAAAACATTACAAAAAAGTATTGCAATTTGTGTGCATTACAATCTGATATAGTTTGTAATTTAAAAAGTTGATGTAAAATAAGGAATATGTTTTAATAAAAAAGTGACATTTTCTTGCTGCTTATGAAGTGCATGAGATTCTCCTTTTAACAAAATATGTTGGTATCATGTAGATTATAGAGATCATCGATTTCTAGCAAACCAGGACTATGTATAGACTTAATTAGAATATTTAAGGCGGTTTTGAAAAAAAGTACTGGTGTGCCCAAAAGAATGGCACAGACATTTATTAAGATACGTCAGGTGAAGTTATTTTCACTCAAATTTTCATTTTAATCCGGGACTAGTTTTTTGCCTGTGAACCAGGGGATTAGTTTTGATAGATTCTCTGTTTTTCCTTGTTTGGTTTATTGGTTTGTCTATACATTATAATACACACAGTGAGTCTATACATAATATAATACACAACAAATAAGGTATATTAATTGTATATATACACAGTGTTAGGGAAGCTACTTTGAAATTGTAGTTAGAAAAGCTACAAGCTACTCATTAATAAAAGTAGTTAAATTACATATTATCTAGCCATCTGAAACAGTAGTTAGCTACACTACAAGTTAGTATAAAACTGTAGCTAGCTTCTTTTGAAACTACTAAAAAAAAAAGAGTATAATGTTTATTATATCAAACTGTATAGAACATTTCCTAGATACAGTACCGTTTTTTAACTTAAATAAATATTAATAAATTATACTACATAGGGGTGTAACGATACTTTGTATTACGATATTTCGCGATGCAAAAATGTTATGATGCGCATCGTATAGAGATGGGGATATTTTACGATACGTTAAATTCTATTCGTTCAGCGGTCAAGACGCTACCTCCTCTGCGCCAGCGCGTCACGTGTGCTTATCTCACATATGCGGTAGATAGAGAAGTCTCTGGGAGAAGGGGAAGCACAAGAAACAATCTGTCAACGCATCATATTTTCCTTCACAATCGGCGTTAAAACAAAGCAAACTTGAAGCGTGACTGCTTAATTTATCCGCTAACGTGAGCTGCTGCATAACGTGATATTCAACATAAAGTTAGCCAAAAGAAACCAGCGCTGTTCCGATCCGAGAAGCGATTAAGTGAGTCGTTCGGTACATAAAAGATCTAATGACATGCTAAAAATCAAGTGTGTGATTTGCATGATTGAAGAAATGTAATTCAGTTTATGCAATATGTCTTTTTGAAAGATGTTTTTCATTCATTACTGTCTCAAGCAAAGACATACACGAGCCAATAGCGCTTGAGCATGAGCTCTGTCAGAGTGTTTCATTTGTTGAATGTCCTGAATGAACATGCCCTTCACTGAACGAATTGAGTCAAATTGACACAGAAAGAACATGTACATGTCATCCATGGTCTAATATTCTCTGTGTTACAACTTACAACAATACATATACAGTAGTTACTTTACTTTTCTGAAAAATAAGGGTAAACGCCTGGTTTAATTTAATTCCGAGGTAAAGTCTATTATGTCGAAACTGTTAAATCTTTGTATGGATTATTTAAATACATCAATTAAATTAGTTAGTAGATATTTTAATAGACTGAAAGTTGACACCATTGTTACTTTTATTGCTACAAGCCAAAGTTTATGAATACACGTGAGATGGGCACCGACCAATCACAACAGCCTTAGAAGCAGAAGCCAATCACGAAAGACTTGGTCAGCTTTACCAATCAGACCGTTTCGGAAGGAGGGACTTTATAGACCAGAAAGAAATCCAGTAGTTTTGTGAGAAGGACAGCGATGAATAGAAATGTAATATGTGAAATATATTCTACAGCTGTAATATACTACAATTTACTGTAGTAAATACTAATGTGTGCGCGCATCGGGCAGAACTCGATACGAAGAGCAGAGGAGAATTGACGGAGTGGCCCCCTAAGGTAATGCTAGGGGGAAGACTGAATGAACAGAAACATGTATC
This sequence comes from Triplophysa bombifrons, assembly GCA_029783895.1. NCBI lineage: Eukaryota > Metazoa > Chordata > Actinopteri > Cypriniformes > Nemacheilidae > Triplophysa > Triplophysa bombifrons. Next base: position 20,759,579 of record CM056464.1, read on the forward strand.
TTTTGTGTTTGTTTTAGAAACGATCTACCCAGAGGCCTGATTCACAGATTCATGTAATGTTTGTCACACGCACACGTGAAATGAACTGTCGTCAAATGTGAAGGTATAAATTATATTTTTAATAATATAACTTAGCTTAATAGCCGGAAGTGTTTGTGAACTTGATTTATTGTGCCTGTTCATGATATATGTACAGAATTGTGGAAAAATCAGAGATAATGGATCAAGGTGGAGGGATCCTGGAGCTTCACAAAGATCTCAAGATGCCCCATACAATGATAATGGCAGATTTCGGTAAGAAACAGCTGTCAGACATCTTGTCCGGTTTAGTTTTTTAAAGGTTCATTACGTACACTTGTCTGTTTGGTTGTGTTTATAGTTGCTGGGATGGGGGGCATGGCCCACATTGACGGTGAGCACATTGTGGTGTCCGTTCCGGATGCCGTGCTGGTCTCAGACGTGGTGACGGATGACGGTATCATGCTGGAGACTGACCTGGAGGCCGAGGTGGTGGAAGGGCCTGACATCTGCCATGAGGACGTCATAGCCACCGAGGAAGTCATCATGTCTGAGTCTATTCTGGGGGAAGAGGTCGCCATCGAAGAGGCACTGTGCGGCACGGCCGATCATCACGAGCTGACCGATGATCTGATCGAGGAGACGGCTCCTGATGAGGTGTTTGTGGCCGAACTTATTTCACCAAATGAAGATAACTCTCTGGATCACGACCTGGTGTCCGCAGAGGTCATGGTGGCGGACGTGGAGACGGTTATCCATTCGCACAACACCATGCCATCTGATGTCTCCAAGGCGGATGATGAAGAGGACGTGAAGAGCACTTCAGAGGACTATCTCATGATTTCCTGTGAGTGGACATCAGCAGAATGCCTCAGTAGGTTTGGAATATGAAAACCGGTTCTTTGTTCAGAACCGTGTCCGGTGTGATTTCCATTCAAAAATCTGTGACGGCTTTAGTGAATTTCATCTGGAAGTGGTGAAAAACGTTGCTTCGTGTACACTGACGTTTGACTTGTTTTGCAGTGGATGAAGTTGGAGAGAAGCTAGACATTGGGGATACGCCTTTGAAGATCAGCACTGATATGGGCCAGGGTGATGACGGGTCGAAGGAGGATGAGTTTAGTTCCGAGGTCATTAAAGTTTATATCTTTAAGGCTGATGGAGACGAAGATGTGGAAATAGGTAAGAGAAACCATACAGATGAAACTTTGCTATGGCAATCAAGGTTTCTTTTCCTCGTGTTTGACATTTGCTGAACCCCAAGTAGTACATTTTGCTGCAAACCCAGCTGTGACTGCATATGAGGAGCTTTTCAGGATGAAAACTATACCAGTGTTTGTTTCTCTCCAAACCGTAATTGTGTTTGACTGGTGGTGTAGGCAGCACAGAGGTGGTAGCAGAGAGTGATTTCCCCAACGGGCACGCGGTGTTAGAGCCGGTGGGCTCAGGCAGGCTTCCAAGAGAGAAGATGGTCTACATGGCTGTGAAGGACACCAGTCAGGGAGAGGACGATATCAGTGAGTTCTGGTTCTCTTTTTTATTTGCATATATGTGTCTGCAGCAGGTCTCAAGTGTGTGCATGTGGTTTTTGTGTAGACTGTTCTGAGATGACCGATCAGGTGTATATGGAGGTGATCGTCGGGGAGGATGAGGCAACTGCCATCCAGGAATCACAGCTGGAGGACACACCAGTCAACAAGAGCTTCGTCCCTGCTACCTGGGCAGCTGCTTATGGTCCTTTACTTTACATTACTAGAGTTACTTTAAAGATGGGATAACACACGCAGCCAATCTCATATTAATTTTGAGTGCCTATACAGTTGGATCGAATATGTTGTATCTTTGAAGTGTATTTAGTTTAATCAAATGTATAAAAGAGAGATACAGATGTACGATTATTTTCAGAAAAAGACTAGCGGGCTGGGGGGACGGAATTACAGCACGAGCACACAATACATCATTCTTCAAGTTTTTTACATTATGCATGTACGCGCCGATTGCCAACAAAACACAGACGTATGACTTAGTTTGACATGCAGTTCTTGTCTGGCTTGTTATAGCACTGGGACCACTCTATCTATCAGTTTCAAACCATCTCCAAATCCAGCGTTATATCCACCCATTATATAACAGCGGGTCATCCTATCCCATGTCGGTTGTGGTGTGGCTGGGCTATTTCTTTCACCTTGGCCATGCTTTATTGGAGAATTGCCCAATAAAATGAATAGGATTCCTGTTACGAAACAGTGATCCAGACTAATAAAAAAAAATCTGAAACAAGTTGGAGTGCTGGGATAGTGTGTCAAGCACAGAAATACTACGTCATACGTCTAATTTGTTTTTTAAGAAGTTGACCATGTTAAGCATGAGAAGCCAGAAATCAGAATGCATGAAATAACATGTTATCCCGCCTTTAAAGGATAAGTTCACCCAGCAGTGAAAGTCATCTAGAATATGACGTATGACCGTCCCTTTGTAAAATGGTGAAAAAAAAGACTGATCATTTCCTTATACAATGATCATTGACAGTCAAGCTCAGTAAAATTAACCTGCACAACACGTGTGCTTTATTTCAGGAGAAAGTAGGATTTCCATGGTTGGGTGAATTGTTATTTTAAACACGGAGAATGTTTATATTAAACTTTCCTGTGGTGCAGTTGTAGAGCCAGCAGCTCACCAGCGATGGTTTTCTTACAGGCAGCAGTCTAGAGAGTAAGAACGGAGCTGGCACTCCTTACCTGCAGATCTCTGACAACATCAGTAACAGTCGAGCTCTCAAGCAGAAGTTCAGGAAGAAGAGGAGGGGAGACTCACGCCAGGGCCAGACGGGTAGGACACACAAACGGTTGTTTAGGTCATCAACATATTCTACGTTTCATAATTTCACTTTTCAATGTGGGAATGATCTGAAGAATGATTCTTGAGATTGAGAATAATGGCGATGATAAATAAAAAAGTTGCACTTTGAGAACAAATCTCAATTGTTTCTCAAGTTGTCGTGTCTTGTGATGGGAAAAGCAAGAACTAGTGAGATTTGCAGGTTATTGATGTGTCGCCGTACTTAATTCTAGCTCTTGTTTAGGTATAATTTAAAGCTTTAATAAGCTCAAAATATGAATGTTTTTTCTTTAAGTAAATGATGAGAGAGTTGCACATAATTTGTGTTTCATTAAGAAAATATCGCAACTCGCATACATGTCTGACTCATTCCTTCTGTAACGGTTTTCTTGCGACATCATGTTATAGAAGTTTAACATAGATTGTTTTCATCCCTTTCTTAATCTTCATTATAGCTGTGATCATCGGTCCCGATGGACAGCCCCTGACTGTCTACCCCTGCCACATCTGCGGAAAGAAATTCAAGACACGAGGTTTCCTGAAACGCCACATGAAGAACCACCCAGACCACATGTTCAAGAAGAAGTACCAGTGCACCGACTGCGACTTCACCACCAACAAAAAGGTGAGTTTTCACAACCATCTGGAGAGCCACAAGCTCATCATCAAGAACGAGAAGATCCCCGAGTACACGGAGTACACCCGCCGCTATCACGAAGCCAGCCCTCTGAGCTCCAACAAACTCATCCTGCGTGACAAGGAGCCCAAGCTGCACAACTGTAAGTATTGTGAATACGAGACGGCCGAACAGGGTCTCCTGAACCGTCATTTGCTGGCCGTGCACAGCAAGAACTTTGCACACGTTTGCGTGGAGTGTGCCAAGGGCTTCCGCCACCCGTCAGAGCTCAAGAAGCACATGAGGACGCACACGGGCGAGAAGCCCTACCACTGCCAAAACTGCGACTTCCGTTGCGCAGATCAGTCCAACTTAAAGACTCACATAAAGAGCAAACACGGCACGGAGCTTCCCTTCAAGTGCGGACACTGCCCGCAGGCCTTCGCCGATGACAAAGAGCTCCAGAGGCACACGGAGATCTTTCAGGGCCACAAGACTCACCAGTGCCCGCACTGCGACCACAAGAGCACCAATTCCAGCGACCTGAAGCGTCACGTCATCTCGGTGCACACTAAAGACTTCCCGCACAAGTGCGACGTGTGCGAGAAGGGCTTCCACAGACCCTCGGAACTGAAAAAACACGCCGAAACTCACAAGGGGAATAAAGTACATCAGTGCCGGCACTGCGATTTTAAGATATCGGACCCTTTCACGCTCAGCCGCCACATCCTATCCGTACACACCAAGGACTTGCCGTTTAAATGCAAGCGTTGCAAGCGTGGCTTCAGGCACCAGAACGAACTCAAAAAGCACATGAAGACGCATAGCGGCCGCAAGGTCTACCAGTGCCAGTACTGCGAGTACAACACTACGGACGCTTCGGGGTTCAAACGCCACGTCATATCCATCCACACTAAAGACTATCCCCACCGCTGTGACTATTGCAAGAAGGGTTTCAGGCGACCGTCGGAAAAGAACCAACACATCATTCGGCATCACAAAGAAACCTTAATGTAACGCCATCAAACGTTCAACTCTAGGGCTACACGCAGCCCGTCTTGGTGTTTCATCATCTAAATTTATGTAGAAGATCTGAACTAAAACGGAGTATGGCCTTCGAAATTCTCACAGCTCCTCTACACCTGCAAATGAAATTCACTCATTCAGGGTCCCAAATGTCTATTTTTATACTCTGCTTGCTTCAATGCTGCAAGCAAATCATGTTCACCGTATGAAAGGGTTGGTTCACCCGTGAATGAGAATTCTGTCATACGTTCACCATGCAATGAAATGCTGAAATGCATTTTGTGCTGGGCATCATAAAATATACATTAAGTAGCAGCAAAGTTCAGCTGTCAGCATGTTTTGCTGTTTTCTGATGTCATCGGTGATGGTGTCATTGGTTCTCACGAACGACACCGGCATGTGAAAAGGTGCGAGTCGTCTTTTTTCTCTATACTTCTGTTGTGGAGAAGAGCATCTCTCACACTTTGGTGTTCATTGACAGAATTGTCATTTTCATCGAACTTTCGTTTCTTTTAGGCTGGTGAGAGCATCATCACGGGCAGAAGACTCTCCGTGTGTCTGATGTACTCCTCATTAAATGAGTTTTACCAACTAGTTTTACCTGTTATCATTTTAAAGCATGTCATGACGTTCATTTGAGCAACTAACTTCTTTTGTAGTACCTAAAGTGATGTACTTCATTTTGATCACATCTGTAACATTTGCTTTTATAGTTTATCAATATGTTTGACACGCATCATTGTCGTAGACCACTGTAGTTCTAATGATTTTACGTGAAATCAGTGGTTAACAAACATGCTCATACAGCCAATTATTGTGGGTCTCTTATTTCGGTGTCATGCCTTACATGTAATGTATTTTCTTGCACTGAATAGAGTAAATATAAATCAGTTGTGAATATTTTTTAACAAGTTTCTATTATGCTATAATTGATGCATACAAATCGCATCAAGAGCACCTTTGCTTTTATAGTGTCATTTCATCGTTGTTTATTTATTCCTGGGTGGACATAGACAGACAGCATCCTAAACCAAAAGCAATCCCCCTTCACACGAGTATTTCCATGTAAATGAAACATGTCTATCATGTCGGTTAATTGACTTCTATCGTAACCCTGGTAAACAGCAGAAACTAAACTACTCAAACACGCTTATATTGTCCGTCTTTCACTTGAAATCACTCCAGTGTTGTTGTATGTAAAAGCATTCTTTATAAGCTCATTGTCTGTGATTTTACAACATTGCAGTGGAGTGGTAATGGAACGGATGAGTTACAGGAGCTTAAAAACATAACACTTGAAATAATTCTGTTTTCCAGAAAGACAAAATGAAACTTAGTTTATTCTTTTGGGCGAAGGAATATTCAGCATGAATGGATGTTATAAATCTTACTTCTGTAAATATCTTAAATGGGGGAATTTAATTAGAGGATTGAAGAATTAAAAAAGATCTCAGTAAGTTATTAAGTACTGGCAAATATTTTTATATCTCTGGGCACCTTATGCAAGATGTTGTCGGACATTGAGCCTTGTAGTGAAATGAAGGAAGTGGTTTTGTGTTTGAAATCTATCACTTTACACAAACTTGTTCTGCTTGTTTCATCAATAAGGTCGATTCTTTTTGTGGCTTTTTCAATTACACTGAACATTGAACCACATCTGTATAAGCAGACGTTTGGTACACACCGGTGACAAAGTGTGTGCGAGACGTCTAGATGTTGCTTTGTTTGTTACAGTTGTGCTTGGAGACTGTCATTCTTGTGAATGAAATTCATCCATTTTAAGCCATTTGTTTTTCTGTCGGTGACTGATGGACTACTACTGAGGAGAAATCAGAATACATTTATTTTTGCTTTCAGAAATTGTTTGGCACTCAGGTATTTCCTTGACATTTATCAACTAGCACTTTTCAAATGTAAGATAATTAACACAATCTAAAGAAATCATGTGAATTCATTCATTATAAATGTTGTATATGATGTCATTAAAGTGGTTAATTAGAAAAGGACGACTCTTCTCTTTTGTTTTTCTGCTTTTGATTTAATATTAGATGGTTTCCACAGTTTTACTAATGTGAAAATAGTATAATTCTTCTCATTTAGTTTTGTTTATATCATTGGCAGGTTGGTTTGTTTTGGACAAAATATTAAATATCTTAAAGTTGGGTGGGGAGGTTAAACTTTGATTTGTACACTGATTGCCGCCCCCTAGTCTTTGATTACAATGAAGTACTCAACTGTCACAAGAAAGTTACAAACTGGTTAAATTCCATTCAAAGTGTGGAAATCAGTAATTGTCAAGCTCTGTTTCATATTAAGCAAATTACTTCCTGTATAGAACAGCAGTTTTGGAAATATGTGATTTGGAGTAGACTGTAGTCAGGTTTCCATTACAGATTTGTGCACCGTTTAAGTGATGTTTTCTATGTCAATTAAAAAACTATTGCGGTAGGACTGCGTTTCCATGAAATGATGTAATTCGAAGTGTATTTTGATTCTTCTCCCGATAAGTCATACTGGCAGTACGTCTTCTTTGTAGGTTTTATGGCAGGTTGCAAACCCGCTGTGATGAAAGAGTGAAGAGAAATGTCTATATTTCCTTACATATATTCACATGACCTCACTGTTCCAAATAAATCTCAATACTGCAATCACTCGTTTTCCTGCATTTGAGCCGTCACGTAAAGAATTCACATGAAGTAATATCTTATATCATATCTTTCCAAATGTACTCCCGAAATGTTTATTTCCATTTTTTTAAACATAATTTTTTTTCATAGACTGAATTTTTTGATGTTTAGACTCTATCAACAAGGGTTCAGTAAAATATAAACATATGGTTCAATGTTATTGTAACAAATTCATTCTCTGAGCATTTTTATGTCACGTCCATAACGCTGGAAATGCCCAGATGTATGAATAAAAAAGTTGCTATTATGGAATGATAAAAGAAGCTGCTGGCCTCCGTCCTCTTCGATAAATTGGGATATTTCATTCATAATAAAGTTTTATCATTTCCTCATCCTCTTCTTCTTTTGTTTTCCACAGAAGAAAGTCATGTACACGTTCAACCTGAGGAACAGTTTTTGTTTACAGAATAACTTTGAGTTGTTTTTAATACCTGCCAGTATTCTTTTATTGTTGTTTGTTTCAAATGATGCTTACTATGTATTTATTTGGTAAGAGATCGACATCAACAATTTAATTCTAAATAACCAAGTCTGTAACACCTGGAGAAAGCTATCAGTTATTGTGCAGCCAATTTTGACCTCTGGATCTCAAAGGCAAAACTTAAATGTTCTTTTTAACACACTTTATTGCTTTCAAACATGACCTTGCACATAAAAAAGAATTACAGTGGGAGGATAAACAGACAGAAACAAAGAACTAAATATGAACACGCACAACAAATGAAATGAAACACAGAGACAAATCTCTATTTGGCAAAGCAACTAGTTGTTGACAGAAGATGTCTAAAAATTGTATAAACATGATATCTTTCACTGTAATGCATTTTATAAAAATAAACATGTTCCATGCTTTATTATACTTTAAAATATAGTTACTCTGGTTACATTACTACTAAAATCATAAGATAGATAAAAAAGAAACGTTATTTTGATTCATCTTCTCAGTGTGTGTTATTTTCAAAATGACTTTAAGCTATACTAATATTTCATGTTCTTTTCAATATTTTTACAAGTTGACCATATTGTAATTGTAGTTTTATATGGAAATAGCATTGTAAAATACTAGTTTCTATTTGTACTTTTGTTTATCTAACAATATATTGAAATCTAAATCCAGCATTGAACAGTCTTTCTGTTGCCGGCATAAAGGTGTCTGCTTCATTCAAATCTAGAAGTGGCAACATGCGAGACTCCAGAACAATGAGATGTTGTGACGTCACAGTAATAGAGTCTGTTATAAGTAGACTCTGATGTCATAGACTGGAAGAGGACACAGAAACGTTTTCAGACATAAGACAGCAGTTGATTTTATTAAAATACATATAAAACTATTCTGTGTATTTGGGGGGATGTTTTGTTTTTCTCGGGAGTGCACAATTGATGACATCACATGAAAATCAAAAAATAAATGACATTTCAAATAATAGGGTCGAAGAAACTTTGAAGCAATATTCAGGAAATATTGTGTACTATGGTGTTGTCAGTGCACTTATATATGCTATACAGTTATTATATATATAAACAAAACAATATTATTTTATATACACAAGTATTGGCCTTTTCACTGTATTGTGTGGCTATCAAGAGCCCACCCCACTATTGTACAAATCAATGTTGCCACTGTATTCCTCTATTTGAGGCAGGATCGGTTCTGGATGAGCGTTTAAGAGTGAGAAAGAATATTATTTTTTGTGCATTTGCAAAGAGGAGCCCCCTTTGTTTTTACTTGGTCTCAGCTCAACCTCTCTCTACATTTCATTGATATTCCAGTAAATTTAAATCTGCTACATTGTCTGCCCTGAGCAGGTGTTTCCTTCCTCTACCTTGTCAGTGGGCTCTTGTGTTCATAAATATTCATTAAAAATGTGTTGGTTTAGAGCATTGTAGAGATATAAATCCAGACAGTGTTTATATGATATTGTGAAAGGGGAGTAATTCATGTCACAACAACCAATTTTAAAAACAAGCACATTACCAAATAACCATTTCTCTCCCTACCTAATTTACAAAATCTGCTAAAATATTTTGCCACCCCAGGGCACATTTTTTTTGATTATGTGGGTATAACGTCTACAATAATTGGAATTGCAATAATGATAATATTGTTTTTCCATATATATTCTATAAACCATGTTTGGAGACACAAAATAACCCAGAGACTCCCTGTCAACACCAGCCCTTCCCAAGACAGATATTTTAGGATTTAAATATAGGAACAACTAAACATACAAAAACGAACTCCATTTCACAGTAGCCTTTCTCTAAAGAAACAAGAGTTACCAGGCCTGTCGGTTATCCATCATCTACACACTCTGTGTTTTGTCTTACTCCTGTGCACATTTATAATATCAAAGTGCTTCTAGTTACAAGTTGGAACCACCTTTATAAAGGATAACAATGGATTGTATTATGCCGTAATGGAGTTTAGCAGGCAGTAATCTAACAGAAAGACCAGTAAAAAATGTAAACCCATGAATGATTATAAAAGATTCCTGCCCCGTTGCTTGTGTCGAGCAAGTGACTGTACTGTCCTGCTATGTGGGAAATGGAGTCATTACTTGCTGGGCAATGTTTTGATGGAACGATTCAGAGAGCCAACATTAGTGGTGGTAATGAGTTGAGGACTTGCACTTTTATTGGGGAGGCTACTAGAGTGTCCCATTGCCTCCTCGGCAGCCCGCAGAAGAAGCGTGTAGTTGACTGCTACCTCCTCTACTTTACGTAAAAGCTGTAGTTTTTGAGTTTCAGAGCGTACGCCTCTGACCAGCCGAATGAACGTCTGAGTGAGGTCACACAGCACCTGAAAGCTAGCTGTTACAGCATTTAGCATTCGTGAGGGACTTTTCTCAACACTCGCCACTCGCCTACATGATGCCCTGAACTCTTTAAAATGGAGTGCAAGTTCTTGCTTGTATTCTGCCAATCTTGCAGGTGGAATGCGAGGTTCACCCTCTATTTGGGGACTGTTGGCACATTGCCTTAAAATTGAGATCAGCTCGTTGGCATCAAGTTGTGCGTTTAGGAATCCATCAGGAAGTGAGAAAGTTTTGCCCTGCAAGGACTGTACTCTTCCCAAACTACTTTCCAGGTTCCCAGAGACCCGCAGATCAATCCTCTGTGTTTGCGGCTCCTCTTCTTCCTCCTCCTCCTCTCCACTGCAATCCTCTGCATCAAGAACTTGAAGAGTTTTGCTCACTACTGGCATTGCCCTCGAATCTAGTTGCATTCCAGGCAAGACCTGCAAGGGGATGGAATAAGACAGTTCATCCTTTTCGCTGCTCTCATCAGCGCCCTCACATTTTCGATAACAGAAGCAAAAGGAGCAGCACTTTTCCCTGTCCTCTGTATCCTCACTTGGCAACCCTAGAACCTCGGTGGTACCCTCACGGCTTTCCTGAACAAGCTTCTCTTCCTGAATAAAAAATATTCCCTTCTTATTTGCATCTCCGTCTTTAGCATGCGCAGGTTCCACTGGAGTTGGGAGTCGAAGTCCAGTGGCCCTGACTCTTTCCATTTCTTTCTCCAAGCTCTTTGCTTTTGTAGTTTTGACCTCAGCGTACAGGGGGGTGTTTCCATTGTTATCAATCTCCCCTATACTATATCGTCTTTGTAGCTTTTTGTATTGAGGTGCACCCATGCTTTCTGAATGAGTGGTGCATGATGTAGGTGTTTCTCTGGGTTCCCTTGACTCAAGGCTTGTGGAGCGAATTCGAGTAGTTTTGATTTCCAAAGTCTGAGGTTTTCGTATCTCTTCTGGGGCATGTGGATTCTTTGGGATTACTGGGGGTGTTTTAGAAATTGTCCTCTCCCTTCCTCTCTGTTCCATTGCAGAGCCAACTGCTGTGTCTGGGAGACGCATCCCCCGACACATCCTCTTACAATCACAGCTGCGTCGCTGTTCTCGTAAAATTCCAGGAACTTTCTGTACCGGACTTGTGCGGAGTTGGCAGGCACAAGGGGTAAAAGACGGGACTGGGGAAGATCCCTGGGGCAAGAACTCTCCTTGTGATGTTTTAGGTTTTAGCAGCTCTTCCAGAAACTCAAGCTCATATTGCCTGACCTTCTGAAGCTGAGCCCGGCGCTCATCGGTCTCTCGACGCAGACGTGCTGGGAAAGTGGCTGAAATTAAATTCCTGAAACTCATAAATGGAGTACTGCGCTGGGATTTGGCTTTGTTATTTACTTGCTTCTTATACTCTGCTCCTGGGATAGTCGCACCCTTTTCCGCACAGCTCAGAACATGTGTTGGGTTTACCAGGACTGGCAAACTCTTAGCAATTTTTTGCGGTTCCACAGAAGCTTTACTCTGAGTGTTTTCCCCTTTTGCCTCTGGCTTCTCTTTCTGTTCTACTTTAATTGGCGTAACTGGTGAATATTTAGTGGGAGGCAGGGTGCTAGTGTTAGATATACTTGCATCTGTTGTCTTAGCTGTACTCTCTTTGTTGCTGGCTAACTGAAGCCCTTTGGCACGGAGACGCTCGTCATCGGTTGGAGAGGATGAGTGAAACTCTACCACCTTTTGTGGATCTCTTAAACGCACCTGTGGGCCTGGCTCTGGCCGTATTGGACATGTGCAGAACAAGTCAGCAGTTGGGAGAAGATCCCGTGAAGGCTTAGTGGTCTCACTTGAGGCAGTCTCGGCATCTTGGCACATATTCATCAAGCAAATGTTAGCAGATGCTGTTCTATCCACAGGTAGGAGAACAGGTAAGGCTATGTTGGTTGTTTCTTGGGTGGCTTCCCCAGACAGTTGTTCCTGGACACCCTCAGAGGTATTGGAGCTCAACATTTCTTCATTAGCAGGAGGACATTTCTCTTCTTTTGAGCCCTGTTTAAATGCTTTTAGTTCTTCATATGTCTGTGGGGTGTCAGACTCTGACAAGGACTCTTTGACAGAGTCTGCTTCGGTGTTCGCAGCATCTTTCTCAGTTTTTGATTCTTCGTGGCTTTTTCCCAGCTCCACCGCATTACCAGTGCCCTGATTGGGACACACTTTTAAGGGCACAGTCTTACTTAAGATCAAAGACTTTGGTGCACCCCTGCCACGGATCTGACTCATTGAAAAAGCCCCTCCCCCAATTGTTTGCGTAGTACAGCAAGGGATTGTCAAGGGGAAGTCTCGTCGACTAAAAAGTTGCTCTTTGTTGATGTGGTGGGCAAGAATATAGGCCTGGTTCTGATGCTGCTTCATGGCTGAAACCATCTCAGACACATCTGTTAGCTCTGAGGAATTTGTCTCATGCCCAGAGTCTAAGGAAGATTCCGGGGTTATGGCAGCAAGCACAATTAACCCTGGAAGAGAAGAGAAACAAAAGACAATCAAGATCAAAAGAAATCACACCAGGGGTGCGTTTCCAAAATATCGTTGGCGAAACTTACTAGCTTGTCATGGCTGTTTTCCGAAAAAGTAACTTTGTTGCAAATCTATCATTTGAACAATGTTGGTTCAGCAATACAGTTGATGGAGTAATAAACTAATAATACTAATAAGTTAAACGTCTACTAATTAATAAAAAATGAATGCCAGATTATTGCTGCAAATAACGTTCATTGCATCGGAAGACTACTAATGTGATCATGTGGGTTATGTACATGCACACTTTTTAAAATTGTTTTGACAAACTAAAAGACTTAAAAATTATATTTGTATATATTATGAAGATCGATATAGAATGCGCTGCATGTTGCTTGCTTACTTTGCTCAAAAGCATGATTTATGTAAGTCTAGATGTCAAAATAATAAGAGACTACGGTTCTAATCACAGCTCTACTGGGATGCTGTTGGAGATTGTTTGCTGGAACAACGGTTTCTGGAAACACAGAATTGTTGAACTATGTTGTCAACGACGGAACTTGGGTAACGATACTTTTGGGTAACGATACTTTTGGGAAACACACCTAATGTCAGTAAATAGAACAACAGAGATAAGTACCTGTGGTAGGGTAAAACTTTACGTGGATAGGAACAGATTAGCTTATTATTTGTTACTTCTAAGTGTTACTTTTAGCCATCAAACAGAAGGTAGGAAACCAATCATTAATTAAAATTGACCAATTCTAATTTTGAATCTACTCATTGATAATTTAAAGGACCAGCTTTTATGTCCACCTGCTGTCTGTGGAGTCTGCTGGTGATGATGCGGGTAGTCCTCTGATGCAGCGAGTGCTTCCAGTGCCTGGAGGGTGGACACCAATGCATCATCTAACTCCTGAGCATGATCTTGAACTGTCCGAGTTGCCACGTTGTCAATCAATGTTACAGGAACTGCCTCTTGACCCTCTGCCGTAGCAGCGGAAGCAGCTTTGATTCCTTTCCGACCCTTTTTCGGGTCATCTTCATCAGAGCTGTTATCACGAAACCCTGGTGGTGGTGCAGCTATGGCAGGAGGGGGAGGCTGCAACTTTCCTACCCTTTCATCTACCTCCTCATCCTCCTCATTTCCAGGGAGTGGTAAGGCAATGAGGTCAACAGCTCCCCCTCCGCGTGAAGCGCAAGCATTTGTGCACTGCTGTAAAATAAGCTTTCCAGATTCCCCAGTGTCTGACATCAAACCATTAGCTTGGAGTTTTGCTCTGCAGGAGTCACAGAATACCCTATTTGCTTGCTTTGACTTCTCCATTGTTTTCGCTCTAACCCTAAAGTTTGAGTTCTCATCTGCAGGAGTGTCTTGTTCAGCCACTGATTCAGTGCTCTTTACAGTTGGGTCAGACTTTGTTCGTGAACGACTCTGCACCTGCGAGATAAGGTTCTCATTAATGTCAAGCTCCTGCTCTGTCTGTAGCTGAAGGTCTTGCAGCTGTTGTTGCTCTTTTAAATGGATGTGACACAGGCCAAGGTGCTGAGATACTGGTGGTGCTGACGTCTTTAGTATTGCCTCTCTGGACGACCCGTCTCTCTCTTCTCGTCGGCTCCCGCTTATCACAGTGGCTCCGGAGCGAGAATGGGCATGGGAGCTTCTGGAATCTAAATGACAGAACTGTCTGAGTGGCTGAACTAGTAGGAGACACATGATTGATGGGAATGAGTCCAAATGACAAAAGGTGGATCTGCTGAAAAGGGTTCTCAGAGATGGATACAGAAAGAAGCCTTGTGGGATGTCATGACATGTTGTGATCTTTCTCTTTTGCAGACCACAGCAGATGATACGAACGTCCAACACATGATATAGTTATAAATGTTCTCAGCTTGCAGAGTAATGAACTTACCACAAAAAGCATTTCATAAACTCATAAACTGATCGAAGATGAGGATGAGAGATCAAGCTGTGTTTCAATGATTGCAATGGCAAATCGTTATATCAAATAAACTCAAATCCATTTTCTTAATTGCTGATACAAATCGTGACATGTTAACTAACCACAACTGTTACAGAATCTTATTTTTGCACCAGTAGGTTTGGTACAGATATACACAAGGTCTGTTTTCCTATAGACAATTTACATATTCCCGTTCTCCCAAATGGAATAACCAGTACGACTGACTGACTGACTCATCCTGACTGACTTGTAGTCTATTTATTGAGTAACACTATTATTTTCAACCCAGCCATTGGGTCAAATTGACTAAATAATGAAGAAATTGAAAAGCAGTCTATAGGAACTTTTTGAGCATCTCAGTGAGACCTCTAGAAACTGCTTGATAAAATCTCATTTTGAGCAATTCTAGACACAAGGTGACTACACTGAAGATAAGTTCACTTTTTAAATGTGGGAAAAACATTAGGAAGTAAAGTTAGTGAGCTGGTGGCCCTACACTTTTGAATAGTAGTTTTTGAGAAACTATGATTAACGAACATCTTATTGGTTTGACCAAAACAAGAATTATCTGAATGTACATGGACATTGAATTTTTCTTTCAATGTTTTTTATATTCTAAATTATTTTTGCAAATGCAAGGTTTCCACTTGTAACCTATTTTAGTCACGATGTTTAATGAGAGATGATGAAAAGCAATGCAAAAGCACTGTCAGAAAATAACATGAAATGACTTCTGTATTTCAGGAAAATTGCAACATTAAACATCCAACCAGGCTTTAAAAGCAGGGGACTTTTTAACGTACCTGCCTTGATCATATAAGGCTGACCAGGTATCCTGCAGTAGATGGTCTTTTTAGGGTCCACAAAGAGCTTGTAATAACCAGAGATCAAACAAGCAAAGTTTGATGCATCTGGCCACTCCATTAACAAGACCAGGGGCTATAAGAAATGGTATCAAAACAGACAGAAGCATGTCAGATATTACAATCCTGTTAGAAAAGAAATGCTGAAATATTGTTACTAATGTAATGGACCATATAGATTGATACCAAAAGTACATTATTCACACCTTCGCGTCCAAAATAACAACCTCGACGCGGGCTACTCCATGATGCTCTCTGGAGAGTTGGACTTTGGCCACACGGCTGAACTCTGCCAGGACCGTGGTTAAGTTGTTCTTCAGGTCAATCACATGACTGATTCCGTGCCTCGGCCCAACTAACAGTGTAGTGGCTGATTGCTTTTCATCCTTTCCAATGACGAAAACAAAAATGTAGAAGTGAGTTTTTCCCGCTTGTCACCATATTTGTGCTAGCAAAATGCAATCACTTGAGGATGTATTGATATTTAGGTTAGAAGTCTTAGAAATGCTTGATGTCAAATTGATGTTACCAGGCCAACGGTGTGAAACAAGAAGCCTCCAAATGGTGGAAGGTCATTCAAGACACGCATATACTGTAACTTTCCTTGTAAAGGAGAAACCTGCAGAGAAACAGATGGATGACAAGAATGTAACTGGTGAGTTGTGCTCGTGGATATAGTTTTTACCAGCAGAGGGCAATGAGTGACTGCAATCAAGTACGCTGTGGCTGTAATGGTCAGTGCGGAGAAATTAATTGCACATATCTCTGTTCCACCGTCATGTGAAATGTACACAAAATCAAATATGCTTGAATGTATGAAATAAAAATGCAGATACAAAACAAGAGTGCACCTGAAATCAGCATAAATCAGGCTAAATTATGCTATTTCTTAGGGATGCAACGAATGTTCGGCCACCGATAATATTCTGCCGAAAAAGCATGTTCGGTGTTCAGCCGAAAAAGTGAAATGGCCGAATAAATTTGACTAAACATGATGTGTCATATTATCAAACAACAACCAGCGCAGAGAAAGAGAAAGAGAGAGAGAGAGAGAGAGAGAGAGAGCGATGCACGCGCTTTATTAATGCAGCAAACATGTCTGATATACGTGAACTGAAATGGTTGTCAGTCAGAATTGCTTGCTTGGATCATTTTTTTCTTTAAATTTTGCAGTGTAGCATAGCAGTTTTCGTTTATTCATATTTTTAACTTAGTGTTGAAAGACACTTTTTAATGAAGTGTTTTCTTGTAGGGGTACAAAGTACATTCTTTCAGCAGTCAGTTAAAGACCTAATATAGGCTATTCAAGAAGGGAGAGGGCTAATTGCTTTAATTTAGCCCACTTGTTTTGCTCAATTTTATTTGAAGTTATATTGTATTATATCGAAAAGCAAGACAAGATATAAAAAGCACATTTAGACCATTCAGTTTATGCAATAGTGGAAAAATTGGCTAAATAAACAGAAGAAATATGAAAAGGCAAATTTGGAGTTCGGTATTCGGCCTTCAGCCAAGTGTCTCATTTTTATTCCGCTTTGGCCAAGAATTTTCACTTTGGTGCATCCATAGTATATCTTTAAGTGTAAGTGCTGCCATGAAGTGTCTGTAGGCTATTTCTTTGCATTACCTCACTTTTAACCGAAAAGAAAAACACATCTAAACATTTCTGGTGACAAGTTATACCTTGTTACCAGCCGGAGGAGGATGCTGATACGTCTTCAACAGCTGTGAAAGGTTCTTGCAGACATTCTTCTCTTTGACAGTGGGCAACAGGGTCAGAGGAAGAAAAGGTTCCAAACCCCATTCTTTCCTAGAGGAGAGACAGATTCAGTCTTTCAGTCACGAAGACTCACAAAGCAGAGTCATATCTGCCACTAATGTAGAACATCTTGTCTTGAGAACAATATTGTCGTCTCTCCCAACCCCCAAAACAAAACCTCATGTATATTTCTGCAAACAAGTCAGAGTGAAACTCTTTCAAAACAACTGTGAAATTATATTTGGCCGTCTTAATGCCAATGCATTTCTTCAAAAGTCCAGGCACTTACTCAACATGCTTGAGAGAAATCTTCTGATTGGGTCTCGCGATTGACACAGTGATGTAGATGTGGAGGGCTGCCAACTTAAGTGTCAGATCAGACTTCCAGTCCATTCCAAAACGCTCTTTAATGACGTCATTGCGACTCTATTGGGAAGTTACAACAGAACAGAGAAGTTACGCTAACACTCTTGTGTGAGTTGGGTGTTGGAGTATTGATGACTAAATCCACCTGTATGTAGAGGTACTCAAATGCAGCAGGGTCTCTTCTCAACAAATCAGCAGGGTCCTTCGGGAAGAAGCAGATTCGGAAAAGACACTTCATTCCCTGGAAGTAAGTCCTGTGCACTACCTGAGTGTACAAGCAAAATAAAGACGCTTTTCAATACAACACCGGACAAGCAGCATTGCAGAATTGTCGATTGGTTACTAATTAGACCTTATGTGGTTAAACTTGTTCAGTTTGATGAGAGAATTCAAGGTAGTAAGCCTTGCATTGCTAATCAGTTACTAAGGCGTTCTGGATGATTGCTAGAGTGTTCACAGTGGTTGCTAAGAAACAGCCGGATAAACAGATAAATGACTAAGGGTAGCTCATCAGTCAATGGTTTTTGGGTGGCATTTACACACATGAGACAATGACTGGTTTTCCTGGAGCAGATGCAGTCCCTGGTTCTGGGCCAGTCCACTGGACTCCAGCACCAAAGAGAAATGCTCAATGTAGCGTAGAGAGAGGCGGTCCTGCAGCGATGATATCACGTCCTGTGGCAAGAGTGGGAAAAGGGCAACAACCTTCAAAATTCTGTAAAAACCTAAAATGAATATTTTTGCTTCAGGTGGCCTTGAGTTCTCACTACGTGATGAATTCTGTTGGGTTATAATTTCTCAGATGTTACAGCGTGAACTGGATCAAATCTTGTAAAAAATTGGCATCAGGAGCAGTGCGAGTACTACAGACTTGACATTTCCATCAGTGATAAAGCATCAAAATCAACCTTATTAATCACTGGATCCTGCCATGACTATCTGTCACTAGAGACAAATGTATGAGGCTTTAAACTGACAAGTGGCTTGGCTTCTGGAAAAGACTCAACATATAAACGAGGCTTTCTATTCGACCAATACATACAGGGGCTTTACTACTGGAGATCATGTGACCATAATGTTAAAGCTATATATTTCATGAGAAGAGAAACCCTGGCTATGGGAGGCAAATGATTGTAGGTTTTACTGCAGGAATTAAATATTCCATCTAAACCACGTATTGTCTTTTTCCATTGATGCCATTATATTTTGTGTGTTGGCACATGATAATGAGACCAGGAATAACTACACATTTAGACATTTTTGACAAGATGTATGATTGTGTTAGGAAATGAAAGCCCTCTTCTACTATAAAAAACATAGTAATGTTGGCAAAAGATTGATAAACCATTTTAGCATATTCTTATGAATAAATAGATATGAATTATTTTTTCCGTTTACTGTTGGTCATGTATCACTGACAGCAATTGCTTTTAATAACAAACAGATGTGATTGCATTAGTGTTTTGGGGTCCAGATTACATTGTGCTGAAGCTTTTAGTACAAAATAAGCTTTTGTAGACAGCATATCTGTTGCTTTCCTGTGGCTCAGTGGTTAGAGCATGGCGCTAGCAACACCAAGGTAATGGGCTCGATCCCAATGGATTGAACATAGTCAGAAACACATATATAGTACAATGCAATCTAAGTCACTTTGTATAAAAGTATCTGGCAAATGTGTAAATCAGAATCACTTCAGCAAAACCTTATTAAACAGCTGCACTTTGTCAAACAGTATTTCAGTGTGTACTTTAAACTAACTATCCAAAGTTCAGTTTTAGGGATAACAGTAAACTGCATGGCTGAGCTTTTTTCCATTTTAAATGCTTTATCACAAAATGGTTATCAAATGATTTAACAGTAGAAAAACACCATAATCCATATGTGAGGTTTAGATAAGCTTTTATTTTTATGTGTATCAGGTGTTGACTGCAAAAATGTGATAATGCTTAACTGTTTTGTTGTAAGTGTCCTACAAGACGGTGGAGCACAGATTTTTTTTACCATTTTTGTGCTGCATGTGTTCGTGTTATTAATACCTGATTTGCATAATTCCTTTAGTGAAACTACACTAAAAGAGTGCAAAAATAGATGGGTGGACTCTTAGTGAATGCCCCTCATTGTTTTTCCAGTACCTCATACTTACCCTAACAGTGGTGCGGCTGTCAAATGTAAAGGATTTGATCTGTCCATTTTCCAGAAACACCTTTAACACATTTGGTATCATAAGCAAAGAGTCGTCTTTAATCATGGTCTGAGAGAAACAGCAGAGAAAGAGAGAGAAGGGGAAAAAACAGTCAGTGAACCCGGAATGGGTTATTCAAGAAAAAAAAACACTCAAAAGTCAATCACACTCAGGTCAATACCCAAAATCCAAAAAGAAAATCTAATAAATTCTAAGGGGAAGATAAAGAGAGAGAGAGAGTCAGAGAGAGAATGTTTAAACACATGAGAGACTCTACTGAATGGGAAACTAGGGTTAAGCAATGCAAAGCATATCAGGTCTGAAGCATATCAGGTTTGAAACAATGGTTAAAGGGCTGGTATTTGTCTAACGGATAATAGTTAATTTGACTAGAATCAAGGAGTCATAATATGAGTATACGTAATAACATTCCCTTGTAGAATGTATTAGTCAAATTTAATTCAAGGTATTCTGTCTTTGGTTTAATTAGTTGAAGGTGCACTAAGTAATCTTTAGTTCATGATTTGCTTGATTTGATTTATCTTGCATCAAACATAACTATTCCAAGGAGACTCCCAAAATCCTCAGGCTGGTTGGAACAGTAAATCTTCTTCTTGTCCACCCTCTTTGCGAGAGACACCTTATCACTGTGTCTGCTCTTTCCTTGAATGAGTCCTACCTCATAGCAGATCCTTTAAGGTTTTTTGGAGGGGGTGGCTAATCCACACCAAATAACCACAGGATTTCCCCAGGGTTCGGTAGCTGGCCCTTTCTTCTTCTTCTTGATGATGTATACTACCATGAAGGGCCTAATTTATAAAGCCACAGAATGACCAGCTAAACTCTAAAGTCTCCATGTCAATGACCACTTGCCCATGCAAATTCATGCTTAACAGTGTCTGATCTTCAAACAAGAAGGTATTTTTCCACTATCGGTAACCACCTGCATCAAATTCAAGGGTTTGATTCTGCCACTGGAACAGCAACGTTTATCTTCCTAGATATCTAAAGGTCTCTTTTACACATGCTGTACCGTATTATATCTCAACAAAAAATGAGTGAAAGGGACTCCATAAGTGTTTTCTTAGTCGTTTAGTAAATTCAAGCAAAATGTCTGCTTGATGAATCCATATTTAGAAACATATTTATACCTATATTTAAACCATATTTATACCTACTGGAGTTGAAGCAGCTCTCAATGCCTTTTTAGAAATTCATCATTCATATGAATAGTTTTCACCCATGATTAATTTCTTCTGCAGCTAAAAGGAGAGTAAGTATGTGGTTTCCGTGTTTCAATGTCCAGAGTATTATTACCATCTTTGGTAATTAACAATTTGTTAAGGGAAAAATTACTTAGTGCACCCTTAAGTGTATGGTGAAAACTTATATGATGAATATAATTTCCCCCACATATCTTGCTGTGGTATTAAATCATGATTGAGAGGTCATTACTTTTAGTAGGATCCTGACTAAAGCATCATATTTACAAGGACCAGGTGCCTGTCTACAATACTTTGAGTGTAGGTGACATAAAAGGTGTTCTTTTTCTGAGCTGTCCGTTGATCTTCCACTAAGTGTGATCAATAAAATCTGACATTGAGTGAGGTCCAAATGAGCCATGTTTTGATATAAAATGATTCAACATCTGGTGCAGCATTTTACCCTGTCTTAAACTCAATCACAGAATGGAAACAAATATGCAAGCATCAATTTGACATGTCAGTGGAGGTCATGTGAAGACAGGCGGAGATGCAAGCAGGTTAACTAACTCTCAGTTTCAATATCATGCGTTCAACACAATCCCAACCAGCTGCATATTTACTACGGACTGGGATGTGATATGTCTCACGTTGGCATTTATCTTTAAGCCTAACCCCCGTAATAAAAGGTATCAGCTTAAATACTCTGACAGGCAAGTTTTAATGAAGAAAGCCCTGCTGCCCGCTGCTGATCACACAAGATGGATTGACATGATTAGAGGAGGCTCAGGTGAGGGTGGTTGGATCTTTACCGATTTTGGCCCTTTAGGCCTGATCAGCAAGTTTCTTCGTCCAGGAGAGCTGCACACCCCTCCCATCGGTCCGCTTTATTAAATTGGTGCGACCAGCACCCAAGGGTGTAGTGTGGACTCTTCCTTGCTCGCAAGGCAGATATCAGACTGTATGGGACATAATCCATGGACATTGACATTAACATGGGCGCTCTCGACCCATGTTCACCAAGAGGAGAAGGCAGCTGTAGTGCTTCTGAAAGACTACCAATGAATGAATGTCTAGTAACAACATTAGGGGTTATGGGAAGGCTGGACTTACTTATTGGATTACTCCTAAATTGGCTGGAGCAATAAAATGAACACTGACACTTAGTTCTCCCACGTAATTCTGTTTCCCCAACGTCTTTATAAGAAATCCAAGTCAGACAAAACATTTCAGCAACCAAACAAACAAACTAGAACTCATATGTTCATTCATGTCAGTATGAAGTTTTAAACGCTAGAACCCTTTGATTCCAACCAAGCCAAGCATAGTCATCTCCGAGGCCTGTGTTGTCATGTCAACTTCATTGATGGTGGATGAAGATGCAATCACAGCCGAAGCGCAAATGCTTCCCATTGTTCCTTTAGCTCTAAACTAGTGGTGCACACTAGGATTAAGGATCACCCTTCTGAGTAATAAACCTGCAGTCTGATGAAATGACGATAAGAGGATGTGAAGTGACTCAAGACCTCTGAAATGACAGCTGTGTTACTCTCTTAAAAGGGAACATGTTTGTATATAATAATGACGATTATCATGAACAGACCTGTCACACATACATGTCATCTAATCCCATTGTTCAAATCATTGAGAATTCGCTCACTAGTCACATTCTTCTGCTGTGTTAAGCTCATGGTCTGCTGCTCTCATTTCAACTGTGCAGAAAACTGTGTTTAGCACAGAGACAACTGGCCGTGTAATGTGAGCGAAAAGCAGCAGCACATACTGAGTCTGGGTCGCTGATGGACACTTGCTCAGAAAAGCGCACTTTGGGGGGATTGGTTCGCAGACGAGCTTTCTTGGCTGCACTTATGAAGGCAGACTTAGGTGACTAAGGAAACAAAAAGGGTAGAAAGAGAGAAAGAGAGAGAAATATAGGTTTAGACTTTGTGTTGTTTTCATGCGCAAAAGCTTTAAAGCCAGTTGATTCGTCTTGACAAACTGCTATGTAAATATTTACACAGGGTAATTCTGTAAACATATTTGAGTACTTCATGTAAAAGGCATTGCACTTTCACTATTAAGCTATAGTTTTAGTTTGTAAATAAGACTTTAACGTTGATGCCAGCCATTGTCAAGACAATGTTGAAACTGTCCTGATGAGTTTTCGTTTCATAGTCAAAGTTGGCACACAATATTTATAAATGTCAAATTACTGGAGAATTGTACCAAAGACATCCTGTAAAACATTTGAGAAGTCAATGCATTGACTAGATCAAGGGGCTAAATGAGCAAAGAATGAATTTGAGTCATTTTGAATGCAGGAGACAAAATTTCCTTAACTACCTGTTGCGGTTGCAGCACAGTGAGAACAATCGAGTCCTTGCACCGTCTGCAAAAAGAAAAAGACATTTGGGGAACTGAGTTGCAGAATAGAAAAAGAGTGTCTTATCTGAAATGAATTGCCTTATCTGATGGAGACACATGGAATAGAAAAATATAAAGCAAAGTTAGTCATGCGTCCTGACAAGGCCCTTCCCCTCTGGTGACAGTAAAGGGTGTTACCTTACAAGGTCTATGACTTTCTCCCGGGCTGCGTCGCTCACGAGTTCCTGGTTGATGGCAAGGATGTGATCTCCGGGGAAAAGTTTGCCACTTGATGGTCCGTCTATTAAGGAGACATGTCAGAAAGAGTTGATTGGTCAAAAACTCCCTTGTCTTTTAGAATCCTTTGAGGTGATGAAGATCGTTTGGTTACGCTTGTTTCCTAGGCGGTCATTAACTGTCCTTTCAAAGCTTGATCTTAAAGAGCAATCAAATATCACTTTTAAATATATTTAAAAGTATAAAATTCCTAAATAAACGCCCATATGAAATAAATCCAGAAATTTAAAGAGGCCAGTAGATTTAGGTAGAGTTGAAGCTGATAGGCTATCACGTTTAATGCTTGCCCAAATGTACAACAGACGTCTGGCTGAAAGCTCCTGACACACAGATGTCCTACCCGCAAAGACGGAGCGTACAACCACAGGTCGTTCGCTGCCTGCGATGAAACCGAAGCCGTGGCTGGGATGGCGTTGGATGCAGACCTGTCGAGCTGAGCCAGGAGTCAGACTGCTACTGTCCATACCATCCTGACCATCCTCTAACATCACAGAGCTACGATACAAGAACACATAACCGTTTCATCTCCATACTGTCACACTATATGTGCCATTTCTCCCTGACTCATCCTGGCCAGGATTTCGGGTGCGTCCTCCAGAAGTGAAGAAATGTCACATACAATGGCACGTGCCTCCTCAGATGTTTGAACAGTCAGTTTTGCATGCATCCTCCAAATGACGAGTGAGGCCTCTATTAATCAGTTTCAGGATTCTATTGGACATACACTATATAAATTATGGGCTGCACCCTCGTCCTTCTTTTGGAGATTTTTACCGTTTTGATCACATACAGGAGCTTAACATTTATCAATCCGGTGACAGAAGCAACAGTGCTGGCTAATGATGTAATCAGCATCTGCTCACGGTCGGGAGCTCGGCTCACGGAAACACCCGCATCCCCGAAACAAGACTTTGAGACTCGTTATATGCTAGTATGCGCAGTCGTTCAGGCAAAGCATTTGTCACCCACTTTCATTAATACTGCGCAAAACGTGGGTGCTAGAACTGGACATATTAACTGGGTTTTTGACTTAAAAGTGGCGCTGCCCAGACTGATCTATGTATGTCACAAACTACTGTGAGAACAGACTGCTCCGTATGCTTTCAAATGGCTGTGGTGATACGTTGGTTTAGACTGTGCAGTCGAACACACCTCTTGCCAGTTGGCATACAGGTAGCATCATTTAAAGTGAATAACTTTTATGTTACAGATCAATTTTATGGTCCAAAGACTAACAAAATATATTTTTCTCTTAAATAACTATCAATAATATATTAAATCATTTAATATAGATTTGGAAATACTGTACGTGGTATATTAGTTAAAATTAGCTTATACAATATACTAGATAGTTCATACAGAATTGACACTTTTCATATTTCATCTTTTCAAAGAAATAGATGGACTTTAATGATTATATTGTTTATTATATTGTATTATATATTTAGTTTTTTATAACTGAAGGAATTTTGTAATGATAATAAATCTGTCTTAAAGGCAGTTTAACAAAGGGTAACCGCTTTGCTTCATTTTACTTTTGTGCTCTATTTGTTTGTATGAAAACACTGACTCTTTTACTACTATACCACAAAATGATATACATGATATTTGTTCTCAAAATACACACTGATGCAGCTACCTTAAAAATGTACCACATTTTTTACTGGGTAGAAGATTCATATATCAATCAGATAGTGTTGTCATTTAGTTGTCGCAATGATTTGTGCGATGTTTTGAATATGCGTAAGAGATATTGCATTAAAGGTATGTATTTGTACATACAGGACATTTCTGTGTGTTTTGCACATTATGCCCCCTTAAAAAACGGGTGCATGACGCCCCTGGGTCACCCTAATAGTGTCAATAGAATGAAAGTGGAGACATTGTTAAGAGACTGCACCTTTCATAATCCTCTGCGTGTCCATCCTCGACCCGGGCCATCCCCTGAGAGGACAGAACCGGACTGGGGGAACCGCGTCGGGGGGCTGGCTCTGTTTTGCACACATTCACCTGAATGGAAAATGGAAGACAGAGAATAAAATAGAAAGAAGTTAATAAGAGGTCACTTATCCCTTTTGTGTCTTCTTGGTGATCCACTTGATGTTTATTGTGCCAAAACACGGAAGAAACGGCACAAATAGTCAACCCTTAAAACAAATGCTTTTTACTCATTTCGCTTTTCACACATAAAATAAAGCAAAGAAATGCGGCTTTAAAGGAAACCAGAAATCTTTGCAAGGTGCTTTAAAAAGAAGAAAGTGAGTTCTTCAAATTTGTGTTGGTGATATCAGAAACACAATCCCCTGATCTGGAAAGCCTGTACTGAGCTGTGAAAGTTACACTATGTTTTTGTAGCTCAATGAAACTGTATTTCATGAGCTCTTCCGGGATTTCAGTTTTTCTACAGTACGGGATATTGCAGTTAGCTGCTTAGCATGGATATTACGATATTAATATTACTTGAGTTTAGATCATCAGTTTTGTTATGAAGCTGTTTTTTATTGCAGCATTTTTATGTGTTTCCATGCGAATCATGATATGAAGGTTTCAATGGAGCGATTATGAGATAATCCAGCATACATTATGCATCAAGCACCTAAAACTCTTGTGTGAAGCTGCACATCACTCTTATGGCCACAGGGTGAAATTCTAGATTTCAGTCACATCTCTGAGCAGTGCATTTGCAAAGAGAAAGAAAAGAAACAAAATCAGACAAAGAAGAGAAAAGATGGAAAGGTCTTAACACCTCCGATGTCTTAATGTCGATGTTTCAGCGTGAATATGTCACAATAAAGTGACAATCTTCATCCATCAGGTTCCTCCGGGCCGTTTCTGAAGGTCACAGATACATCAGTTTGACTCTTTCTGCTGTGTGTTTCAAACACCCGAGGGCAGCTGTGCACATTTGAATTTCAAGCAGCCGTAAGCTTGACAAAAACTGTGTGTGGGATGTGTCATGAGGGTTTGCTTTCCATCCGTCAGGTGCTTCAGATATCTGCGTATCATGATCGTGTAAATCTTTCTAAAAACCATTTTCTTAAGACATCTTTTTACTTTCACCAAGAAGAGCACCTGTGTCATGGATAACACCCTCAGATAGCAGTCAGTCGCTTAGTCCCAAATGGAGTCCCAAGATTCCTGTAAATGGTACTTCTTCTCCAGATGCAGATTGTGTAGGCAGTGATATTTACAGAAACGCATGGCAACTAGACATTGGAAGTGTATATGTAAAGGAAAGTAAAATATTTACTGTATCAAAGATAATATATATATTAGGAAGATGCGCCACTTTCATTCCAATGAATGGAGAGGGATGCAACGCTCAATATGGCCGCTCTAGTGAAAAAGTCCCGCCCTCCAGTAGAAAGATCCAATCGTCAATCGATAAAGACTGAGGATTCTCTGGGGTGGAGCTTAAGTGAGGCACTTGCCAGCCTGTACGCAGGCGCAGTAGCTGAAGCGTCCTCGAAAAAGCTGATTTTTAATGCCGTTTAAGCTTAGCAAACCAAAGCTATTGTGCATTCAAAATCAGGTTTAATAATTGAGCGGAAAAATGCTATTAAATTGTGATTTTTGCCAGCGATTTTAGAAATATCTGACTTCCACCATTCAAGTAGATAGGACTGTGGACTTGCTATGATGTAAATAATGGCCGCCGGGTGGCACGACTTTCCGTAAACGGACTTTGACTGTATGTAGGGACAGCTGAAGTAAATTTATCTACTCTTTGGTCCCAGTGTGGTGAAATATTGTATAATCTATTCTGTCACTCAACACGTAACAGAAGATAAAATCTTAAAAATCAAAGGAGGTCTTCAATTTGAGATTTTTCTTCTGAAACTTCTTAAATACCAATGACACTTGTTGACGAAATATAGAGTCGCTTAAGATGAATAGCTCATGAAGAGGAATAGCTCAGTCAATTTGGTCTTGAAAAAATTTGAAAATGTCTGGTTGCGTTATATCTGTACCACTTGATTTATTTAGTAGCCTGGCAAATATGAGCATTTCATGAAACATCAAAATGTCTTAAGTAGAACGGGAACATTTTTATTAAAAGACAAAAATACATTTGTGTGGTGAAAAAAATGATACATTTTTCCTTTATTCCAAAAATCATTAAGATATTTAGTAAAGTTCATGTTCCATGAAGATATTCTGTAAATTTCCTACCATCAATTTATAAAAACTTTATTTTTGTGAGTGGATGGTCTGCCACAGTGCCCCTGATTAACAACTTCAAAGGCAATTTTTACAATATTTTGATTTGTTTGTAATCTCAGATTCCTGAGATTTAAATGGAAAAGACTGGTTTTGTTGTCCAGGGTCACAAAGAGCAACAAAATCAGAATTTAAGAATGTGTGCTTAGCTTTTACACATATTAAATAGCCACGGAACTTTACATCTAATAAAATGAAATATGGAATACTTAATGTATGAAATTTGCCTATGTTTGTAATTTAACTATAGAATACTGCAAGGGCAGCAGTAAGAAGGATCAGTAAGAAAACCTAAAAAAGTATTGCTGTCATTATTAGTTCATTAAATGAAGCTGTATGGACAGATTTGGGTCTACACAAAGAAGTATCGCAGTTACGTGAAACAAGACAAAAGGAGCGGGAGAGAAGCGACTGGAGAACACACACATACACAAAAGAGACCTCAGCATCAGGCCAACCTTTTCAGCAATGGAGGCAGAGTAATACTGTCAAGACATGCATCCCAAGGGCATTGACTAGCTGGAGTGTTGCCATGGATACAGCAGAAGTGAGCTGATGGAAAATGAAGTGTATGACCGCAACAAATGATGGCTTCAGTCATCCCTATACACAACCTAGACCACACACACTGGATACATGCACAAACACATGCATGAAGCATTCTAGTTTGATGTCATTTCGAACAACATCCTTGGTTCACAAAATCTGACAAAAATTTTTTATTACTATTTTTATAGACATACTGTGATTTATCACACAAATAGTTAATCCTGAGCTAATGTGATCACGGGTTGTCTGGTGTCACATACAGTTTATACTTTATTGTGGTTTAGCAAGGGGTAGTCAAAACCTACTGTACCCTCATTGTGGACATGAATTCCCTGGGTTAACATTTTCTCAGCATACTTATAAGTTTATAACCCAAAATTGAAATTTCTTTCATCATCTACTCAATCTCACATCATTTCAAACCTGTATGGCTTTCTTCTGCAGAACACCAAATTTAAACAGATGAAAGAGTCAGATACAGTATTTCAACCGCACGAGAGGGAATACATGATGACAGATATTTTTATTTTTGAGTGAACTCTTCCTTTATTAAAGGCGCAGTTTTCATTAACAGTGGCCACTAGCGTTGTATTATAAATTTGCATTGAATCGCTCAGTCCAAACACGATGGTGGCCACCACACTACAAAAAGATGTTGTTCTCATGTTGACGCATTGAAGAGATCATGTGTGGGCATTAGAAAGACAAAAGATGTCTTATTTATTACATAAAACAAAAGGTCTGTGGATTTTAAGTATAAAAAGAAGGATAAAAGTCAGGCAGGAGCTAGAACCTGAGCTAATATTATAAAGTCTTTCCAGCAGAGACGCGTTAGGACCCGCGGTAGGCTACTGAGGCTTTTAGCAGAGATGCTCATAGATATCTATGGGGATACTTTCCAGTAGAGAGACCTTGGAGAAAAAGATTGTCTTAAAATCACCTCCAATGAGCTTGCTTTGATTCGGATCAGTATGTGAGTAAGATTGTCTTTTCTGCTTGTTAGAACCAAGATATGTTGTTGTTGTTTTGACGCAGCAGTTGTGAGCATCATTGTTTATCTGTTATCGCTTTAATATTGCACTCGTCCAGATAACTTACTGGAGAAAGAGAGCGAGAGCGTGTTGGTGCTCAAACTGTAGAGAGAGCGTGTTTTCCTCTCTTACTCAATGATGAATAAACTAACATTTAATTCACGGGTCACATGCGTTCCGAACCATAGAGTACGATCTGTACGGATCACGGATCATCCGCAGGGGAGAAGAAACGTGCGCTGTGAAGTTGATTGTCCATTTAGGGCTGCTGTACAAAACATGGCGTTGAATTCAATGTATGTAGTGCCGCTCTGTGTGTAGATATAAACAGCTTATACTAAGGTATTAGAAACATAACGGTTCATTACGTCTTTATACACCTCTGAAGAAATAGTTTTGTATATTATATTGCATTTCTTTCAATAGATCTTCCTAAAAACCCTGTATTGTTCCTTTAACAGTGATTGGATAAATACTAAAGACAAGCATCATAAAATACTTGTGTTAATAACTGCTTGTTCGTGTTGTCAATTTTTATTCAGTTTTATAGTTTATTACATACAATCTTATAGGCCCAACATTTTCAGACATTATAAATTCTGCTGTAATTCTATAGTATATTTTTGGGAAAACGTCCATATTTGTACTTTGCTCTTTTTCTCTTCTTTATGTCTATACTGCAAAAATCCAAAATCGTGAACCAGTGCAGTATAAATATATTTAATCTGAAGTAAATGAAGTTTTGAAACACATTTTCCCTGACATGTTTTCCAATGACCCCAAAACTCAACAAATAAAAGTTTAATGAGGGAAGAACTGAGACTGGTCATCTTGTTTTTATCTTGTTCTCTTAGGTGGAAGGTTTCAGTAGGACCTCTACTACCTGTAATCCGAGGTTAAAAAACAGCATATTCACAGTGACCTTACAAATGTGTTCTTGTTTATTTACTGCCACGCCATTTTTGTTTCTACCTCAAGCTGGGAGTCGATCTTCTTATATTGTACTGAAAAACTCACAAGGACCTGTGTTGGTTTGCCTGATCCTTCTTTATTGTTCCAGAAAGAAATGCATAAATCCTGTTACATTCATAAAAAGAGACAGCATAACCTCGTATCTCTCTATTCCCCTTGTCAGGGTTTAGTGAATGTTCTTCATTTGTTGTTCATCTACACTGTTCCAGCAAACATGATAGAAATGCAGTGTTTTCTGTTATATGTCTATTAAATCAAGAACGTCTTTGTTTGTTCAACAGTAACTGCACTTGCCATGCATTTAAACACAAAATAAACACAACGCTGGAAATATTGTCTCCTACTTCAATTAGTTTAACCAAAGAGATGTTTATAATTGTGAATTTGTTATACTTTTTGATTAAAGAGTTTAGCGCTTGATTTATAAATGTAAGATTTGCTTGATGATGCCCATTACTCATGATAAAGTTGACCTGTGTCAGAAAGGATTTGTTGACGTATTTCCATTTAGCAAGAAGTTAAGGCGGGGCATATTAAGTGGCCCCTCCCCCTTTTTAAAAGAGCAAATATGAGTTGTTTTTGCAAGCAATGTTTATTGTAAGGGAACAAAAAAATCAAGAAACCTTCTTACATCTCAAGAGGACATGCTTACGATGCGCAGCAGAATTTATGAGCCGCACACAGAAATGAATGAAATCTGGGCAGTGCTCCACAGGCTGTAAATATTGACTCAGGGTACTGGCTTCACGTTCTATCGAAGCCATTTTGTCTGCATTTGCAACCCCATTTTGCACATGTCTCAAAAACTAAAACAGAGGGATGCCAATAGGACTCTACTTGAGCTCAAAGTAAAAATGTATTTGAAAAGAATAAATGGTGGATTGTGGAAAGAATTCAGTTATAGAGTTTCAAGTGGAACTATTCGTTTCACAGTAGCAGATGGGCTTAAAATGTTTCCCATAGAGGGCTGAATCATGACCTTTTCTTGTAAGCTTGGCCTCATCTCAAAGATTCAATCATATTACACACTTGTATTCAATTCAACAAATGATTCCAGAAACAGATTGGCATGATGGACTGTGCATTTGTTGGGGGGAAATAAGCGTGTTGTCTAGGGCGAATAGAAAGTGGGTGGCAGGAGGAAATGAAGAATTAGACAGTGTGTAGTGATGAGGGAGAATGGAGCACAAGACTGATGGAGGTCTGGACTGATCCAACAGCGATGGCAGATGTGAGGCGATTACTCACTTCATGTGGCTCACATTATAACTTATGTTACAGTCTATTTCTATGAGGTGAGAGCCATTTCGATGGATCTGTCAGCCTTCAGAAAAGCACCAGTTGTTTTGGGCAGAAATGTGTGACAGTCAGTTTTGATAACATGTGGAAGTTTCCATGGGCTAGTTGCACAAGATGGTGTCGGTGAGCTCTTGCGACGCCAGGGTCGGCAGACTCTTTCATAACACTATCAAGTTATTTTGGCTTAAAGTGCCCAGCAAAGTATAGAGCATCTGTCATATTGCATATATATTACTTTTAATCATATTTGCCAGCCAAAAATCCTCCTTTTCCCATACAGTGTTATAGTATATGACCGGAAAGAATTCTGCCGACCCTGGCGTCCCAAAAAGCTCACCGGCGCCATCTTGTGCAATTAGCGAATTGTCAGCGTCCCCCGACTGACTGCAGGCCATGCTCTGAATAACAACTCATGTAAATGCGATTGAGCTGTGAAGTGACAAAATGAGTCAAAGTTAAAGTCATTAGTATAATAGAGTCCTGGGAGGCTTCGATATGTCTGAGCAGAAGTGATTTTCTCACTGACAGGGAACAATATGTGAGGGTTTGAAAACACACCCGAGGCACACTGGGTCCAGATCACTGCGCCTCCAATGATCCCTCATTTAAAGCGTCAAATTTGCAGATCAGAAGGCACACAATACTCCGTCAGTACTCATGCGCAGCGGTAATGAATCTGTCTACGTGAAGACCTTTGCCGTGTTGCCGTGAGTTGCACATTCAACACTGGATAGATTGTAGAAACTTCTCCCAGACTTTAAGTTGAAGACAAACACACAGGGAAAAATAATCATGCCCACTTATAGCAGTGTGTTTATTTGCATGCGCTGCCTGCTTTGTTTGACATATTTTTAAGTATTATGCAAATCAGGTAACTGCACAATTTGCACAACTCAGTATCTGATTTTGTGGGTGGGTTTTGAGTATGCTGGTATTTAAATGACATTGTACAGCATCACTGTGATCTACAAACCTGATTTAAAATGCTGAAAAGGGTTATCGCTGGCTGTCTGGACATGTAGATGATTATAGTCTTGCTGTTGTCATTATAACTAGAAGATTCACGCACACACGCACGCAGACGAGCAGACATGAACAGCGGAGGTGCTAAGATGCAGTTGTGAGTTTTTAAATAAGGTGCATTTACATGAAAGGGATGTTTGTTGACAATGATCGATATTCAAAGCGTTGCAATCATTTGTGTCTCATTCAGCTGGATTGTGGGTGGTTTGAGCACAAGAGTTTGCTCAGAATTACTACACGAAAGTGGCACAACGCTTTAGTGAATTCACTCGTCACTTTGTTTGAGGTGTAAGCAAAACATGTTTGACACATTTGAAAAGAATGACTGTTGCACGTGCCGCTGAAACTCTAGCTAACATCCATCTGGTTAACAGCTGAAATCCTCCACCTCATCATCATCCACACCTGCACTGGGTTTGATCACACATACAGATCAAATGTACACATTGAATGCAGAGTAAGTCATTTATCCAAAGCTTCTGCCCAATGCTGTAAATGCTACGGTCAAACAGACACACGGCGGAATTTAATACACCAGCTTGGGGAGCCGGCAGAAACAGAATCGTTGTATTATACTATAGTCAACTGTCTTGTACATAATTTTAAAACATGAATTGTATACGTACATGAGATTTTAATGAAATCCACAAAAGCATGCAATTTGGAGCAAAGGTTTTTCTTAAAAATTTTCCCCAAAATAGTTTAAGGTTTAGACTGAAAGTCCGACACCTCGCTCGTGAACAAAACCAATCAGAGTTGAGGCATCAGGCAGCTCAGCTGAAGAGCGCTGGTGAAGTTATAGAGCAGCAGAATGAGTGAGTGAAAATCTGAAATGTCATAAAAAGGAGAAAAGAACTCAGAGAATTGCTGTATCCCAGTCTATCAGTCTATCCTAAAGAAGTAAGGCTCTATAGGTCCTGCAATGTGGAACGGAGGCAGATTCACATTATACAGGGGTAAAAACATAATAACGTGGATGTGTACTTACATACTTGATGCTCATGGAGTTGTCAGTCTCTGCATCTTTTATAGAGATAAACACATATCGAGACAAACTTCTCCGATATATCTCTT
Source organism: Triplophysa bombifrons (assembly GCA_029783895.1). Classification (NCBI taxonomy): domain Eukaryota; kingdom Metazoa; phylum Chordata; class Actinopteri; order Cypriniformes; family Nemacheilidae; genus Triplophysa; species Triplophysa bombifrons. The sequence goes on from CM056464.1 coordinate 20,793,223, forward strand.
GATATACCGTAAAATGTCTCTCTATTAGTTGGAAGACGGTGGGGGCCCAGAATTCTCTAGCTACGGCCCTGACCTTAACACATGACCTGAGGATGATGCACACTGCTTGCACACATAACATATACAGTAGGGCCCGCTTGATAATTGCTAACACCTCATGGAACTTTTCTTTCCTGGCCACAGTTGCTTTCTCATAATTTTCATAGTACAGTGTTTGCTATATAATTGCTTTAAAATGGTATATATAATTGCTTCATAAAATTACACTTATTGTGAATGATTCATGTGTGCATGATATTCCAAAGAAAAGCATTTAAAAATGCCAATTGTTATGATTTGGGATTGTCTCTGCTATTGCTAGTTCCACCAGACAGAGGTATTTCAATACTGCAACGTTTCTGCTTCGTTCTTGTATGGAATGCCCACTTTTCATGATCCAATTAATTCCCCATTAATAAAATCCTTCCCCGTGTTTTCTTGTGTGCTTTTTCACTCAGACATCCATCACATCTTTCATCAGGGAGACTTTTAAATCTTGTTTCATTTAAGAATTGCTTTTACTTGATTGGATAATTTTTTTTACAAATTGTGTTGTTTTACGTGATGTGGTGTCTGCTGTGAAGCGCTTTGAGAAAGTAACTTTCATTATTATTATTTTTAAAACTGCTTGCAACTGAATCTGTCCAAAACTATATATGTTCTTTTTGAAATCAAACAGTATTGGTAAAGAGCCAGATGTTACTTTGTCGGGGTGAGTCTCCAGGTAGATCCTCAATTTAAATATCTCGGAATACCGAGTGACTCAAAACTCACTTTTGAAGCTTACCTGCCAGATCCCTACGGCACATAAATGGGGTATGTAGTATATGCGGTGCATAGGGGCACTGCACGAGGGGGGGAAATATTATTCAAAGTTTTTTTTATATAAAATGTTATAAATAATAAAAAATAGAACGAAAAAGGTCATTATTTCAAACCTTTAAATTTTACTTTTGTCTAGCATTTTAAACGAGTTTAACAAATATATTTTATTTAATCAAGTTATTATCGTTATGAATCTCGTGGAAGAACCCAATTGCCGGCAGCGGGGATTAAGGGGTTTTAACACAAATACTTTATTATAACAAACGAAAAAACAAACCCTTGATGGGGAAAACAATCCATGACAAACAGGCAACACAGGAACATAAACTGACTACACTGACACTAGACTAAAATACTTGACACGATTACAATGAACTAACACTAAACTAGACTTACTTTGACTGAGACGATCACAGGTAAACAATGACACAACGCCATCAAGGCATGGAACCAACAGTACGCGGGATACAGCAGTAACCAAATTCACACGGAATACAATGCACGATCACTAGACAATGAACACGAGGGCTATTTATAGGGAATCTAACAAAGGATAATTGACAAGAGAACAAGTGTAGGGGATGAAACACTGATGGGAAGGTAAACGAGACGAAAGAGTGGGAAACACAGACCCGAAGAGAGAGTGGAAGGCCAAAAGGGACAAAAGCGTCTCTCTCCACATATAACAGGGAGTTCCGTTAACAGGGAGAAATAGCTGACAAGAAGAGGCAGAATCATGACAATTATGTCAACCACTCGCTCTATGACAGCAAGCAAACGTCCTGAGGCGCTAAAGGTTCTTAAAGCTGTTTAGTCTCCCACTATCACCCATATATGTTAGTTGTACAGCTCTTCATTAAATGTCAGAATGCGCCTTCCCCATATGATGCAAACTGTGTAGTTTCAACATCAGGCTTGTGTTCTTCATACAACGCAAGCAAATGCGTCTTTTGCAAAAAGCACGAGGTAATGCGTCTTCTCCGTATAGCGCACAGCACATAGCACCGTGCGTGAGGACAGTGAAACAGCGCGATGAATGACAGCAGGATGACAGAGACAAGAGCGCAAAAGAAAGTATGTTAATTAAAACTTCTTTATTCAATGAAAGTGAGTTTGTCTTTGTTTTACTTTAAACATATTGTGTTTTCATGAAATATGAACAGCAAAAAAAATCTGTAATTGTGTTACAATGTGAATGCATGTTATCAGTCTTATTTCGTTTTTCAATAAAAGTTTTATTATAAAGTTTCAATTAAAGTATGTTTAACATAGGCTAGGCTACTATTTTATTGTTCTATTTTTGTTAAATAGCTATTATTGAACAACAAACTAAGCATTCGTTTTAAAGTGGAAAAAACCACTTTTTGTTATAGCCTAGAAGGCTAGTCTATATACGTCTTATTCATTTTGATAATAATAAATAATGTTAATAATGCTTTTTGTTGAAGGAAAAGGAATCATTTAAATGTCTAACATTTAAGATCAAAATAAGTTTATTATTCACTGGGAACATTTCCTCACAAAAACATCTCTAATGGGCAGTTTTTACCTATATTTGGGATAAAAAAGTTGCATTTTTTAAACTGGACAAGCTTTTACATGACAAAATTATAGATTATATATGTGAAACTCTTTTTTCAAAGAATACAATAAATACCCTTATTTAGGGTTTATTTAGATAAGCAAAATATAAAATACAAAATTGTATAGGCTTTTATCCAAAAATAAAACAATCGTCCAGAAATTCGATTATCACAATAATCAGTAGTTGCAGCTTAAGTTTTTGTGCATTTCTGTGCACCCACTTCATGTACTTATGTCAATTATATATGGAAATTATTTAAAATATAACTGTAATGCCTCCAAAGGGCTTTTTTATTATGTGTGCGTTGTCTGTATTGGGTTGGGGTGGCCGAAGGGGGGGGGCCAAAACCTATCTTGCATACCCCTCAGAAATTGTGCAGTTGCGCCCCTGTCACTGCGCTCTGCAAACGAACAAGGTCTTGTGGTGCCATCCCATTCCATTCTCTACCGCTTATCCGAACTACCTCGGGTCACGGGAGTCTATCTCAGGAGTCATCGGGCATCAAGGCAGGATACACCCTGGATGGAGTGCCAACCCATCGCAGGGCACACACACTCACTCATTCACTCATTCACACACTCACACCCTACGGACAATTTTTCCAGAGATGCCAATCAACCTACCATGCATGTCTTTGGACCAGGGGAGGAAACCGGAGTACCCGGAGGAAACCCCCGAGGCACGGGGAGCACATGCAAACTCCACACACACAAGTCGGAAGCGGGAATCGAACCCCCAACCCTGGAGGTGTGAGGCGAACGTGCTAACCACTAAGCCACCGTGCCCCCCTTGGTGCCATCCCAATAAGATAAAAAAATCACCCTAATGTTCCTTGTCGGGATCGGATCCACATTTATGGAATGGAACAAGATCAGCAGATTCTGTAACCACCTCAAAGAATCGGCAGAAAACACATCTCTTCCATAAACACCTGACTGATCACTTCTGACTTCTGTCTCTTCTCTACTCTTTCGAAAACATTTGCTTTGTATGCTGTTGTAAGCTATCTGAGACCAGTTTTATTGCACTTATGATTTTGTTGTCCTTATGTTGTTCTAATTGCTTCCATTGTTTCCCTCATCTGTAAGTCGCTTTGGATAAAAGCATCTACTAAATGACTAAATGTAAAGCACCGGTTAGAAAGGTTTGCAAGCAGGTTAAATTGAATCTCTATAATTGTAAATCTACTAGAGATTGTGTATCATTAGACACATCCAAGATGTTCATGACTGCATTTTTAATTCTTTATTAGTATATTTTAACTACACATTTTCTCTAGCGTAACATGTTACAATCTGGCCAGGAACTACCGATGAAAAATAGCCTGGGGTAATTCTGGTACATGTATGGTAACGTTTATCAATGTCCCTGTTCACTAAATAAAGAAACTAAAGAAAATGGGTGGTGAACACCATTTCAGTCTACTCTGCAAACCTCATTCACTGTATAACATTCAGCTCATAGAGTGGGCAGGAAAGATCTTTAAAAATCCCTCATAGCCTGGTCAACTCCTTCAAAACATAAGCCTAAAATAAGAGAAACAGGGCGTTAAACAAAAACAGCTAAACACAGAAGCAGGTTTTATCCTCAGGCGGTGGCTCTCATCAATAACTGCCCAATAATAGCAGCTCTGCTGATACACACTAAAACACCTTAAGCCATCCATCACATTCTCCCACCGCATCACTTCTGCTGATGCTGACAAGACGTCTCACAGCCGAGTTCAAGGCACAGGCTGTTATTCCCCTTATAGCATTGTTTGAAGTGTTTTCACTACGAGACTTATTGTGTTTCTGTGTCTGAAGTGTCCATTTCCCCCCAGAGGATGATGGACAAAATGAATATTTGCAGAGACAGTGAAACACGTCACTTACATGTTTATGTTTGCATGAAGAAAAGGGTGAGCATCTTTCATCTCGTGCCTGAAAATCCTTCTTTATTTATTCCTTTCAGGGGAGAAAGATGTCTGCACTGAGAGAACGACAGCATGTGAAGTTGTTGTTATGGCAACTAAATACATTGCAAGCTGGTTTGATGACAGATGTTGTGGATGACAGTTTCAGCCAATTAAAGCTGTCTTCATCTGCTCTGGGATTCTATTGATACTTCATACAAATCCCCAATGACAGCAGGACTGTCCCGATCACCCTTAACTGTAGTGTGAGAGACATCAGCGGTCTATCTTTTACACATGTTGGTGGGTCATTTTGACCGGGGAACACCACAAGAGTAATTCTGTGCCATGCATTTTGTACACAATTGAAGCATTTCAAAACAAAATTCCTGGTTAAACATTAAAGTGTACTTGTGTAAACAACAGTGTAATTTTTTGTCATATTTTATTGAATATTCCAAACATTACTCTCAAAAAATGCTTTTTTCAGTCAAAGACTGAGGTGCCTAAACTCAGATTAACTAGGCCTATGATTAATCAGTTTGAAAAAGACACACAAAACCAGTATTAAATGAAAGAAAACAAGTTGACAAAAAGATTGAATCCAATATTTGGTGAAAATATAGCATATCGAGTGATTTATAAGCTATCTTTGGCGGGTGGGTTATTTTGACCCGAGAACACCACAAGAGTAACTATGTGCCATTTGTACACGATTAAAGCATTTCAAAACAAACTTCTCGGTTAAACATTAAAGTGAACTTGTGTAAATATTGTCATATTTTATTTAAAAAGCATAACAAGTGATTTATAAGCCATCTTCAGTTGCTGGGTCATTTTGAACCGGGAACACCACAAGTGTAATAGAGTTTTTAAGACAGCACAAGGGTTAAATAAAGTGAGTTTCTTTGAAGTTAAATGCATCGTTCAAGCACTTTGTTTTACAGTTCTTATATATGTAGGCCTACTTACTGTGTGTGTTTGAATAATAACTTCTGTATCTACTGCTCTTACCGTATAGTACTGTTATAAGAGCTTATTCTCCAAAAGCTCAAAATCTTAAATTCGTTTGATTTTGTTAGCCAGCTGATGAACCCTTTCACTGTTAAGAGTACTGATGTGAGAAACCCTTAAAATTGTGTTTGTTTGATGTCACCTGACATAGGCAGCCTGATTCAGTTATATTAACACTTTCCTGGAACAGTTCAGTTAAATGTCACTGCATTCACGAAACTTTGCTCGCAGTGTGGATGAGTGACATTTCTTCAATGCGAGCATGAACGAACACGAGTACTGTGTTGTTATTTTCTGTTGTTTGAATAAGCATCATCACCGCAGCATCTAATAAGGTCTAACACATCAGAGCAGTTGTGTCTGGGCTCGGGGTCCAGGCAGACTCACAGACTGTCTGACTTTATGTTGCTCTGTGGGGTGATGGATGTTCTTTTCAGCCGTGTGTTTTCTGTCCATGTGTTGAGAATACCAAGTGCCTGAGCTGCCAGTGTGCAATTATCTGGCAGGCTGAGCAGGCGGGCTTGCAGGGTCTCAGCACACACACACACACACACACACACACACACACATACACACTAATGAGGGTGACTGTGAGGTGCAAAGCACTCTAACCCCCCCACCACACCACATTACATCATACCCACCATCGCCCCCCCATCCGCGAGCAGCACTGCCCCAGCATTTCATCTCAGAGATTGTGAAGCAATGTCATTCACTTGATCTCCTGAACGGCTCCGTCAAGGGCTCGGGATGCTTGTGTTCAGCTGAAGTTTGAGACTCATCTGTCAGTGCTCAGTTTGGCAGGGCATATGTATTGTGATGCACAGCTAATTCTATTAGTTTGAAAGAAAAATGTATCTGTGTATAACTGGACTAAATGAAATGAGCACAGAGCTCTGGGACACAAGCATCACATGGCCCTGATAACTCCTTAATATAATCATGAATAGTGCTCATTGTTGCATAGCATTATGGGCAGTTTTTATGATATAAGTATTTGCAACACGTATTTGAAATGCAAAACAGTATTTTGTTATTTATATTTGATAAGGTTGATGAAAATAGCTTCATAATTTGCATCTAAATACTTTACTGGTTGTATTTTTGAAGTTTTAAAATACTTTAAAATACTTTTAACAAGTCTACTTGATGGCATAAAAATGCAGGCTCTGATACTCAGTAGTTTGCGCAGACTTGAAAATAGAAAGTAGATCCATATGGAAGAATATTTGCATAAAGTGCTATAATTCTTAACAGTTCATGTTCAGTTTTGGTGTTTGTTTTTGTAGCCAAGGCTAAACAGTTATCAATTTACATAATGTGTTGAAAGGGCTAATTACTTCCAAATAGGTGTCTAATGATGATAAATAAATATTTGATTGCTGTAAAGTAGGTTCATGATTTTGCATTGCATTGCAAGAACGGCTGCCTGTCACATAGTATAATATTATATAATAATATTGATTAATTAGTTAGAAACTAGTTGCTATGAATACAGGAGCCATCAGTTGTCTTCTTAAAAATGACTCGTTTGTCATTGAGTCAGTGTTGCTGATGCAAAGTCGTCCCTTAGACACCAAACACCAAATAACTTAATTAGGAGACAATTATGAGTCATTCGCAAACTGTTGAACATTTTTTTTACTTCAAAACTGACACTGTGTCCACACCGGACGTGACCGGCGCCATGAAAACCGTGTGTACGCTTTATCTGGGGATCACAGGGATATTAGAGTATTTGATCTGTTAGCTGGTTGCATAATTTTATTGTATGACTCAGGGAGAGATAAGCTGTTTCTATCAAACATTGTTTACTTCATGAACTGAGTCAGTTTAATGGTGAAGGGATAGATCAAATCGCCCAATTGATTGTTTGAGGGTTTACGAAAAAATACCATGCTCCCTTCTGAAAGTTTTTTTTTTGTATTCTTTAAATACAAATATACTGTAGGTTATTTTGATATGTGGTGCGGCTTCTGTATTTTATATATTTTTTCATACACTTAAAATTAAGGTATTTGATATTTATAAAAAAATGTTTTGTTGTATTTTTGCCCAGCCCTGATTATGGGCATAGACCATTTTTAACAACACCGGTTGTTACAGTGTAATTTATCTTATTTCAATTCATGTTTCATTGATTTTATTTCATTCTGAAAGATTTTTTTTACATTTAGAATGTTTTTAAATGCTCTGTTGTAGAGTTTGTCTAGTGTAACAGGAAGTGCTTCTAGAATGTACCAATGCTTCAATGTTGTTTACATCTTGCAAAATGTTCTATATATTCTTCTGTTTATGGGCAAAGTACTTTCAGTGGGGCCCTTTTGTGTAACATGTTTAAAATAATTCAATAATAATTCAGGAGAGTACTACTATATAAAATGAAATTAGATCAATTAAAACATTTCTTCATATAATTGCTCTCTTCTCAGCATCATCGCAGTATATTTTACGAAAGTTATTGCAGTTATTATTAAATGGTTATTTCAGCCAAAAAATAAAATCCTGTCATCATTTACTCACCCTTTTGCCATTTCAAACCTGTATGACTTTCTTTCGTCCGCAGAACACAAGAGAAGATATTTTGAAAAATGTAAATGACTGGCAACCATTCACTTGCATTGGTTTTGTGGTCCATACATTAGAAGTGAATGGTGACAGGTGCTGTTAGGTTGCCAAGTTTCTTTAAAATATCTTCTTTTGTGTTCTGTAGAAGGAAGAAAGTCATACAGCTTTAAAATGAAAGCTGAGGGTGAGTAAATGATGACAGGATTTTAATTTTTGGATGTACTATCACTTTAAGTTTTGCTAAAATAGAATCTATGACAAGACCAGAATTCTGATGGGTTGCTGCAAAATCACAGCCACGCAGCAAGACGCTTCATTATATTCACACAGAGAGTTTCAGTCTAAATTGAATGTGATGGAAGAAAGAAATTATGCAAAGGCAATTAGTAGGAAACATTGTTCTATTGTGTTGTGCTCACTGTCTGAATGCAAAAACCAAATATTCAGCCGGAGGATTCCTATTCACAAACAAATGACTCTTGAGACAGGTCTATTGATTGAAAAAAAAAAAGTTATCAGTTGTCAGACTACTACTGAATCCTCTAACTCATTTACTGACAGGGCATTAGGTCACAATGTGTGGTTAAAATACACATTAGCATTGGCTGTAAATTGGTTTTCTTTTATTGCCAATTGTAAAAGGATAGAATGTTTTTTCTCGCCCCCTGTAAACAAATAACCCGTCCATTCAGAACAAACAACTCAATGTGTTGTATGTTTATCCAGATTATAAACTAATGCTGTACAGCAAGCAGACAAAAAGTGTCACATAAGCAAAACTGTGAAAGATTAAGAAAAAAATTTAAACAGTTCAGTAATAAAATTGGCAGAAACACAATTCAGAGTTTCTTATTTTTGATGAGCTCTAATTGATAGGTGGTCTTGTATACAGCTTTTCCCATGATGGGGTAAAACAAAAGGACACCAAGGGTAAAACCAGGAACATAAACAGGAAAATAGACATACTATACTAACTAGACAAACTACAATACAAGACATGACTACAATAAACTAAGACTAACTGCCTTACTTAGAATCAAGACAAGGTGGATGGAAAGGACACTTCACCCAATACTCCATACAATCGGAAATGATCCAGCACAAGACAGAAGACACAGGGGCATTAAATAAGGGGACAAATCAAGAGGGAACAGCTCTGGGGCTTGAAATAATTACAAGCGAAAACGAGGTAACGAGAGGGTGGGAACAGAGAGGGAGAGAGCATATGGAAGGCTAACTGGGCCAGAATGTCTCTCTCCACATAAAACAAGAGGTTCTGTCATGATCCTGCCACTAGACCAAGAGAAACATGACATGATGCGGCAGAATCATGACATAGTTAGTAAGGTAGTTGTTAGGTTTAGGTATTACGTAGGATTAGAGAAGTAGAATATGGTCATGTTGAATATGTGCCTTATAAGTACTAATAAAGAGCCAATATGATAAAAATAGGAATCTAATAAGCAACTAGAATTGGTCTCTATACTAAATTGTTACCAAAGTTTTCATATACAAATTTTAAAGTAACAGTTCACCCAAATATGAAAATTATCTTTGATGTCATGCCAGATGTGTGTGACTTCAGGTAAATATCCCTAATAATTCACATGTTGAAGCTCTAAATAGCACAAATATCCAACATTAAAGGACTCCAGTCTTCCCTTCCTTTCCTTTCCCTTGCTTGCCTTGCCTTCCATTCCCTTCCATTCCATTCCATTCCCGTCAATTCCCGTCCCGTCCCTTCCATCCACTTCCATTCCCTTACCTGTGCACCTTGCCATCTGTCTCTGCTGACCACTTATTTTTGTTATGTCAAGCCAGACTGTGTTTAGAGACCTAGAAACCTGAGATATGTACAGCCATCTTCACTGGCCCTTCTGTTTCTGCGCTCTTGTTAGTAACATCTGTATGCAGCTAGAATCAATACCACATCATCAAACTGGTGATGCAACACGTCGCAGGAGAAGTGAAATTTCTATCTCATCTAGTCACCTGAGCTCCAGTGGTCATTGACCTATCTCGATTGAACCTCAACACCATATCCGACTGGCTGCTCAGCACACATGAGTCACTTTAGCTGCGTTTTGGCATTTCATTCAGAATGAAGTGTGTTGATATTTTAAAGACAGTGGGGGAAGAAGAAGCATCATTACCCATTACAGTAATGTCTTCATTAATCTGAATGTGTGTGACAGTTACCATCCAGATATTAATCCTAAAGCTCACCGTATTTGTACATCTGACCAGAAACAAACTGTCCCACTCACTGAGTCTGATTCTCCCAAGGGGCTTATTGCCTGGTGGAGTTTTGGTTCTTTGCCACTGTCACTGTTGCTTAGTTTTGATTTAAAAGACATTTAGGCCTAATTTCACACGGACATCTTGAGTCTAGTTCATAACTAAAATGCATGTTTTGGCTGTCTTTACTGAAAACAATTTACACCAACATATCTTAAACTTTATGTGTGCCACTGTTTTGTCTCAACATGCACACTAGTAATATTTTTAAGGATTGATTTGAAGAATTCTGCTAGGGTTTACCAGTCAATGTCAAAGCGTGTTTATGTTAATACTACTTATAAACTTATAGCAGATTTTAAGACATAAATATTTGTATTCTGTGTGTATGACTGGAAAAGCTTCCAGTGTTCACTAACATGAAATTGATAAACGTCCCCTGTACTACTGATACAGTTTTGTATGTGCTGCTGTGTCTTATGAGCACTTCTTCACTTTCTTGTGTATTACAGTGAAGCTACATTAAAACGATGTGTATTGTTATAAAGCACTGTGGTGACTTGAGTTTCTATTCTACATGAGGGACACAGACCGCACACATCACATCTGCTGTAATCTCATTTGGGCCAGTCAGTGGGTCTCATGTGTTCTAAGCTTTCGTCAATTACACAAGCTCCGGGATATACTGAACAGGCTTCTGTTGTTCTACCTCAATGTCACCTTCATGTTCCTTAAATGCCAAGAACTGCATGTTTGATAAGTCCCTCAGTCAGGGGTGGCCTGGGACCTTTAGCGACCCATCACAAACGCCCATGTGTTGTCTTACAAAGCCATTTTACAACAATAATGCCCCAAGTACAGCCAACGTATATTATTTAATTCTTCAAAGTAATGATACTTTGTTTAGTCAACTTAAATTTGTTTGTTTGCTGATGTAATGCTGATTGTATTATTTTTCTAATACAGATATTATTGTCACACCAATTACTGTTGTTCAGACAATTTAAATATTTCTGTTGTATTGAAATATTCCAAGTACTCTTTCAGTAGTGTTAAATATGAAATAAACAAATGTACTTGTCTTTTACTACAACTGTAAATGTTTTCTGCCTCAAACTGACCCAAACTTTGATTTGTAATCAAATAACTGTTTAAACAGTTTGTATAGCTTCTTTCCTGTTGTGTCATGCACGTACGCCTCAACATTGAACAGACAAATCTCAACCATGGTAACAATCAAAAACCATTATTCATTAAAAGAACTCTAAACTCAACAGATAATAAACAGCATCAACGATATTAAAGCATAAATGAAGCCAGCAAGAACTTAAACACTAATCATTAAAATAAAAACAAATAAGAAACACAGAATTCAACATGCTCCAATGCATCTTGGGAACTTTCAAACTATTGCAATATTGCTTGTTCAGAATACACTGTTTTGTAAGTTGGGCAAACTTTCTGACGCATTTTGGCCAAAAACTTGAGAAGTCCAGTCAACAAAATAATCTTTGTTAAAAACATGTTTAGGCTCATTTTGTTCAGAAAATGCAAAACAGTCATTTGACTTCTTTACTAAAAATGCTATGTTTAAGTCACTTATTTATCTTTGTAGCGAGAACATTTTACAAGTTGGATTTTTTACAGTGTCAGTCAAATGCACTGTATTCTTCATTTGTCATACGTATACACAACCGTTCAACGCATGCCCATTGCGACGATGTGCAGGTCTTACGATGTGACACGAATGAAACAAGCACATGTGCCGCCTTGTGTATGAACTAATTAATAAAAACACAAAAAAATGAAATGTGCATATGCAGTTCTGTCAGTGCGTGTGTGAAAACAAACTGAGGCTTTTGAGGAAAGATTTCCAGAGTTCCTATCCATATAATGCACTTAAACGGGAGGCTGTTGGTTAAGGTCCAAAATTCAGTTTCATCACAGCTTCAAAAGGCTCTCAACGACACCAGCCGATGAATAAGGGTGTTGTCTAGCCAAACGATTAGTCATTTTCCAAAAAACGTCTAAATTATATACTTTTTAAACATGAATGTATTGCTTGCACTGCCTCGGAGGTCCTCCAGGATGCAAGTCCATGACTTTGCATTCTCTGTAATCACTAATTAAAAGTTTTGACCCCGAGTTTACTAGTATGGAGAATGAAGATCCTTCAAAAGTTCTTGGATGTTGAATGAAAATGTCTTTGTGCAAGGTCATTGTTTTAAATGGTCAGTTTATGCGTGTATCAGGGATTTTTAAATCTTCCGAAATCTACTACACGCATAACCTTTCCAATGTGATTGCGTTACACGCAAATCATGGACGTGCATTGCGGAGGAAAAGTATTTATTTTTTTCCGGGGGAAAATCACCAATCGGTTGGCTTGACAACACCCTTATTCCTCGGCTGGTGTCGTTGGGAGCCTTTTGAAGCTGCAATGAAACTGAAATTTGGACCTTAACCAGCAGCCCGTTGTTTAAGTGCATTGTATGGATAAGAACTCTGGGAAGCTCTCCTTAAATTCCTCAATTTGTTTTTCGACAGAAGAGATAAACACACAGACGGCTTGTATGACATGAGTGAATTATCATGAACGTTTCACTTTTGATTGACACAGTTTGGGCAAAAATATGCTAGTGCGATCTGCTAAAAATCAAAACCCTCATTTTCAAATCCCAGTTGATTTACAGTAATTGTTTAATCATAACAGGCCACATTTGATTTGATGCTGTTTGTGATTGCTCAACATTATTCTCTGGCTCTCAGGTTAGAGACTCATTTTCAGACAGAAGTGTGATGGGGTCGCCAGCAGCGAGAAAGATTTATAGCAGTGAGAGCTGCTGGTAAAATATAACCTGGAGGTCACCACTCTGAATGCACCGCTTAACAGGGGGATAAGAGGTGGGAACTTGCATTTTGTTTACCAGTTGTTTATACTGTAGGTAAGCATAACATGTCGTATTCTGTGATCTTCATGCTCCACAAAATCTCCTCCCAACCGGCTGAATCCACAACGCACACATAATATTCTTCATCCTCTCCAGGGGTTTTAATAGCATATATTATATACAGCCTTATGACTCTAACAAACTTATTCACATTCACAGTTTCCTGCATCATTGAAATTAAATTAAAATAAACCCCAATCGCCTTTCATATTTGGACGAAAAAATTATAATCTACATTCTATAAAAATGTACTAATTACAACTGCAATATTGCATGTTTAATATATTTTTTCATAATTACATCTCTTCCGTTTCTGCTATCTATCTGGTGCTTTGCTGAGAATTAAGTTGGACATTATAAGACCTGTGTCCTACAGCAAGCTTGTACATTAAACAAATGGTGTCACGTGAATGACTCGTATTGCTTGAACCATAAATAGTTTTGAATCAATCTTTAGGGATCACATCATGTCACAGCATTGATTGTTTCTCTGAGTTTAAAGCGAGTGGATTAAAATCAATTAAGTTATTCAACATGCATGAAACGTTTGCTGAGCCTTCAATATCTAAGTGCGTTAGACTATGTTTTATTATTTCTTGCATTCCATAAAGTCTTTCACAAATAAATGAACACTTACAAAATACTGAGTAGTTCACTTTCAAAAATTATTTTCATGATAATTTACTCTCCCCCATGTCATCCAAGATGTTTATGTTTTTTTCTTTAGTGGAAAAGAAATGTAGATTTTTTATGAAAACATTCCAGGATTTTCTCCATGTAGTGGACTTCACTGGACTCCAAACGGTTGAAAGTCAAATTGACAGTTTCAGTGCAGCTTCAAAGGGCTTTAAACCATAAGAGACCATGAATAACGGTATTATCTAGAGAAATGATCGGTCCATTCTAAAAAAAATATATATATGCTTTACAAACAGAGATGCTCGCCTTGCTCTGTTCTGTGATGCGCATTCATGACTTCACAATATACGCAATAACGTTGAAAACGTGCACGTTTAACTTGTAAAAGCTGACTCCGTACTTCCACCCATGTCAAGAGTGACCTTTTCAACGTAATTACGTATTTTGTGAAGTCATAAACGCACATCGCAGAACCTTTCCAATGATAAAAAAATGTGTGCGGTACAGATGAGGATGAAGGCATACGTTGTCTCTGTCTTTCAAGTCTCCTATCTCAGTCTGTGCAGATGATTCATTCGTCTGTAACTGGGACGATAATTAAAGACTCTGGTTGAGGAGAGCGTAAATTCTGTTTATCGGCTGTGCTCCCGTTACCCTCAACTTCTCCTCCCATTAATTCACCCGTCCTCCCCGCCTCATCCCGCCGGAGCTCAGAGACGCAGGTTCACCGCAGTCAAACCGGATGTTTAAATACGACGTGATGGGAGTATACAGCATGTTAAGTGAGCATTAGTTGAATTCTCTGAGGGTGTTATTACAGTATACCTCCAGTCAACAACACACTTCTGTTCTGTGTGATCACACGTGTGGCCTCAGGTTCTCAACAGAAACTCAAATGGTGACAGGAAGCTGTCGGTGTGTGTCTGTGAAGAGATCCTGAGGGGATTTTCATGGGCGCTGATTATCTTTATGAGGGCAAGCACATAAAATGTCAACAAAATACACCAAACTCTATTTTATTTGACGTTTACACTCTTACTGTAAAAAGTGTTTTACAATCTCATAAAGGAACCTTTTTAGCTGAATCAGTCCAAAGAACCAATCTGTTTCACAAAATGTAGATTACAAAAAAGAAACAAAGAAATGGTTCTCCTTTAGCATGGATGTTAAGAACCTTTTGTACTTCCTTTATGTGTATAATATATTCGCTGTCCTTGAGAAAATTTGTATGTCCAAATTTGCGTTTTTTCAGGAAATGTAAAAACACTGTCATTTTCCATGATTAAAAACTTTGTTGTCAGAGTTGACAAATACTTTTTCATACCTTTTATTGGTTAGCTATTTGTAAAACCCAGTGACAAACATAAAGATTGACTTGTTGCAAAAAAGAGGAAATATGGAGATACAAAGTTTTAAAAGGACAGCAGCGATATGTTTTATCATAGTTGTCTTTTGTTTTAGGACTGTTTGATGATTTGATCTGGGTTTTGCTCGACTGATTTTATTCTACTTAAAGAAAAATCTTCATCTTTACTGCACATTAATTTTTTTGCATTTAATATACAGTATACATTCTGTGTATGCAGTATTTATCATAAACCCCCAATGGATTTTGTTTCTTTTCTTCTTTTCTTTTCATTTCATTTTATTATTTCATTTCTTTTTATTTTATTTTATTTCATTTCTTTTCTTTAATTTGTTTTATTTTATTATTAATATAGTACATTTTAAAACAACCAGGCTGGCCTAAGCCCTGTACATAGCAGATAAAATAAAGCAAAAAAAAAAAAACAGGATAAAAGACTGGTCATTAAGAAAAGGGTTTAAAAGAGATAAAAAGTTACCTTAAAATAGTACAAATCGTAAAGGTGATTAAATAACACAACAAGAGCAAAACTTGACAAAACGTTCACGTCACAATTCAATTTACATTTACATTTAGTCATTTAGCTGACGCTTTAATCCAAAGGCGACTTACAAGTTGGGCAAATAATGGAAGCAATTGGGTCAACAATAGGACAACAAAAAGCGTTAGTGCAGCAAAAACATGTCTCACAAAGCCTACTACAGTGTAAAGAGCTAAGTTTAGTTTATCCAAGTTTAAGAAAGGATCCTTTATTTTTAATTAGATTTTTATTCTATATATATATATATATATATATATATATATATATAGTACAAATCAGAAATGGCCGGTCATGTGGTGATGGAAGAGATCTTAAAGATGGCCACAGAATGTGCTGATCTTGAAAAGCAGGCGAGATACGAGGATTTGAGCATGAATTTAAAATCAGACAAAGAGAAAGCTGTTTGGGTCGCTCCCGGAAGGTTTTTCCATAAAGTTGGGCAAGCAAACGGCCGGTCACCCTGGTGCTTTAGTCCAGACCTAGAAACCACACTTTCAAATGTCCCGGCCTAATCAATCGCATTGTGTTGTGTGGATGCTACAACTCAGAAAGATAAAAAGGAGCGAGATTATGTAACAATTTAAACACCAAGATAAGTATTGTAAAATCCACTCTGAGCTTAATGGGAAGCCATTGCAGCGATAGTAAAACAGAGGAAATGTGCTGGAATTTACGAGTACCAGTCAGTAGCCTGGCGGCTGCATTCTGAACCAACTGTAAACGCTCCAAAGAACACCGATTTATTCCATTATAATGTGAATTGCAGTAGTCTAACTGAGAAGAGACAAAACCATGAATAAGTATTTCAAAGTTTTCTCTTGACAGAAAAGTTTTGACTTTGGCCAGTCAAAACGACGAAGGTGGAAAAACAAGATTTGACCACACCATTAAACCAGAGACCATAATCAAAACACAAACCTCAACTTTTTACACTAAGGTTCATCCATTTTGTTAAAGAACCAAGGTCATGACTGGCAGCATAAAAAGCATTACTGGGTCCGAATAAAATGAATTCTGTTTTACTTCGTTATAAGTCAAGGAATTATTTGTTAACCATGATTTAAATTCCTTGATACATGAGTATAGAGCTCACATTAGATTTGTATCATTAGATTTAAAGTGACGCTATAATTGCACATCATCTGCTTATAGGTGGAAAGAAATTGCATGTCTCTGGAAAATTGAACCCACAGGCAATATTATCAAGAAAACAGTTGGCGATTAAATGGAGCCCTGTGGAACACCATGAGCCAAAGGAGCAGTAGAATATGCACAAAAATCTTACGTTTTGTTAAAAAAGATCTAAACCAATCTATAATTGTTCCTCTGAGACCAATACAGTTTTGTAAATGAGAAATAAGTACACTATGGTCGACCAGATCAAAAGCTGAACTGAGATCGGTCAAGACCAAGACAACAGCATTCCATTTCCAGCGTCAGTAAAATGTAATTTAGGACTTTTAGAAGAGCAGATTCTGTTCTAGGTTTTTTTCCTATACCCGGAAACGTTTACCATGTATTCCCCCTACTAGTATACTATGGCAGATTTAACGTGAGGGGAATCATCAGCATTGTGAATTTCTATGTCATTCATAATTCAAAATAAAACTTAATTTCTACAGTCATCTCGGTTTATCCCATTCCTGAATGATCTCTGCTGCTATCGCTACACTGTTCTGTTTACTAACTCTTTGCCATGACAAAACTATATGATACCTGAAATATACATTAACAACAGTAAGCGTAGTCTTTAGTGGCAGCAGCGTAAGTAGGTTATATTGCAAGATGATCATGAGGGACAAGTCTGTCCACAATTCCCCACATAGAAATACTGTAGTAATATAATACATTTTCTAAACAGCTCACATAATGTGACAAGACACAGGTAACAAAATAATAAAAAATGAATATGTAATAGACAATACACATATGAAAAACAATACATGTCAAAAGAGAACCGGATGCTATATTTTATGCACGTGCCATATATACAAGTTATAAGGTGCTATAAAACATTGTGTAAGGTAATGGGATAGCTATATTATATATTAAATCAGTAACATATGTATAATAAATAAATATAAGTGTGAGTGAGTAGTTTAGTATCGAACATATTTATTGCACAGTGAACATTTAACTGTTCAACTGTTCATGGGGTAGATGGCCTGAGGAAAGAAACTTGTCCTATGTTTGGCTGTTTTGGTGCTCGGTGCTCTGTAGCGCTGACCAGACGGCAGCAGTTCAAAGAGATAGAGTGCTGGGTGTGAGGGGTCCAGAGAGATTTTGTGAGCCATTTTACTCGCTCACTCTGGATGAGTAAAGTTCTTGCAGTGATAACAGTAGTCTACCAGTGATTCGCTCAGAAGTCCGAAATATTCGCTTTAGTATTCGGAGTTTGTATGTGTCCCGAGCATGTTCACTGAAATTGAGAGAGAATAGGCTATGTCGCCTCTAAATGCAGCAAGTTTTAAATTACTTCAACGATTGACACAAAATTACAATGCTAGAGCACTTCAATTAACTTGAACGTTTAGCAATCTTTAAAAGTACGTCTCTTGATGTACACGACGCGGAAGAGCCATTTTTTTGTTAACCGACTGATTCGAGCCTACCTGAGCATGCTTGTTTTTTTTCTAAACAAAAACAAGTAAAACAAAATAATTGCCTTATTTATTGCAGGTCACTGGCATTGTAAACCAAAATCAACCGATCCCGTCATCCCGGGACACCTTCCGCATATTTTCCGGGATCTCTGTATGAAAAGGGCTTTACTGAAATGCCCAGTAATGTCCAGTGCCTTTTGTATGGAGAACTCATTCATTTGTACAATTAGCTTCAATTAATTTTTATTTGGCAATTTTATATTTTGCTTCATACTTTTTCTCTACTACTAAGAGCACTGCCACATCCATTATTATTATCTACAGTAAATTGATTATCTGCAGTTGTAGCCTATACCAATATTTACGATGGTAAGGTTCGAAAACACAAATTTTATAGGCTTACATCATTTACTTTTGGGGTTGAATTTAAGAATATATTGTGTGCACAAGATCATAGTAAAAGAATCGACATCCTTTGTCATGGCAGAGAGTTAGACAGTAAACAGAACAGTGTAGCGATAGCAGCAGAGATCATTCAGGAATGGGATAAACCGAGATGACTGTAGAAATTACGTTTTATTTTGAATTATGAATGACACAGAAATTCACAATGCTGATGATTCCCCCCACATTAATTCTGCCATGGTATACTAGTAGTACACCGACAGCTGCAAAAAATCGGAATTTAGCCCTTTGGCAGACCAAATCAGTCCTGACTCCCTAGTCACCAGGATTTTCCACTCCAGTCCGTGCACGCTGTTATCAAGTCATACACGTTTAAATACAGCATATATGTAACAATACGGACAATGTATATAAACACAAGCAATCATTACATAGTATAAAGAAGAGGCCATTATCATTTCTTAGTATAACACAGATTTTAGACCGCCACTAGTCGCCATGTTAGCTCCCTGAATCTTAGTGCAGAGCAAAACGTGATTGGCTGAAGTTAGAACGTGGCCTATTGGACAACAAAAGCGGAAGTTAACCGATTGGCTTGCGTAGATTGTGGGCGGAGTCCATCTATTTGTGGATTGTGCGCATGATTTGACGTTAGAAATGTTTCAAAATCCACAAATGTGTGCAGCGATTCACAACTGTGTGCACTGATCCACAAATGCATGCAGCGATTCACAAATGCACGGAAAGCGATTCACAAATGTGCAGAAAGCGATCTACAAATAAATATCATTAAAATACATTTGTAAATATTTTTTATTTGCAAATCTCATTGTATTTATTTGTGAATTCCATCATATTTTTTGGAACGTCTAACATGTATTTATGGTTCGCTTTTTGTGCATATGTGGATTTAAAAAATGTTTGTGGAATTGTCTATATTTATTTACGAGTTGTAGTTTATTTATTCAGAATAATGAACCAAATCTGATCCCATACAAGGGAATCCCATTTTCGCTCATATCTCCACTCGGCATATTTCGCTCATAGAAAGTCATTTCTGTCCCTGCTTTGACTGCTGGATGTTGCTTTGGGTGGAATGAAGCAGCTTCCTCATTGCTTTATTAGATAATGCAGTCTGAATACGGTCGGCCAGCTCCGATCAATATTGCCACCGCAATTCTGGAGGTTACTGTGCTACTTGTATTTATAAAATGACTGTAACTACATTATCTACAAGCTCAAATCTGGACATCTGACGGCATGAGCATGTTCTTTCATTTCTGGAGGTCAAACAAGACCGATTAAGCAAACAGCTACTTTGGGATGGATTGGTTCATATCGATTATAAACCAGCGCAGCATCAGTGCAATAACACCCAACAGCATATCCTCCCATAAAATAATAAAGAAACTTTAATTTAAATGAATTTTAACTGCATACGTTCCTAGATACTCAACGTTTTTGATGGAAATTAAAATCTGCAGAAATTAGCAGTGAGACCGCCAGAACGGATGAATTAAAAACATTTTATGAGCTTGGCTTAAGAACAGAACGTTGTTAATTAAGAAATAACATGAGATATCGCTTCACTCGTCCTCCCTTTCTCCTCTCATACAGCACTGTTCTCCAGGAAAGCTTATTTCATGCTTGGCTGAATATCTCCATTTCAATGTCACACGTTCTCATAGCCAGTACACATTAGAAACACACACACACACAAACCAAACGTATTTGGCATTTCTCTTATGCGCTGTTTTTCTCAGGAATACTTTGACATTAAAATGGTAATTCCAGTAGAATTCTAATGGCCTGATTTTGACCCACGGCTCCCCGGAGTATTTCAGCATCTGTTTGTTTTTCGTCTCCTACCGTTTTCTTTTCTTAGATGAACCTCAGCGAGGTTAAAAGCATTTTGGTGGTTTTAATCAGACCCGTGGAACACTGTGGGGCCTTTTTATCTGAAGCTCAGTCGGGTTTGTTACAGGAACAATGCAACTATACAATTCATCTTTGAATTAGAAACACTAGGGTCATGGGTTCAAATGTACACACTCAATGCGCAATGTGATTACTGTGAGTAATTGCCTAAATTTCCAAAAATGTCCTCCTCTTGATATCTAAAGCACACGACACAAATTTGGTCTCAAAATATTCTGTTCGTACCATCTGCTGCTGACTAATAAACAAGAGGAGCAGCACAGATGCCAATGATCAGTAAACACATATGACATTCCCATAACCTAACACTTAAACACATATAAGACCTTCTTAATAGCAAAGTACTGTCTACTTGAAATTCATACTCTGAATTTAGTCTGTTTAATGTGAAATGTAATTATATTTCAGTCACTTAAATTCAGGCTTGTCTCCCGTCACCTCAATAGTGTTTGAGATGTTGCATGCTTGGGCTCCTGTAATCATTCTCATCTCTCACCCATAATGCTGAATAAACAGCAGATGAGCGAGAGTTTTCTCATGATTTATCTTTCGTTAAAAGAGAATCGGAATGCGTGCAGCCTTGGAAAATTGTAAACTGATTCACATCTAAATGTTAAATGTGCGATGTCATGACGGCATTATGAACTCGTGTCTAATGTTACCATGCTCTATAGGAGCTGTATCCGCTTGTTAAATGTCCAGTGTATAAAATATAGCAGCATCTCGCAGTGAGGTAGCGATCTGCAACCAATGGTAACCCCCTCCATTTCGGAGCACTACGGCAGTTTGTAAACCTTGTGTGATGTGTGAAATCAAACATTGTATTTTGACTATATTGACTACAATTTTATTTTTTCCTACTATGGGACTCAATGGGGGGCAAAATCTGTCTGGTTATTGGCATTCTTCCAAATATCTTTCTCCGTGTTCATCAGAACAAAGACATTTATACAGATTGAACAACTCAAATGTGAGTAAATGATGACAGAATTTTCATTTTTGGGTTAACTACCCCTTAATAATATCTTCCATTGAAATGAGTAGAGGTCTGGACCTGGAAACACAATTCCTTACATCACCACTTAACAAGTGCATTAATTTTCTGTACTATTTTAATGTTTTTTGCCTTGCTGTAACCATTTTGAAGGATATTATGAGGTCACGGGAAGTGTTTTAGTTGTATTAAATAAAAATTTGAGAATAATCACATTATAGGTCTCAACCTTGACTGCGAGAGAATAATGTTAGAAGACATTAGAAGATGAACGTAGTCATCCATCAATCTTCTTTCGCTTCATCCTGGGCCGGGTCGCGGAAGCAGCTGTCTAAGCAGGGATGCCCAGACTTCCCTCTCCCTAGACACTTCCTCCAGCTCTTCCGGGGGGACACTGAGGCGTTCCCAGGCCAGCCGGGAGACAAAGTCCCTGCCACCGAGGAGTTTCTTTACTACCTCGGTAACTTCAGCCCGGGTGATGGACGAGTCCGCCTCCGAACCCTTAGCCTCTGTTTCCTCAATGGAAGACCTGATGGCAGGATTGAGGAGATCCTCGAAGTATTCCTTCCACCGCCCGATGATATCCCGGTCGAGGTCAACAGCTGTCCCCCTCCACTGTAAACAGCATTGAAAGGGCACTGCTTCCCCCTCCTGAGGTGCCAGACGGTTTGCCAGAATCTCTTCGAGGCCAACCGATAGTCCTTCTCCATGGCCTCCCCGAACTCCTCCCAGGCCCAAGTTTTTGCCTCCTCAACCACCCGGCCTGCAGTCCGCTTGGCCTGTCGGTACCCGTCAGCTGCCTCGGGAGTCCCACAAGCCAGCCAGGCCCGATAGGACTCCTTCTTCAGCTTGACGGCATCCCTTTCTTCCGGTGTCCACCACCGGGTTCGGGGATTGCCGCCTCGACAGGCACCGGAGACCTTACGGCCACAGCTCTGAGTGGCCGCTATGATAATGGAGGTGGAGAACATGATCCACTCGGACTCAATATCTCCAGACTCCACGATCTGGTCGAAGCTCTGCCGGAGGTGGAAGTTGAAGATCTCTCTGACAGGGGATTCGGCCAAACATTCCCAACAGACCCTCACAGTACGTTTGGGTCTGCCGAGTCTGTCCAGCTTCCTCCCCCGCCACCGGATCCAACTCACCACCAGGTGGTGATCAGTTGACAGCTCCGCCCCTCTCTTCACCCGAGTGTCCAAGACATACGGCCGGAGGTCAGATGAAACAACCACAAAGCCGATCATCGACCTCCGGCCTAGGGTGTCCTGGTGCCATGTGCACTGACGGACACCCTTATGCTTGAACATGGTGTTTTTTATGGACAAGCTGTAACTAGCACGGAAGTCCAATAACAGAACACCACTCGGATTCAGATCAGGGGGGCCGTTCCTCCCAATCACGCCCCTCCAGGTGTCACTGTCGCTGCCCACGTGGGCGTTAAAGTCCCCAAGACGAATGTTGGAGTCCCCAGTTGGAGCACTTTCCTGCACCCCTCCCAGAGTCTCCAAGATGGCCGAGTACTCTACACTGCTGTTTGGCCCATAGGCGCACACGACAGTGAGAGACCTATCCCCGACCCGATGGCGCAGGGAAGCGACCCCCTCATTCACCGGGGTGAACTCCAACACATGGCGGCTGAGCTGGGGGGCTATAAGCAAACCCACACCAGCCCACTGCCTCTCACCATGGTGGTGAAGAGTCCATCCTCTCTCGAGGAGTGTGGTTCCAGAGCCCAAGTTGTGCGTAGAGGTGATCCCAACTACCTCTAGTCGGAATCTCTGAACCTCACGCACAATCTCAGGCTGTTCCCCCGCCAGAGAGGTGACGTTCCATGTCCCTAGAGCTAGATTCCGCGTCCAGGGATCAGGTTGTCGAGGCCCCCGCCTTCGACTGCCGCCCGATCCACTAAGTACCGGCCCCTTACAGTCCTTCCTGCAGGTGGTGGGTCCACGGGAGGGTGGCCCCACGTCGCTCCTTCGGGCTGAGCCCAGCATACGAGCCCCAACCCCGGGCCTGTTTCTAGGGTGGGGTCCCGGCTGCGCCATGTCGGGCGACGTCACGGTCTTCAAATTTATAGGCATCATAAGGGTTTTTGTTAGTTATGTAAGGTCTTTATACATCTCTGAACACATAGCTATGTATAATATATTGCATTTCTGTCAATAGATCTTCCAAAAAACTCCACACTGGACCTTTAAGTGGGAGAGATTAAGCTAATTTGTGCCTCTGCTTCTGCAAGGGTAAAATATAATTCATAATTCTGTTTATTTCCATCCCTCTTACCTTTGTGAATTTCCATCATTCAAAATGAATTGGCCTCTAACATCTACAGTCTGTCTGTGAATATCATTACCAATCACCTCAACAACGACAGCCTGTCCGTATCAAGTTCTGACTCTAGAAAGAAAGCCATGTTTCTTCTGTAAAAATCTGCTGTCAGGCAGGGAGACAAAGAGGACGAAATCCCCCTGTCCCTAAGCAAGAGGGGCGTTTTCTTGTTTCTGCTTTCATTCACTTATACAGCCTGCATCTAATACGCTTTCTGTAGGTCTGCATCTCTGAATGTGATCACATGGCTGAAAATAAAGCCTCAACATAAATAAGGGGTCGCCTATTATGTATGGCGACACACAGTAATTAGTCTGTGATGGAAATCCTTGGCTGTGACAGATACATTTCATTAGCGTCTCCGAGCACTTGTAGCCATGACATCTCAGACAATGTTATTGGAAACAGCGCTTTGAAGACGTGTGCTCATTTAAGAGTATTGAGCGTTTGATAAACTGTAGCGTAGTATGACATTATCGCAATTTTATTTTCGCCCTTTTACTAAACAAACTTGTTAAATTTAGGAAGGGACTGTCTATTGGGTACATTTTGTACACTGACAATCTAATGTTACTTACTGTCCATACAGATGTGCATATATTCTAATGTGCTTAGGATGTGCATTAATTCAAAAAATCCACATAAAACCCATACGATTAATTGAGTTTTATTCCATAAGTAGTAATGCACTAAAAATATGATGAATACACATTTAGTGAATAAATTGCTAAAGTCACTTGACTTTGTCTCAACTGATCATATAACTGGCCTTACCAGGTCCGATGTTGTGTAAGTGGTTTGGTATGACATCCCATAACTGCAGTCCTAAAGAGCAGGAATCTACCTCTGAAAGATGCATTTATGGTGTTTCATCACAATTATTTATTACATATATTATTTATAATATAAAAATATTTTATTCTAATAATATGATATAATAATATAACTCTACTCTTTGAGAAACTTCCATTTCGATTTCCATTTTGTTCTCTTTGACTGGATGGAAACAGTGCTTTATTCACAAATGTTTTATGTGATATTCCAAATTTTCCAAGTAACAAGTTGCTCAACTTAGTTTTTTAAGTTACAAGTGCCGAAAACATCATTTGCATTTTTGTGCCACAAATATGTCAGCCTGCAAAGGCAATAGCACACTACATCTGGCAGACGTCAATTTTTTTGTATATTTTATTTAAAGTTTTGAAATGATATTATCAAACATACAAAAGGGAACCAAAATAAAATAACAAAATCCACAAAATATGTATACACTATATAATAATAAATAAATAAAAAAACACTGGACAGCCTCAATTAAGATAATTTGACAATACCAACCTAAAAGACAATATTCAGAATTGATTATAAAAAATAATAAATCTCCGATGTAAAATAAATTGAATAAATTAAAATATGTAAGAAAAAGGATAGGACAAGTACTCCAAATATATCACAGTTAAATTCCCAAAAGTCCCAAGAAGAGACCCCATGTGACTTCAAACCTCCGGCACACGTCTACTTGACATCTGCATTTATATCTGGAAGCCATCTGCAATACATAGCTTGCTCATCTGCGATACGTCTCTGAGACGTCTGCTGTCAGATGTCATATAGACATCTATAAGATGTGTATGATTTAGAACGAATTTAAACAGCCCTTTCTAAGATGCTTAGCCAATGTTTTTACACAGATGTTTTCCAGATCTCCAGATCTTTAGCAGACGTCTTACAGACGTATGTGTGCTAGATGGTTTTCTGCAAGAACAAGCAGAAAGGCTTTATGTCAATGATTTATGTCTATCCATGCAAGACATCAGTCAGTAAAGTGAGTGAGTACACAACATCCCCAACACAACATTTATTAAATGTAATCTAGAGAGCTTCACTTCTGCAAAGTAGGTCAAATGACATTCATATCAACTACACTTGAGTTTACATGAACTGTACTTCAGAGCACCAGAGCAGATTTTTACGAAGCTCATGGCTCTGAAAAGCGAGGTGTTAAAGTAACCTTTTAGAATAAGACTTGAGTAGAAGTCTTAGAGTACCAGCTAAATATTGTACTTAAGTATAAGAAGTACTTTTTTGATATTAAATGTACTTAAGGATTCAAAGTAAAGTAGACATGTTTTGTTAACAAAAATGTTTTAGTTTTTTTTAAACATGAAGGCCAAATATTCAGTTTACATAATTTACAATTCTCTCAAAACTTTAAACATGGCAGATGGAAGAAGGATTTCTGAAAAATATATTTGTCACACATTTGTAGGTGATATGAATTTGTAGGTCAGAATTCTTCACCAAACTTTGCTTGTTTTTTCCAGGAGTTTAGCACATTAAACTCTGGACTAACACATTCAGATGCATACGGAAGTCAATAGAACAAAAGGTCTAGTGTGACTCCGTACAATACCTATTCTTGACAAAACACTTTGTTACATCAATATAATACAACCAATGAAGAAAGTAAATCCTTGTGCTAAAGCTATAGGATATATCTCTATTTGTAGTCAAAGACTCAGTAAAGCTGTACGTTGCTTGTATAGTTTGCGTGAGCAAAACCTACAGAAGATCATGTCATGCTTTATTTATATCCACTTGCATGTGTAAGGAGAAAGAAAGGCTTTGATAAAATGGAATAAACCAACAGTTACTCTCTCTCCATCTCTTTCTCTCTATGGTGGGCAACAACAGACTTGGATGGGGTTTGTGAAGTGAAGTCTGAAAATTCTTGAATGGAGTACAGTGAATTCTCCATGGAGCCTCACTATAAGTGGCAGATTTGCTCTCTAAACCCATACGAAAGACTCTTCCAGTGAAAAAATGGATAATATGTCCGATTATACTGCCAGCAGGAGTCTCAACCGGCTGCCAGGCTGATTTAAAAAACAATACTTAGAAAAAGTCCAGCTTGTTTAGCTAGCGAGTCAACAGTTGTGAGGTCCACATCATAAACCATGTAGAGTTTCAGCACATGTTCACCTTTAGATGCCATAGAAGACCCTTTTTGGTCTGAAATGTTCCACAAAAGATTCATTGTGGCAAAAAAAAGGTTCTTCAGATTATAAAAAGTTAGGAAAGAGTTGGTTCTTTAAACACTCAATGGTTCTTTGTTGAACCAAAAAAGGTTCTTCTATGGCATCACTATGAAGAACCTTTCAAGCACCTTCATTTTTAAGAGTGCAATGCAGCAGAATCTCTAACATGTGCTGGGTTCTTTTGAATGTCTTTGAGAGACATTTCAGAGCTCTTTGGACCGTCCTACAGTAAGTCTTTCTGTTGCTAAGGACATTCAATCTGTTTCCTATGATGAGTTTTATTCGTTTTACTGTCAATTCTTAGGTGTTAGCAAAATGAGGTCCCAGCGATGTGATAAAAGTTTTACTCTACTCTACTATGCTATACTTACTATGACAGCACCATCACAGACAGCATGTTACATGCGGCATGAACTATAAATAGTGAGCGTTTGTGTTCATCACTCAGTAAATTCAGATTGAAAAACCTGGCCTCTGAAGAGCAAAGCATGATAAATTCATGAGCTGTAATGCATTGGTTTTCCATTACGCGTGTGATTCATTTCTAATGCACTCGGAGGATTGAAACAGCACATCTACGAGCTCGAGTTAAACCAGAAGTAAGGCATAAAGAGACAGGAGCAGAATTTTGAGCAATGTTGTGCTTCATTTTTCTAATCTGCCCTGCACAACATATTGCTTTTATTTTTTACTCATGTTTAGAAATGTGCTAAAACTGTTTTTAAATGTGGTTTTGGTTTCAGGCTGTGTACAGGTTTATAATAATAAAACAATTCTTAAACAGTATTTTACTGAATTTACTGAAGATCTTACATATTTATACAAATGACCTTACAAGGACTCACCTCCTAAAATGCAAATTCCCATGAGATTGTGTTGGACAAAATACTTAAATTCTAAAAAAATATCAAAAATACTACAAATATCTAGGACTCGTGTGAATTTGAGAAGTTTTTACAAATAAAAATCTCATTTGTACCACTATCACAGTGCTTTTTTAATGCAGATACAGCAGCAGGTTTTCTCTAGTGCTCTGGCATTGACATCATCATCTCTTGTTCATGGAACCGGTTGAAATGATCAGTCACATCTTCTGATTTCTGTGTCTATTACATCTGACGTACATTTGATATTTCTGATATAGCACAATTGTCTGTTATGACTTACGATGTTTTTAGACAAGATGTTGTGGATTGCCGGGATGTTGGTCAAGATTCAAGATCCTTAAAACCTCTGCGTAGGTCAAGAGAGCCACTGCAAAAATAAGAAAGAATGAATGAATGAAAGCTCATTTTAGAATGAACGTGAAATAATATGATAACATTGTAAACATGTTGAATTTCCGGACATTTTCAGTAAATTTCATAATTGGATAACATTTTCAGAGATGTCATGCACATAGATGTGAATACACTCTTGAACAAAATCTTAAAACCAGGGGAAACATTACAAGTATTCACATTACCCGCTGGTGGATCGTACACTCAAAAAAAGTTGTTGAACGAACTTAATTAAATTAAGGAAAACTTTTCCACAAACTGAATTACATTTCTCCAACAAAATATAATTAGTTTAAAACGATTCATTACAATCTTGTTGTATGAACTTTAGTAGTCTTGATTAAATTAATTTGTGTCTTACTTACACTGAAATAAATGATGCGTTCAACATTTTCTTACATTATACATTTTTAGCATTAATTAGACATTATTCCATTTAACTTCAATAAGAAGATATTGATTCTCTTGAGAACTCACCGGAATCGCAAATAAAGGATTGTAACCGCCCACAATCTAACCAAAGGCAAAGCTTTTCTGAACAATGGTAACCACAAAACTCAAAAATATAACTAACTCTTCAAAACCTTAAAGATAAATTAACATTTAAAACTAACAAGTGTTTCTTTTTACTGAAAAATGCATAAAATAACACCTAATAAAAAAACTCTTAAAATGCAGTTATACACAAAGCATGCTGGGAAATATAAGTCCTCTGCCCAATTATAACTTTTTTATGTAAAGACAACACAACTCTTTTATGTTGTCCCAACCTTCAGATATATGACTAAACATAAAAAAATCATGTTGTGACCAAATTTTTCAAAAGTTGTGTTGATTTAACTTAAGCAAGTTAATTAAATTGAACATAAAAAAGAGAGAAGGCAATTTATTGAAAACTTCATTTAAACTAAAACAGGCTGTTCATCAGCTAATCAAAAGTTTAAGACCATGATATAAGCTCAACATTAACTTGAGATAAATATACACTAAAAAATTGAAGCTACAGCTTTCCTGTAGCTCAGATGTAAGAGCATTGTGTTAATAACGCAGGGTTGAGGGATCGATCCAAGGGGGTTGCACATACCTAAGTATAAATGTGTAGGTTACTCTAATGTAAGTCGATTTGGATAAAAGCGTCTGCCACATTCGTAAATGTAAATAAATATTACCACAGTAACTATCACCACAGATTTGTACACAAACTATAAAAAAATTGGGTGAAACAAAAATGCTTTACACTGTGTTATTCATGAGAGAACAGTTTCCTAAAACTATTTCTTTAAACGCTCAGTGAATACTGAAACACAGTTGGAGAACGAGCGTTCCTTCATCCACGTTGCTGACAGAGCGACAGGCTTTTAATCAATGATCAACACTTTTGACATGTTTATGTGCAACAAGCATTTATTATGTTATATTGTTGATTTATGGGGAGATGCACTGGGGCTCGTTCAATACGTGTCTTGAACACAAATCACTTTGTGACATCTCTAATGGTATTTAAAATTCAAAAGCACATACAAATACATGCACATGTGCAGTTTATAGAGTGATCTTTATGTACAGTAGTTGACTAAGAACAGTGTATAATGCATTTGTGTATCTGTGAAATGAAAACAAGCATGTGTTTTTTAGATACGGTTAACTCCATTGAAGCAAAGCTGCAGTGTGATTTGGATCTTGTTGACATGATTTGAAGGCTGAAATAAAGAGAATGTAAGACAGGATTCTTACAAATCAGTGTGGGACTCATGAGCAAGTAGTGAAACCGGTCTGTAATCTTTGATGTCTGATGGATCAAGGGTGAATTTCTTAAACGTTTAATTCCCAAAGAGAATCTTAAAGACTAATGGGACGGTTCTACAGGACCTGCTGAGGTGAAGGACTGTGTGCTCGTCTGAAACTCAAACAGATTTAGTACTCGAATAGAAGCAGATGGTGTGTAATATCAGAGGCTTTGAGAATGAGTTTCAGATGTTGACCACATTGTGCGATAATGCTAATTAAACAAGCTTGTGTGTTTTGGTGAGAACGTGTCAATTCTGGGGTGGAAGAAGGACACTTTTCTGCTTTGATATCTGAGGAAAAGTCTGATGTGAGGGTGATGCATTCTCTTTGAGGAAATCGATTTTGTGCGGTTTCCCTTCGGCTGCATGTATCTCTCTGTCCTGTTTCTCTGAGCTGCTGATTCTGAATGACTGTCGGTCGGACAACCTTCACATTTAAGGACATCTACAGAACGAGATGTTTGGGAATGAGGTGAACGAGGGTCATGAGATGGTCTGAAGGTTCCTTAAACGTGACTGGGGGGTTGAGTGATAAGTGCTTGTTTGATAAGTATCTTCACTTTAGTTCTAAAGCAGCATCATACAGCACTGTGTTTAACACAAATAAAAAAGATGAAGTGCAAATCTTTGGAAATAGCACTTTCATTTATTTCAGAGCCCTCAGAAAAACATATTTACATCATCGAGTGGAGTGACATGAAATGCCTGTGACTAACATAAGATCTTAATGAGGGTCGTCGTTTCAAATCTTTGCTCTAATGTGACGTTGCACACTTCAAAGCTGCTTTTTCCTCCTTGAAATCAGATCGAGATGAAGCAAGACGCTGATCCCATAAACATATTAATTAACACGGGAACAGTCGCGCTCCGAGTGGATGTTTCGAGCGCGAGGATCTTGAGAGCTCTCTGATCACAGCGTGGTCATGTAACGCGCTGAATGCTTTGATGGAGATTACACGCTGGTAGTTTAGACCCAGTGAGAGTCTGGACATGTGTTCATGTTTCAGTGGATTAAAACTGAAACCTGAACCCGAGAGAGACGGACATATTTACTTTTCATAGACACAGTGAAACAGTAAAGCGTGACAGAAATATCTACTACTGCTAACAGAAAAGACCTCTCTCGTTCCTCAGGGTATTGTTCCTGCCGGTCACAACATGTTCCTCACAAACAAGAGACAAATTCTGCCCCCTGTGTGAATTGGGTCTGCTTATGACACCGTGTTATTCTATTGGCTAAAATAACTTCTAACGGGTACTCTTTTTAGCATCTTATTGCAATTCTTACAAAATTATATTACGATTCGTGTTGCTATTTCTTTGTTAAAATGACCATTATTTTTTAAACTAAAAGCTTCATATACTGTGATAGTATAGATGAGGCTATGGGTACTGAGATCAAACAAATCTCATTCTTACTGTTTCAGTGATTTACTGTAATAAAGCCATTGTAATTTGAAATGATCATACGTGGTGTTTTTTGTTTGTTTAGCAGATATCGAGCTAGAAGTACTGCCTTGTATGTTACATCAAGCTTTGACTAAAATATGGCTGATATGTTTTTCGTAAACTTAGATTTTTTCATGTCATTTTAATAATTTTATTTCATACAGCGTATTTACCTCACTAAATACACCGGTTCCATCAGCTTAGTTAACAGATTTATGTGTATTGCGCTGCCCAAGGGGAAGCTTATAAAGCAACATTATTTAAAACTCTGTTCACTGATCATCTGATGCTGTTTATCCACTTGATTGTTGTATCTGTAATCTGAAAGCTGAATAAATAAGATGTATATTGATGTATGAGTTGTTAGAATATGACAATAACTGACTGGGATACAACCGTTTAATTCTCAGGAATCTGAAAGATGAAAAAATCGACATATATTGAGAAAATTGTCTTTGAAGTTGTTAATCAGGGGCAATGTGACAGGCCATCCACTCACAAAAATAAAGTTTTTATAAATTGATGGTAGGAAATTTACAAAATATCTTCATGGAACATGATCTTTACTTAATATCCTAATGATTTTTGCCATAAAAGAAAGTATAATATTGACCCATACAATGTATTTTTGTCTTTTACTAAAAAGGTTCCCGTGCTACTTAATCGTTTTGTGATCCAGGGTCACATGTTATGAATATTTTCCACTTGCGTTAAAGTTCATTTTTTCAAAAACAATCTGGGTCCTAGACAGTGAGTGAACTTACATGTTAAAATGTAGCCAGGGTTTTTTCTAACAAAACGTTCTACTTGGCGATAGTAATGTGGTCAGGTTAATCTTTCTCCCTCCACCTAAGCTCCGCCCACAAAAACGTGTCACAGTGTTTACTAACAGTAGAGGCGTCTATAGCTCAAACATATAAAAACTTTTTAGTGTAATACATGAATGTATGCTTCAGGGAAGATATTATTTTGTAAAGTAGTACAGAACACAGCACCTGTTTCTCTCAGACACACGCTTTAGGCTCGATGTAACCCAAAAGAGTTTTAATGTAATCCACCTGAAAGTCCTCATCCTGCGGACATGATGGAAGAGTTTAAGAAAACAGCTCTCTCCTTTCTCTGTCAAGATCTATTGTTAAAGTTCTAAGCAAAATGTCATAAAGTCAAGCCACGTGTGAATTTTCAGAAAAGAGGTTCTTGTCTTTGACATCAATCGATCTCATGAGATGTGACTGAAATTGTTCAAGCACAAGGCTGGATGTGTCCGTTCGAAGATGCATGGTTTGGTTGACGCATTGCTGATAAAGACACACTTTTGTGCTTCATCCTTCAGAAAAGAGCTGTCATACAAAAAATCAACTGACCGAAGCTGAGAGACACTTCCCTGTCATACAGACAGATCCATCCACAGACCAGATTTGACATAAATAACCTTGAAATATCCCAGTGTCTTCTGAAGATCAAATGATTAACTTTACAAGGTGTTATTCAAGAATATATATGATCATTTTAAATGCCACAGATGGATATGCCTCATTAGCTCAACTCAAAACATTAGACACAAATCGATCTAATTCATTTCAGGTTCGGGTGCTGCTGTCAATAAACATTCATTGATAAATTTTCATTTGGAGAAATGTGACATCTTCAACCTTCAGTTCTGATGAATCGCATCGCTGCAGATCATTAAAACAGATAACAACGTCATTAATACTCTCCAAGTCACTTTAGAGATAGCACAACCCTTTGTCTTTTGAAATGGACTTTTATGCACATTTTTCATGAAATCTCAACATCACAGCTCTGCAGTGTTCTGAACAATATGTGGTTTTATTAATGAATTAAGTGTCAAGGTAATGAATGCTCATTGCTTTGAAAGCAGATGGTGGGCTTGTTCTTTCAATGAGGTTCTTCAATGATAAATATTCAGTGATTACTGAGACTGTAGGTTTTATCTTTCAGTCAACATGAAATGTATTCACAACATTTTACTTGTGACAGAATTTTCCCACCAGCAACATCAAAGCCAGGGATTTGATGCTCAACAACACAACCTCACAATATGACGAAAAATGTGTTATTTATTTGGTTTATATATTAAATACCTGATGTCGGCATTGATCATTGCGATCGAGTGTCTAGAGGTACAGTACATATTAACAAACACTATTTTATCTTCAGAGTAATTTGATCAATTGCGTACAGTGAGTGTCTATGATAACAGTGTGTGGCCCTTTAATTGCTCCCCGAGTCAGACACCAATAAACACTTTCACATTGAATCTGACTGATCTTCTCTAGAACAGGGGTTTTCAAAGTTCAAGATGTCGAGAACCCCCAAATATGACAAACATTATATGAAGGACTCTCGCCCGAAAATACTGTACATATCCAACTATTTTTGTATGTACATTATAAAGAAACATGTTTGATAAATAAGTGTGATATTCTAAAAGCAATGTAAAAGCAAAGTTAGAGTTATGTTGAATATTTAAACTGAAATAGGAGAATTTTTTAATTTAATTTACTGTATTTATTTTATTTTACTGTATTGACTTTCATAGTTTTTTCATGACAACTTGATAAAGAACATTCTAAATAGTATTCATGAAGCAAGTAAAGAAGACAACAACACTTAGAAATAAATATATACACTATTTTCTGGGGACCGCTTAGAACCTTCTGGAGAACCCCTGGGGTCCCCGGACCCCATTGTGATAAACCCCTGCTCTAGAACACTTACGTTTCGCAAAAGAAGCCGTGTTTCACTGTTTCAGTCTGGTGTTTGAGAGAGACAGGAGCATCAGAGGGGGTTTTCCACTCATATCCTCCTTGAACGCAGTAACACTTAACGCCCGCTGCGCTGCTTTCAGACTCGCTCTGTAGAATAAGAATAAAAGTTTAATGCAAAGCAGAGGAAGACGAGTTTGGTTCGGCAGATTTCAATCTGTTAAGGTCCTCAGGATATTTCGGACTTGCATTTGATTTTCAGACATCACCCGAGACATCATCACGGTTTCATCTACAACCAACTGCTGAAGAGCTGAGCATCAACAGTCAGCTCTCACACGACTGATGCACAGTTTCACCAGATCCTTTATTAATATCACAGGCGTAACAACCATCAAATCTCACTATATTACATGTTTGGTTCCTGCTGGTGACCTCAGAACACCTTGTTGTTATGACAAAAGAGATGAACTATGGCAGCTGAGAAGGCCATTCTATGTGTTACTTTTGAAGAATTTTCGGAGCCTGATGAAATCATCAATAATACGTGCTGAATACTGCAAAATATATCTCTTCTAATATCTTGAATTGTTGAGTATACCGAGCTGCAGTGGACACATTTAAATGACTTTACCTGGACCCATTGTGTGAGCTGTCTCTTTAATACTGTGTGGGTTATATGCATTACCTGATATTGTGAGCAGTCTTTTTGCTGAATGTTTTGCCCCTCACGTGTGCGCAATCTGGTGTGCTCACGCTGTAAAGTGACGACATGTCCATACCCTCTATTATAACTTGCAAAATCATTTTGAATAATAAGATTGACACTATTCAGCCGGTAGTTGTGTAAGCATTCTTTAACAGTATCATTTAAAATTGTATTTGGTTCATTTCTATGATACATGTTCTATGTGCGGGGCGCTGGACAAATTAGTATTTATGTTGGCACAGAAACTTTTGGCAGGCAGGTGACCTGATGCTGCTCTCTAATTGGCACGCGTCAGACCAGCGTATAAATATTGAGTTTAACATGTTTACCTTTTGTGATTGGACCGTTTCACAAAGAATCTTTTTTCACCCAGAACCCCAGCACAGAACATTATGAAATTTAAATATGACTTTAATATAAGTGTTTACAATGCATGAGCGCAACGCAACAAAAGCAGAGAACCCACTATCATCACTGATGATATTTGCATTGGATGCTGTGCGCTGCGTAAGTAATCCCTGTTAATGTAGTGAATTGTGAGATAAGGCTTAGGGTTATATTTTAAAGCTTTACATAAAGTATATATGGATGGCCAACCAAAACACCACATAGAGTTATTCTCTCTATCGTCATTATAAACAATTCCAGAGTTTCCTGAACACTACAGACACTACAATAGAAAATACTGTATTATGCCTTTATATTTACTATGGTATGGTTAAAACACTGTAACATTTGGTCTTTTACTACAGTTTACTATAATATCAAAGAATATTGCAATATTTATTTCATTTTATCAGGCACCTTATTA
The DNA here is from genome assembly GCA_029783895.1 of Triplophysa bombifrons. Taxonomy (NCBI): domain Eukaryota; kingdom Metazoa; phylum Chordata; class Actinopteri; order Cypriniformes; family Nemacheilidae; genus Triplophysa; species Triplophysa bombifrons. The sequence goes on from CM056464.1 coordinate 20,828,957, forward strand.
TTGTTAATATACATCATGCTTTGATACCATCAACTTTAAGTTGAGCAGTGATTATATGTTTACATCAAAAATAGTGCATCAGCTGCCACTGATAGCAGGAATATTTAAGGGATGTTAATCTTTGGGGTTGGTGTAGTTTTTTAATTAATCAGGTTTTCCAGTTATATGTAAATGTTGTAATGTTTCTTTGATGGAAATACGTATCTCAGTCACGATAAAGTGTTGCATTATGTAAAGCTGAGTTCAACGTGAAGAAAAACTATTAAGAGGGAATAGAAGCAAACAAAGAGAAGTAATGCAATCATTACTTTAACATGGTAATATATGAATGTCTGAACATGTACTCTCAGGTAGCCGCTCAGTAAGTAACATTATCAACCGTGATGTCATTTAATCATATTAGTGAACTACCCACTGCTACTTAGTGTTCCACGCTGAGCAATGCCATAAGGAATTGACTTTTTGGCCCAAAATTGATTGGATTTTCTGCCTCATTTTGGTGCTGGGTGCTTTACTAGTGCTTCCCTGTCATCAAAATATAACAAGTTATAAATCAAATCACCCACAAGTACGTGTTAAAGAGCACCTAGAATGTGTTACTTGAAATGATCGTTTTTATCTGGCCAGTCATGTCCATCATGACCCTTTAGGACTCGTTTGTAGTATTATTAGAGTCCAGTATCGAATTATTCTGTGTTAGACTTCTATAGAAGGAATGCATGTGACGTCACTCTCCTACGTGAACACTATGAGAACACTCATTGTCTCTAACAATATCATGAAACGCAATTCCGTGCAATATATCAGTGGCCAAGGACACCTGGTTCCGTAGAGTCCAACAGTTTTTTAAATTTCAGAACCTACTTGCCTGTTTTTTTTCCCGAATTCGTAGTTTCTCCTATTGTAAGCAGCCATTTTGCTGCATGTTTTACCACTCAAGGGGGCGTGACCTGTACTCAAGGGGGCGTGACCTGTACTCAAGGGGGCGTGTCTTGTACTCAAGGGGGCGTGCCCCGGCATGTTCTCTTGGAAAAGTGACGACAATGCATAGCCTATAGTTGCTTTCACAGCGAAAAAACATTTTTCCTAGTTTTCCTTGTTACACTGGTTACATTTAAGTCTTAATGTACTGTCAAGAGCTGTTGTTGTCATGATACATTAGATTCTTGATATTTTGAAAAACTTCCTCCAGCACAGAAATGACTACCCTTCACACTAAACAAATGCAAAAGCACATACTTTGGTCTTGTGAATATGGTATGAAATGATTCAGGTTGTGAGGTTCTGAGGTTAATGGGTGAGAGCACACACCTCAGGTTCCTTCTGTGAACATCCCAGCAGTTAATGAGCTTCTGGTTATCAGCTATCAAACAGCTTTCCTGAACACCAAAGGTGTAAATCAGAAAAGCGATTGTGTTAAATTTACCACAAATGATTCACAGTGGAAGCCCCCCGGGGACCACTCATCGGATTCACAATACCAAAGTTAACAAATCCTACCAAAAAAGAAATGTGGCACTAACAAGTATACTGTATACAATTTCAAACACATTTTAATTCAACTTTAATGGTAGATTTCATCAGATAGCAGTCACTACACATAAAAGGTAGAATAAAAGGTCCTACAGTGCCATATAAGAGGACCTGTTTGGTTCCATAAAGAACTTTTAAGATACACAGAACCTTTCTGTTGCACAAGGGTTCTTTATACTGGGATACATGTCTTCAGACAATACAGGCCCTCACATGGCAGAGGCGATTATTGTGTGTATATGTTTGGATGACCTAAAGTTGCCACTCAACATACAGGAGAAAATCCTGACTGAGGTTGAGTTGTTTATGGTTTAACCCATTGATTAGGGATTTTGTTTGTAATGATTATGATAAACAATATAACATGCCTATTAAAATTAGCTCAATGTACTGTGCTTTAATGACACAAATGGAACATGGAAACATCTTATCATGTTATGCCATAATAACAATGACAAAAAAATCCATTTGCTACCTGACAAAAATTTTAAGTAAGGATATGTGGTTGTTTTTCAGAATAAACCCAGACAGGTTGATAAGGTCTTGTATCACAGTGAAGGGGTTTCTTTTGCAATAACAACCAGTTGTGTCAGGTTTCTTTTGTCTTTTAATAGTGTGATGTCTTTTATTTTGAAATTGTGTTTTTTAGTTCTTGTCTTTGGTTGTTGTAGTCTTTTTATTTATTAAAGCTTGTTTGTGTCTTACAGTTGTTGGTGGGTTTATTTGTTTACAAGTTAAGTCCTTATAGTTATTTGTTTTATTAAAATGTGCATGGGTTCCGTTCAACACAAATGAAGTGCTTTTAAGACAGGCTGGATGTACATTGTCCTGTTTATTACACGACTTGCCACATGAGTAAATGATTTAAAATTAATATTTTGTGTTCAATATTTTATTAGCTCATATATAACAAATATCCATTTTCAAATCCATTTTCATAAAGTAAAAAAAGACAGTAAGCCAAGACACGATGTTCAGAATAAATGAACATGCAATTTGGTTTCATCATTTTAAAAATCACTGCTGTCCTTCCGAAAACATGTATCTCCATACTTTGTGATTTTCATCTTTTGTTATAAATCAGTATTATTAGTGAGCTTTTATGTTTGTCACATCATCTCCAACATCTTTTAGTGCTGGAACCGCGCCATCTTTCAGTTTCTAACCATCTCCAAATCCAGCGCTTATATAGCATTCATCACCCAAATGCAGTAAACAAACAAACACAGATGAACTTTGCGAACGTAGTGCTCTCTCTCTCCTGTACACAAGTGAAAGTGACGTGTGTGCATACTCCTTCTCCCGCTCTCCTTGGTTGACGTGTGGGCGTGCTTTTCCAGGAGAATCGTCCAATAAGCTACGAAATGGATTTTCATGTGCAAAAAAAATCAAAAAATCTATAAGAATGCTGGGGGAGTGCATCATGCATAAAATTACTATTTCTTATGTACAACTAGTTTTTTGACAAGTTGACCATGTTATTATGAGAAGCGTGTTTAACATTGTAAATAAATCAGAATGCACAAAAAATCATTGCACATTCTCCCTTTAAACTTGTTGTTGTTGGTCATGAGATGTCACTTGATGTTAATTTCTAAAAAAACTGGTTGTTCTTCTGAATTATTAACGGCAAAAATATTACAATAAATACAATGACACATTGTGTCACCTATTAAACCTATTAAAGCTTTTGTGTTATTTTAAGGGCGGATACTAAACAAAACTGTGTCATGTGCATATCTGAACAAACATTTTTGTTCTATTGATTTATCCCGCACACAATTGTGTTTCATTTGTATTGGTGGTATTATAGAAGTACTGATGATGGCCACATTTTGAAATCAGTGAAGCAGAATTAAACATTATTTTCACTGTAAGCTCATTATACTCATCTTCTGGAGCACGATACACGCAGCTGAAGGGGAATAAATGATCACCACACATCCTTTAACACTGTTACAGTACATCCTCCAACATTACCACCACATCCTGTTTATTACAATCACAACTGCGCTTGATTGTGAAGTTTAGTTCTATATTCAGATATTTGCTATGAATCTAATCATTATGAATAAATGCTCTGCTAGGAGGATTGCATCTTTTTTTTTAAGAGCACTCAGATTGGCAACTGCCTTTTATGAGATGACAATATGAATATAAGAGTACAAATGAATAGATTACAGTATGTGACAATGTCACAAATTCCCTTGAGACTGTGTTGTGGGAGCAGTGCGAGACAATTTGTACCGGGGCTCTGCCCCTGACGGACCCAACCCAATTTAACCCCTGTATATAACTAATACTGTATATTTGCTCATTTCATTGTAGACTAAATCTTTATTTAGCCGGTTAATATCCAGCAGACAGTTTATGGAAAAGAACTTGAACACTCAACATAAATTTCAACAATTTCCAGAAGACCAAAGCTCTTATTAACCGTCATCATTTCCCTTTTACATCTTATCGAAATCTCTTCAAGCGCATATTTATCAGAAGCTGCTCCAACCGGTCAGGAAATACAATGCATGTCTCTTACAATGTTGTGAAAAGACGATCGTGTTTACACATGCGTATTTTCAATGGCAGATTGCAATTTCATGGAATTATCCGAGTGTATTATGTTTCGAGATGCAGCCTGGATGACAAAAATCATGAAGTTCTGTAAGCTATTGAAGTGCAGTAATTATCTGTGCCACATATTTTAATATCTCACGGCGTCGGGAGGGATACGCAGGTATTATTTTCATGCAGCTGTAGGCTGTCCATTTTATTCAAACTGACAAGTTATCTGTGATTACTGAGGTGAGGCACCGTTTCTAAAAGTGCTTTGACAGATCCTGCAACTAGCCCTGACAGCAAGGCAGTGATGTGCAAAAGCCTTTTCCTCTGTGCGAGAATGTGTGAGATTGAGATAGAGAGCAAACACACTCACAAATTCAAAACAAGAGAAGCGTTTTAACTGAAGAGTGCCGGCTGGTGCGTGTAACAGAATGTTGCTGAAACTCTGAAGATCACACAGCAGTTACCAGAATCAAGAAACCTTCGATCAGAGCGTACAACCTCATGCCCCGTCCACACATCATGTGAAATTACTTGTGGGGAATGATCAGGCGGTTTTTAAGAACATTTAACGTATAAGACCTTGAAATTCTCCTTTTTTTGACGTCACCTAACAGTATCATACGTCTTTCCTGACTGCAACTGATATTTCCCTTTCTGTCGGTCTCTCGACGTTGTGTCAAGAACGACAGATGGGGTTCGCCCTTGAGAACCAATCAACTCTGACTACTAAGAAAAGGCCAATGAAATTTGTCGAATGAAATTTGCATGCCGGTCTCACGGGCCGATCGCATCCCCCGATGCACTCCTCTGAACGTTCCCCAACCGGCGGTGGCCCCAGTCAGACCAGCTCCGGCTCCCTCACTTCCCTCGATGGTGGGGCAGCCAAGGGCTATGTCGAGATCCCCCAGGTAGAGTGTGCAGTTGCGGTGCACCTGTGCCCGCAGACGGCTACCACCTGGAGGAATCGGCCTCGCCTTCCGTCCAAGGCCTGTAAGACTTCGGCATCTCTGGTGGCGAAGGCTTACAGTGCTGCGGACCAGGCTGCCTCCTCTCTCCACGCCATGGCCATCCTGCAGGTCCACCAGTCGTTGAGAGAGCTTCACGAGGGTAAGGCCGACCCAGGTGTTATGCAGGATCTCCGTGCCGCCACTGACCACGCTCTACAGGCGACCAAGGTGACGGCACGGGCTAGTGGTCCAGGAGAGACACCTCTGGCTCAACCTTGCAAAGATAAGTGAGGCCGAGAAAGTCCGCTTTCTCGATGCACCCATCTCGCAGGGTGGGCTGTTTGGTGACACCGTCGAGAGCTTCGCACAGCAGTTCTCGGCGGTGAAGGAGCAGACGTAGGCTATAAGCCACATCCTTCCGCGCCGCGACTCAGCCGCCCACAGGCCTCCGAGTTGCTGCACGATGTCTGCTCCTCAGCAGCCCAGGGCCCCTTCGACTTCCACACCCGCTCCTGTGCACCCCCAGGCTGCAGCCCGGAAGAGGAAGCTGTCGGGGAAAACCTCCGTCCCATCAGCAACCTTCTAGGAAGAAGCGACCCTGACGGGCAGCCCCGGGGGAAATAACATCGGGCCCAACCGTCACAGCACCACCTCTGACAGGTCGGTACGGGACGATCCCTGCCTCGTCTCCAAAGGTGGGTCCTTTTCATGACCTGGCGCCCACTTACTCACAAAGAGAGTTTCCGTTTCTCATTCCAGCCGATCGCACACTCCACTCGACTGTGCCCGGCAAACCGACCTCACGCCCTGGCGAGGTGTGGGGTCGTACACACACAACAACTGCCACCACTTTCAAACCGACAGTGCATGGCAACAAGGCTGTTATACGCCTACCACTAGGCGGTTATACGCCTACAAATGGCGCCTCTTCTCGTCCTGGTGTCTCTCACAACGAGAAGACCCATGGAGACGCTCGATTGGGATCGTGTTGTCCTTCCTACAAGAGAGATTGGAGACTAACATCTCCCCTTCCACACCGAAAGTGTATTTAGCCGCAATTGCATCTCATCACGACTCAGTGGATAAAAAATCTCTAGGCCAGCACAACCTGGTCACCAGGTTCCTAAGGGGCGCGAGAAGGCGGAATCCGCCTCGTCTCTGCTCCATACCCTCTAGGGACCTTAATGTGGTCCTGGGGGGCCTATCTGGGCACCCCTTTGTGCCCCTCGGAGGTTCCGATCTTCCTCACCTAACAAGTAAGACGGCCCTCCTGGTGGCGCTCGCTTCCTTCAAGAGGGTAGGGAACCTCCAAGCATTCTCTGTGTCCCAGGATTGCCTTAAATTCGGCCCTGGTAACTCTCACGTTATCTTGAGACCCAGGCCCGGATACGTGCCTAAAGTTCCCACTACTCCCTTCCGGGACCAAGTGGTGAACTTGCAGGCATTCCCCATCGGGGAGGAAGACCCAACCCAATCCGTGTTGTGTCCAGTACGAGCACTGCGCCTCTACTTGGACCGCACGCAGGGCTTCAGGAGCTCTGACCAGCTCTTTGTCTGTTTTGGAGGACAGCAGAAGGGGAAGGCTGTCTCCAAGCAGAGATTAGCACACTGGATCGCGGATAACCACTTCCTTTTATACCGGACATCCGGGGGCAGAGACCGGCATGCAAATTTCATTCGCCAAATTTCATTGGCCTTTTCTATAGTAGTCAGAGTTGTTTGGTTCTCAAGGGCGAACCCCATCTGTCGTTCTCGACACAACGTCTCGTTCCCTCCATCAGGGAACTGAGGTTACATACGTAACCAAGACGTTCTGGTGAGTCACAATATTAACACAATATCAATAATAACAGTTATTATTGTCATTAACAATATACATTACGACACACCTAACGTGAAACATGTTCGCAATGTGTGTTTACAATGCAAGGACACATGTGTGGTTCATTCAAATCACCATCACATCAGGTTAAAAATGGTTATAAGAATATGCCTCAACATATTTTATGATGGCTTAATTACTCTACTTTCTGGTGTCGGGTTTTCAGTTTGTTCTGCATCATTTATTCCTTAAAAAGATCAATTTCGTGGGACCAAAACTGTTTTTAGGATCGTTTTAATGCTCAAGTAATGTGTTTGCAGTGCAGTACACTGGCAGCTTTGAAGTACACTAGCTTCATTTCAATGAGAAAACATCTCTCCATCTGCCTGTGTTCTGCATTCTGTCAGAGCTCATGAATATTCTCCATCTATCTCTTAAATGAAAGCTGAATAACACTTTGCAAAATGGCGTCGTCTCTGACCGCTGTAGCTGGAACGGAGGAGGCTGTAGTGAAGAGGAGAGGAGGCTTTTCTTTTCTTTCCTTTTTTTTGCTTCTTCAGCATTCTTTCTCGTCACATTTTCAGCCTCTCCTGCTTTCATAAACCCTGTAGGGCTGTAAAATCTGTGAAGGTTATATAGGCTGTAGTCAGCACTGCCCTGTGATGTCTTTTATCATATTGCTGTTGCCATCATTTTATAAAGGCAATAAGCTGCTCAAGGTTGTGTGTTACACTGCTTTTACCACAAATGAGCCATGTTCTGGTCATCTGTGCTGTGCTAAAACCACTGTAATGAATAGCCTTGACATGCTGTTCCTCAAATTGCTGGAAAATATTCTAGCGACATAGTTTTTCTTTATTAAATGTCAACATATTCACAATGGACTCTGTACAAAGATAAACAAACACCATTAATCATTCAATTAACTGAATTGTAATACTAATGAAAATTTTATCATCTAGTGGAAATGTAACTTTACATCTTGTGAAATATACTGTCATATCACTCGGCTGTACTGGAACCATGGCATATTAATATCTAATGATTATAAATGACACCTCTCTGTACACTGACATATTTGTCGCTTTGGTCTCCATCTCTCATTGCTTATGACCAACAGTTGGTAGTTGGCAATATTTCATCACAAACACCTGGCGACTGGCAGGCTAATGGGAAGACGGGCCACATCGGGGGGCGGGACACATGAGCAGGTCTCAGGGCTGACAGGTGTGGGGAAAAACAATTAAACCTGCGTCTGATGTATCGACCACACCATAATAGCCTCTTCATAAGCAGCTGTTTCTTTCATTCAGTCACACTGGGCTTTGAAGTGTGCAAAATTATTAGATATTTAAAACACATCAGTATCAAGAGCACTGGAATTCTGTCTTTTGCATTATGTAGTACATTGAAATATATGATTTATGAATACCATACATTTTTCATGACTTTAAAGTAATGTTAAAATCTTTAATGCCTCACAATTTTGATAGTGTCTAAGGATGGACGTCTTATGAGTTTAATATTATTTTTGGTTTTGAGTCCAAATCCCATGTGATCAAACATTTCAGTTTGTTTGTTTTAATTGTAGTAAATCACTGACAATTTTCATAAGTAAAGTGACCACAAACAGTAAAAAATAAAACAGAGGTGGCACTAAGATTGTGTTTGATTGCAAATACATTTTTGGTTTTAGTTGGTCATACTTGTCATGAATCTCAGGTGGAGACATGGCATGGGAACCCAAGTGCAGGCAGACACAGACGGTATTGATGGTAACACTGATCTTTTATTAAACAATAACAATAAACAAGACTAAAACAAACAGCAAAACAAAAACCCACGAGGGGAAAACAGAACAGGGTACCTTTAACAATAAACACTGACTAATTAAACTATAAAACAAACACTAGGTACAACACTAAACTAAGACTTACTAGACAAGGAACAGGAACAATGTACAAGACTGAGGAGAGCAGGAACCCTGAACAGCTCAGGAACATAGAACACAGGTACAATGCACGAGCACTGGACAAAGAAATGTGAGGACTCTTTATAGGGAGAAAAGACAAAGGATCATAACGAGTAACAGGTGCTGGGGATTAGCACTAAGGAGAGGCTGACGAGGAACGAGATGTAGGGAACAATGACGAGACACGAGAAAGAATCTTTCAATCTCACATGAAACCATAGGTTATGCCATGACTCCACTCAAATAACACGAATAAACATGACATGATAGTGGAATCATGACATAAGCCCCCCTCAAATGAACACCTCCAGGTGTTCATCAAGGGGTAACTAACAAGACAAGACTAACTTGGACAAGGACAAAAACCAGACAGACAAGGCAAACAAGAATAGGGGCATACAAGACAAGACAATTAGCGGGTTGGGGTGGGACAACAAAAACAACAGACATGGGAGGGGGGGGTGGGGGCAAACAAGACAAGATTGGGGGAAGTCCAGAAGGGACAGGGCTTGACGCCGGTCGGAAGGCCGGCAGGACAGGGCTTGACGCCGGTCGGAAGGCCGGCAGGACAGGGCTTGACGCCGGTCGGAAGGCCGGCAGGACAGGGCTTGACGCCGGACTTAGCGGCTGGGCAGCGCTCTAGCGGCTGGGCAGCGCTCTAGCGGCTGGGCAGCGCTCTAGCGGCTGGGCAGCGCTCTAGCGGCTGGGCAGCGCTCTAGCGGCTGGGCAGCGCTCTAGCGGCTGGGCAGCGCTCTAGCGGCTGGGCAGCGCTCTAGCGGCTGGGCAGCGCTCTAGCGGCTGGGCAGCGCTCTAGCGGCTGGGCAGGGCTCGGTGCCGGTTGCTGGACCGGGCTCGGTGCCGGTTGCTGGACCGGGCTCGGTGCCGGTTGCTGGACCGGGCTCGGTGCCGGTTGCTGGACCGGGCTCGGTGCCGGTTGCTGGACCGGGCTCGGTGCCGGTTGCTGGACCGGGCTCGGTGCCGGTTGCTGGACCGGGCTCGGTGCCGGTTGCTGGACCGGGCTCGGTGCCGGTTGCTGGACCGGGCTCGGTGCCGGTTGCTGGACCGGGCTCGGTGCCGGTTGCTGGACCGGGCTCGGTGCCGGTTGCTGGACCGGGCTCGGTGCCGGTTGCTGGACCGGGCTCGGTGCCGGTTGCTGGACCGGGCTCGGTGCCGGTTGCTGGACCGGGCTCGGTGCCGGTTGCTGGACCGGGCTCGGTGCCGGTTGCTGGACCGGGCTCGGTGCCGGTTGCTGGACCGGGCTCGGTGCCGGTTGCTGGACCGGGCTCGGTGCCGGTTGCTGGACCGGGCTCGGTGCCGGTTGCTTGGGAGAATCCACGGCCGGGCTGGCCGCTCGGACCGTCACATCCCCACGGCGCCCCCCCAAAAAATATTTGGGACTCGGGACCACAGGACTCGGGACCACAGGACTCGGGACAGAGGTTTCCCGCGACGTCGCCCTCGAGTCTCTAGCCACCCACTCACCTCGGACTCCACCAGAAGAACCGGCGGCCATGGAGCTCGAGCCAGAGGGTACTGAGTCCCCCAGGGCAGCGGTGGCCAGGACGAGACCCTCCGCAGCGCTCGACCGTGGGGTGAAAATCCCACGTGGAACCTCACCCCCGGGATCGCTCCGGTTGGTCACGTACCTGACCATGTCCGCAAACCCCAAGGGAGCCAGCAGCCTCTTCTCCGACGGTGTGAGGCGACGGGTGAGGCAGCAGTTGAAGATAGTCTTCAACTCCGCCTCACCAAACACGGTCACCTCCGCCACCGCCGAGAATGCCCTGGCAAACTCCTGGTCGCCGTAAATCCCCTGGCGGAATCCAAGCAACAAGCGGGCTTGGCGAGACCGCAAGGACGGCGTCGTACTGTCCATGCTGCCTACTGGGTTCAGAATTGGCTCGTGCATTCTGTCAAGAATCTCAGGTGGAGACATGGCGTGGGAACCCAAGTGCAGGCAGACACAGACGGTATTGATGGTAACACTGATCTTTTATTAAACAATAACAATAAACAAGACTAAAACAAACAGCAAAACAAAAACCCACGAGGGGGAAAACAGAACAGGGTACCTTTAACAATAAACACTGACTAATTAAACTATAAAACAAACACTAGGTACAACACTAAACTAAGACTTACTAGACAAGGAACAGGAACAATGTACAAGACTGAGGAAAGCAGGAACACTGAACAGCTCAGGAACATAGAACACAGGTACAATGCACGAGCACTGGACAAAGAAACGTGAGGACTCTTTATAGGGTGAAAAGACAAAGGATCATAACGAGTAACAGGTGCTGGGGATTAGCACTAAGGAGAGGCTGACGAGGAACGAGATGTAGGGAACAATGACGAGACACGAGAAAGAATCTTTCAATCTCACATGAAACTATAGGTTATGCCATGACTCCACTCAAATAACACAAATAAACATGACATGATAGTGGAATCATGACAATACTTATAGTTGAAATAATCATGTAAGCGTGGTCTATGTTGTCAGTGGCTGTTGTTTGGGTCTTGGTTGTGTTAGCAGTCAAAAGAGCTCCTCATGGTCATAAGACGCTACATTTGAATGTGTCCACCGGCACAAACAAAATGCACATTTTGCACAGAAAACATAAATATAACCCGTACATTACAGTCTAAAAACAGCATGCTGTTTATACACCAGCAGTAGCTCTAGAATCATCAACAAAACACAGCGGCCCCTTCACACGAGACGTTTACTCAGAATTGCAGGATGACATGCTACTGTCAATGTTTGCTCTCAGCTGTTTGCATTGCTAAGGGTTACATCATCAGCTTCTGGTTTAGTGTACAGCCGTGAGCTGCTAAAAGGTCGCTATGCTTGCTATATAGCGAGATTTTCCTGAGAGTTTATGGTGTCAGGGTTGAATCTTGTATACTGTGCACATTTTAGCCATTGAATCCGAAAGTATAGTGTTTTCACAGTCAAGCATCCAGTAACACAGATGACATTAAAGACAAGTTAATGAAATGTGTAAATTTCTGTCTGTCTCGCCCGACCATTTAATGTCAATGTGTGTTATAAACAGATGCTGCATGGCCACACAGAGCTCATCCAGGGAGATATTTAAATTCTGTTCTTGACTCTAACGGATGGAGAAAAATGTGCAGGTTTAATGCGGTCCACATGAGCTGTGCCCCTGCAGCACTTGGATTAATTACACAGTGAGGGACCAACATTATGTTTTCATATCGCATAAATCTCTGCATCAATTACAGGCAATGCGTTTCTTTCTGCATCGATCTGTAGAGGTACTCCGTTGACTTGCTAATGAAATCAGCGAGTGGGTGTTTTAAAATGGATCCCTGAGCACCTCACACCAGCAGCTCATTAGCGACGCCAGCCCAGCATTACCAAATCTAATGCAGCGCGCATGCGGGCGCGGTTCCAGGCGACAGCTTGAAACTAAAGTTCTCTGTTGCAGTAAAGATCTTTGAAAAGACACGCTGCTAGACTACACTAATCTCAGAGATCCCCTGCATGTGAGCTGTGTTTGGATGCCTAATTGGATCAAACTTCTTGATCCGATGAATAAAACATTTGGTGCGTGTCAAGCGCAGGGTATTATGGTTGCCAGACAGCAAATGTCAGTGATATGTGTTTATGTAGCATTGGGAATATTGGGAACACATGCTTGCATTGGTTCAGATGGCAATATTTGGGCTGTGTGAGGAAGCTAATCTTTTACAGATATTTGCAAACATGTCTGTTAGGCTTGTGCCATGCCGTTGGTGAGATTCAGAAACTAACTCGGTGAGAGCACAGCTCAGATATATTACACTGAAGAGTATAATGCGACTCAAACACATTGCTCATATCGTACACCCGGTGCAATGCGTCGCAAGTGTTTATGCTAGTTTCAGCCTGAGGCAGTTTTAATAATATCCTGTCCTGCGGCGCGTTGTTTAAATAGCAAATGCGCTTGCGCTCATTTGTGCGCCCATTGGCGTGCCGGTCTAAAATAGGGGTGTTTTCAGGTGCAGCGTTGGCGCATTGCTATTGTGAGGAACTGAAAATAGACTGTGCCATAGACCAACTCAAATATTTTTGGGGTTCATAATAGAGTGCTTTAGTAGAAAATGCGCATCTGGGTGGGTCCACAACACGCTTTCACTTTATACTTATTACAATGTAAAATATTATAATTGTGTACATAAAGTAAAAAATCTGGCTTGTCCGGCTTGTCATGTAGATGATCTGCTCGCACACTATAACCTCACGCACGAGCAGATGTGTTTCCTCTCTGCTCTTGCAAATTCCGCCGTGAAAATAACGAATCTGCCATGGCGCGAGGGCAACAGGCTCTTAAAGGGAATGAGAGATGACACTCTGATTGGTTTACTGTTACGCCCAAAAAACACCCATTGCTCACTAAGAGAATCGGGACAACCCGTTTAGAACATGCACCCGGGCGCACTAACCGTTTTTTTACCGTCGTTAAACTAGTGGATTCAGACACACCCTGAGTGCACGTGTGCCCTGCGATTTAGACCATGCGCTTAGATCGTGAAAATAGGGCCTATAGCATCAAATTCCATTACAAACTTCAAATTTATTTAATTTATTCAATTTTACATTAATATTTCTTTTCACAATTTTCGTTGTTGCAAAGCCACTTTACGGACATTAAAACTAATAGGACAATAGTAATAATTATAGATAAAATAAAAGTAAAATAAAACACTAATGTTAACACATGGTATTGTTGCAACTTATTCTCAATGCAATTTACATTCGTGAAACTAACCTGAAAAATATTATTAAAGGCATATTCTTTATACTATTATAATGTGAGTAAAAATTACGAGGCTTACATTAAGTACTCACAGGTAATATCACAGGTAGTGCTTATGAGTAAAAACTGCATTACAATGTGTGGAGTAGCATAGCGATATTACTCGTTGCGATTAATAACGTGTTACTGATGCTGGTATATTAATAAAGTCCAGCCCATAAGAACAAGATGAGATCTCTTTGTTATCTCATTTATTTCTCCTAATGACAGTATATGGAGATAAAACTGAAACGTTTGCTTAAATGAACTCCATGCTTGAAGATGTGCAACTGTGATCAACAGTGATTTTGTGGGTGTAATCTGATTGCATAATTCCTTTAGTGAATCAGTTCAGTAGCATGCATACAAATAGACACAATTCCAGGTGGATTGCTTTAGTTTTGTTTTGGTATAAACATTAGATAGACTCAATGCACAACACCATACATGCTCAATGATGCCCATGAGGTACGTATAGAGATTAGCATCAATCTCACAATTTTCAGTAAAATTCTCCCGTGGGAGCAGCATTGATACTTAGGGTCAGATTTACTGACAGCTCGCACAAACACCTCTTTTGGCATTCAAACACTCCTGTCGGTATTAACTAAAGACCTGCAGTGAAAATGAGCGGTGAAGAGGCGTGGACACAGCTGTTTTTGCGACTGACCTTATTGCATATGAGTATTTAAGAGAGTATTTAAATAAATCACACAATGCGATGTATGAAATGACTTGTATTTGCAGCATTGATTAACACCCATAAAAGGTTTGATTGTGTTGGTCTTCTCAAAGTGAAACCCGCAGAAATTTCAACCCTTGCCATTTTCTGTGTCCTACTGTTCTCTGTCAGAGGTAACAACGTTCTCAGAATGTACAGAAGTCTAAGGACCTTATCAGCTCTACAGTCAACACGTTTTTGGCCTATCCACCCACAGTTTATCCCCAGAAGCAAGCATATTTAATATATGTGACACATAATTACATTCCCAGCAGATTGCCAATTAATCTCAGCCGCTGGTGAACCAACAGGCTGAACACAAGAGTCATTTTACTGATGAAAATCACACGCAATTATCTGCATCTTGACCACAGAAGAAATTAAGCAATGCTCTTTCTCATCTGTAATTCTTGCTGTGATTTTCCTGCCTTTAGACCCCAAATTGTAGTGTGAGAGAATGAAATCTAAACAACTTCTCATATTCTTTTCTGAAGAGCCTAAACTATTTGGAACTCATTTCATTAACTGATGAAGGGTTTGGCAATGCTGTTTAATACACCCTCTCAAATGTACTGTCCTAGACAGATGAACCTCTTACAGAATAAATATCCTCCTCCAACTAAATCCTCGGTTTTATATTAATATGAGACAGGCAAACGACATTTCACATTTAGCTTGGACCCTTTTTCTTTAGAGTTGTTGTGTGATATACATTTGTTTTAGCCACACCACATAAAAAAATGTATTCACACTACCAATAATTAAACTGACAAAAAATATAAATTGACACACAGTTACTGAAGTTTATAATTAAAGCTTAATTGTGAGGTGTTGCTTTATGCTAGTAGCATATGTCAGAAAATAAATCCTCAACACTGGCAGAAGACACAATTACACAAATATAAACTAAGTTATTAGAGCTAGAAATATATTTTTATATAACACTACAGGATTCAATTACTTATGTTGTATTTTGTAAGTTTTATAATTGGCAAGCAAATACTCAAAAGATGACTACTGATTACAACAAACATTTTCATACCGTATTCCATATGATAGTATGTATATATGTATACAGTACTTGTGTCTGTATAGCTGCCCAACTAGAACTTTTAAGAGCATGTAAAAATAAAATTCTTCCTATCATATATATCCCTAACATGTACATATTTTATCCAATGTAATATTAATATTAGGATTATATAATTTCTATTTATTAAAGTATTTTTAATCCTGTTGGAGAAAACAAATGAGAAAAATACTTGTTTCAGAAAGTTTATAAACAAAGGTAAATGAAACATGTAACAATATTCTGATATTCAACAAAAGATTTTCATCAGAAGCGTGTAATTCTGCTGGAGAAAGCTGACAAAGGCAAGAACTTTACTGCATCAGAAAAATGACAACCCTATTGTAGTTTATACCCCTCAAAAGAACAAAAATATAGGATGAACTAAATGTACACTAACAAAAACTAGGAGATGGCCAAAAAATATCTGAAGGAAATTAATGCATTTTGTTTGCACAAATCGTTGCAATTGCTTAAGCAATGCTTGTGAAAAACCTTTTCGAAAGGTTCACAACTCAATTCAAACAATGAATGTGTCTACGCAAACGAAATTCTAGGAAAGGAGCAAGAGTGCTTAGGCAAAATTTCTAGGCAAACATGATGTAAAAAATATGTATTTCTGCTTCATATTCAAAAATAAATTTAAAAAGAGACAACTGTGCATATTTACAATCAACCAAACATATTCATAAAGAGAATCTGACTTCCTAGAAAATGTGAAACGATATGTTAGGAGAGAACGGTTAGTGACTCAGTTTGCAGGGTAAACAGAGCTTTATGACACTACACCACTGCTCAATTGATGAAGACATTAAGCATAAAGACCGAGATCACCACAAGCTATGCATATGACAAACTTCCACCAAAATCAAAGAAAAAAATCAAAGTGTATCTTATTTGGTGGAGACGCACGCACACTGCAGTGAGAAGCATGAACAAATTCAGCAGAAGCTTACTTCAACATCAGCCAAGACGCAAATGGCAGTAAAGAATGACATTTACAATGAAAGCTGCGATATGATTGGATGAGAATGAATGATGTAACACGCAACACAATCTCCTGGTAGAACAAATGCACAAGATTTCATTTTCTGAACCGAAGTGTGCCGTTAGCCTACTGTGGCACTGTTTATAGAGATGATGTGCATCCTAGTTTTATGTAGTCAAGAAGTTCATTTTTTAAAGCGAAACACAAAAGCATAAAGTCGTAATGATATAACAATGCACTTTAGTATAGCTGTGCAGATAACCCAATTTACTTCAGAAGATGTATTGAAGCATTTTGGAGCCAAAATAAAAGCAAATAGGAAAAGCAAACACATCGAAAAAAGTACACATTTGCTGGTTCTGTTCTCATTTTATTGTTTCATAACGGAACATAATAATAATAAAATGCAAATACAATGTATTATAATATTTGCCCTTTTATACACTGAAATGCAATCTGATCAACATTGCTTTTTTCCATAATGGAAATGCATTTTGTAACATTATGTTGAGTCATTAAGTTTGTTATTGCATTTCACTATCCCGGCTGCATAAAGATGACAGCAGATACTGGCTCCACATACAGGTACAGTATTATTATTATTCACTGCACTACGTAAGATTTTCAGTGCCAAGAAACAGAAAAAAATTATCACATTTCTGTTGTGCTTTTAGTTAAGACGTGATAAATGTGTGTGCATTCACTGTAAGATGGGCTGCAGTCTTCTGATACACTTTGAATACGATGAACTCTGTTCACATTCTGAGTTCATTTTGATTAAACTCAACAACATGTCAAATCCAAAATAGACCAAAGTAGATGCTAAATAGTCCCTAAACATTCCATCTGAATGACATGAACCATAAAAAGAAAATCACAGATGAGATCTGTTTAATATCAATTACATTAAAGGGGGAGGAAAGGAAAACTATTTTACAGTAAGTCTCATTTGCGTCTCACATATTTCTCTTGAGGGATATGAAGTGTAAAAAATGAAAAGTTGACTTAACTTAAAATTTCAAGGCAAATATTTCACCTAACTCAATTAACTGAGTAATGTCACATAACTGTCTATTGAAAAAAATAGTTGAAACTACTTAAAATAAATATTTTCTGAGTTCACTCAACTAATGACCCAACTTATAAGCTTTTGTTTTATACACATTCATATATAATCTTACATACACACTCCACTTAATAGATATATTTTATACACTCTCTACTTAATTAACTACTGAAGTTGTTTGTTTTAGTAGTAACGTCACTATGAGATTTACTTTAGACCTCAACACTGAGCACATGAGTCTCAATCATGGTAACAATCATCAAACATCATTAAACATCATATTGTTAAAAAAGGAACTCAAAATACTAAAGGTAACTTACAATGACAACAAAAACTAAAAATATAGCCAGCAAACACTAAAATAGATATTATTTTAATAATTTAACATGCAAATTGAAAATTCTGTAATGCATGCTGGGAACTTTTTAACACTAGAACTCAAACTTCATGATGCGCTTTGGACAATCACTTGGATATACAGTCAACAAAATAATCTTTGTTGGTGCCACATTTAGACTAATTTTGTTCAGCATGCTCAAAACAATTCTCCTTCTTCTAAAACTTTGTTCAAGTTACTTTATTACCTTTTTTGGGAGGAGAATTTGAAGTTGTTGTTTTTACAGTGGGAAATCTCACAAATGTCTCCATTAGAAATGTCACCAACATTACGTCTCCATACTCTAAGTATTTTGACAGTTTTTTGGGGGTTTTTAGTGAGAACTCTTTGAGTAATAATGGAGACCTTTGGTGAAGGTGAGTAAATAATGATAAACAGTCATATTTGGATGAACTTTTTCTTGAATTTTTGACAAAAAAAAAGCCAAACTACTGCTGGAGAAAACTGACCGTAATGAGAAACAGCAACATTTGTGAAAGCGTGCCTATTCCGTGTCTTAATTCCAGAAATATGGAATTGCAAGTAAACGTTGAATGTCCCATAGAAATAACTGAAGGCTGAACATCTAAAGAGCTTTTCAGGTCTGCATGAAAAATCTTTTCTTTTCATCATTATGGAGAGCAGACGCCATTGACTGACTCCAATGCATGCATTCATCTTGCAGAAAGTTGTTGTAGAAAAGTATGGACTGTCATTAAGACCTCACTAATGTATGTTTGTCATTTTTATTATGTAATTTATTGACATTTCAAAACACTTTACAAAGACCTCTGGTGATCGTCTAATTCTTTTCCTGCTTTAAAAGCTTTTCTGTGTGGGTTGTAAAGGTTTTCTCCAGACACAAATAGACTCTCTCATTTTGCCGGCTAATGTCAGCTCTCTCTCATAATGCCAGTCAGGCTCAAAGTTGTGATGTAAGGCTGTAATGTAGCTTAACCTATTTAAGGTTTCAGATTCAGAACAAGAAACACAAGTGGCATGGCAATGTATTGATTCAGGTTGCTTTATTAAAACAACAATTATTTGCACATATTTCAAATTTGAAACTAGAATTAATTTTACTGAGAAATTACACTATATGGATCCTAATATTTAAATCTCATATATGCATTGGAAGACAGTCTTCTTACTGTGAATGTAGTTCACTCCAAAACGAAAATGATTTACTTGTGCGGTCATAATCTGGTATCCTGCAACTTTTGTAGTAAGAGTTTAATATGTGTGTCTGTGTGTGTTTAAAACAGTACACAAATATTGCTAACAAAGATTATTTTGTTGCCTGGACTCAAGAGTTTGTCTAAAATATTTCAAATAGTTAACCCAGTATTAAACTCTGATAGTGTTGCTAATTTAGCAACCTACATTTCTTACATTGTCATTGTCTGTCATCAAAAGACATCATTGTCTGACATCAGTCTAAGCGGCCAAAGCGTCCGTTCTGGGCCCATACATTATTCCCCACCGGGAATACGCCCGGTATGCCCTATGGCCAATCCGCCCCTGTTGTGACATCATCTAGCGACATTTAGTGACTTCTCAGGCAGGAATTTTTCTTTGAAAATAGTCGGCAACGCTGATACTAATGCAATGATGGCTTTTCTGCTGACCAGAAGATTTATTTATTTAAAACACATGCCTTGTGGGTTAATGTACAATGACAGATCTGCTCTGATATGGAGAGACAATCCATATGATCAGATTCATCCGTGGGGAGCATCAGTTTAACACATGTACACATAAGTTCATAGAAATGAGAATATAATTACAGAATCTTTAACGTTGCCATTTCATGAAATTGTCAATGATCCAGTTGTCATTGAGGTGCACTGTATGTGTGTGCATTTTCACCTCATACAAAAACAAGAATAATCTTTTCTTTGTGTGCATGGAAATGTTCGTGCAGGCAAATGAAGGAATTCTTTCATCTGGAAGCATCCCAGTGCACCGAGCCAAAATACACTCTAAATGCTTGACAGTTGTCACTGACAGATGGTAGAGGCCAGATCCACACATCCAGACTCTTAAACACTGAGCTGAAGAAATGATGCAGCATTGTAAAGCTTCAATGAAATAGAAATGCGTGCAGGCATCCAGCATGAGCTCTCATATATCATCATGTGTGCTTCATGCAATGATTCCTGAAGTCCAGGGAGTTTTTATTTATTTTTAATGGCAACACTGGAAAAGATTGGTGCGATCAATCCTGTCATCCCAAGCCTTAGCCACCTCTCACGTGGAAATCTTCACTATTTATGAGCTGATGTCTGGTTTGGATGGCAAGGGTCGGGCAACTGAACACACGACTGAACGATTTGAAGGCTTGTGCTTCATCTCCTCAACGCTGGATTCTGTCTCCTGGTTATTTTCTGTATGAACTGGATGACGGAATGGGGCTGTGTTGTAATTTGCTTAATGTCATTACTGTAATTGCTGTACTCAGCTGAATGAAGAGGCAGTGGAGAATGATGCTCGCATGCATCGAGCTGAGAGCTGCCCGCTGGAATACATGAACTTTATCAGCTGTTCTGTTTTTAGCCCCAGAATTCACAATGATAATGTTTTTACAACCGGAGAAATTTATTTTTACGCAGCATATTTCAACTCATCAGATTCAAGGACAGCAACAGGACTGAAAAATGCATCAAACAGTATTTCTAATTTAAATAAAAAACAAACGAAAACAGTAATAGAGTAAAATATGGATGTGTTCTTAAACAGCAGTCCCCCCATTTCCATCAGTATGCCGAAGAGACACTTCAACCCAAAGTCACACTATTAGTCCATCCAGTACTGGATTAAGGAAAGATAATTCCCCTTCATTAGTTTAGGCAATTTAAGCAATATATAAATCATTATATAATGGATAGCAAAATAAACCCAAGACAAGATGATAAGAACTGTAACACTGTTACATGTTTTTTAATACATAAGACAAGTTCAGTTATATATGTTTCCTCATTAACGATCCAGAATTTTTTTGCATCGCTTTTTCAAAACTGACTTTCGCTTTGTAGATTTACTTCTTGTCGGTTCCTCAGGAAAGTTAGATTTTTACTGATTCTCCAAACATTGACACAGCGCACGTGAGCGCACAGATGACGTATGATGTCTGCGTGAACAGGTTGCGCAGTGGTATGCAAAATACGTTGGCTGAAAATCTACACTTGACCAGTCACAGCGTTCGGCCAGAACCTATTGATTGGGCAAACATTTTCTGGTCCTACACCTTTCACAGACGATATATACGTATAAAAATATTATTTGACCACTATACATCTTGATTGCTATCAGGATGTTAAGAGATTTCCAAAAAACATGACTTTTTTTCTTGACAGGAACACCCACCCTGCCTTTAAGAAACATCAAATATTTCTCTGAGTTTAAACCATTTAATGATAAGGAGACCGAGACCGTCTCTGAACACTTGACATCAGACTATCGATTATCAGGATGTGTGCTCAATTGTTCTTAGATTCACTTTACTTAGTCTTGCACGATTGAAGTTCATTGCACATGACAGATTTAAATCAGAAAACACACATATCATCGCTGTCCTTCTGAAACCCTGTATGCCCAAATTCTCTGTTTTTCAGGAAATGGAAAAAACACTACTCTTTAAATGATTGCATACTGTGTTGTCAGAGTTGACAAGCACTTAAAATAATTTTTATTGGTGAGATATTAGCAAAACCAGTGACAAACGTAAAGGGTGACTAATTATAATGATTAAAATCACAAAA
This sequence comes from Triplophysa bombifrons, assembly GCA_029783895.1. Classification (NCBI taxonomy): domain Eukaryota; kingdom Metazoa; phylum Chordata; class Actinopteri; order Cypriniformes; family Nemacheilidae; genus Triplophysa; species Triplophysa bombifrons. The sequence continues at coordinate 20,850,582 of CM056464.1, forward strand.
TATGGAGAAACAAGGTTTCAGAAGGACAGCAGCGATATGCAAATGTTTTTAGGAGGTCTAGGGACTGTTTTGCCATTCTAAATGATTATAAGCTGTTATTCTGGTTTCCAATTTATCGTTAAATCTGACATAATGATCATACAAAATGATATGATCTGGCATTCAAGCAGTATATGATTTCTCTCAGTCCAGTTAATGTTCTTTTTGCAATATAGTTTTTTTGCAAATATTTCTTCAAAATGTTTCTCTAGCTCTGTATCTTAAAGGTTCTTCAGGTCTGACATGTAAAATGAAGGGATTGAACAGAAATGCTTTGAAGATGAAACGGAAATGGAAAAATCCATTAAATTCTGCTAAAAATATTAAGTGAATATATCTATATGTTTTCCATTTTTATTTTCTTAAAACCTTATGAAAGATTGACCCACTGTTGGTTTGTGTTGCAGTTAAAGGCATGATGGTGTTGAATGCTTCAGACTTCTCTTACAAATCTGCCTTCTTTTCAGCTTATATCGTGTCTTTGAGATGAAATCAGAAGTGTATTGAGTTATCATTGGAGGGTGTTTTGTTATTAAGACCAAAAACCTAAAAATACACTGAAATGTTTAGAATTTGCTAAACTAAAATGATCTCTTTGTCACCAGTATATCGAGCAAACGTGTCATGCTGATGTGATAACATGACCGGCGTCACTCATTTTATTTTAATTTTTTGGGCCCAAATGTATACATTGCAAATATTGTTAAATATGACAATTTTATTGTTTATACTAAAAATACTAAGGTGAGAAAAGATCAAAATAAATGGGTTTATCACTTTTACAGGGTGATGTATAAACAGTGATTGGAATTAAACTCACATACACTTTCTTTTTAAACACACATGTACATTTTTATTTTAACACCCACAAACGCACACATACACACACATGAACAGCAGTGAGAGTGATGCTAACAGAGATTGGTTCATGTGTGATGTCAGAGGATAATTTATTATCTAATCAGCATTAGGCCTCTCAACATTATTTTTACACAAGTGTGAGATATGTAGTCCATTTCACTCAGGCACATTTTACTTGAGTATCCAACACCGTGCACTGTGATGTGTGTTACTGTAAGCTGAAGCCATTTACATATTTTCAGTACAAAAGCTTAAAGGTCCAAAATCAGTCAAAATGGTCATTGGGTTTCTTAATCATACACAGGACATGCACAGCACATTGCACTGAAGCTGCCGTCTGAAGTATGAATATTATATAAGGTGTGTTTTTGCAGCTGGGTAATTACTTTCACACGTTTTGAAAGATATATTTCATTCCAGACTAAACGAAACAACAAAACCAATTTTCTGAGGGATTCATTTGCTGTAGGAATCTCAAATTCTAACTTTTTCTGAGTAAAACAGATTTTTTTTCAATAGCACTAAAATGTAAGCTGGAACTTAATTTTATCCACTGGGAATCCGTTGGGTGGTGAAAAGTGGCCACTCGACACCAGAATGAAGTCAAGGCTAAATGTGACTCATGACCTGCTGAAACACCACGAGACCACACGCTTCTGAAGAACCTCCACCTGAAGGTTTAGGGTCAAGTTCTCCCTCCAGAGCGTCTCCGTTTCTTCCATTAGTGATGCTTCATTTTCAAATCGTATCATTACTTGCTCTGACTGCTGTAACTGTTATTACATTCGTGTTCACAGTCACACACTACATTAGCTGGGTTTCAGAAACGCTGTATAACTTACAGTTCAGCACTAGCCCAAAATGTGTTTATTTCAAACATGCACTGATGAATGGTGCACAATAAAACCAGGGACAGTTTACAAGACAATAATTAAGTTGAATTTGATTTCTTAACTTGAAAATAGATGACCTATTGAGCCAACAGAACTTCTATCTATCACAGCCTCATTTTTATCCGTGTCAAATTTAAAATGCCATACTGTAAGGTCTGGCGTCTCAGATGCAAACATCACATTCTTGGACTGCATTATTGAATCTTCGTGTTGGAGCTTGAGTTTCAATGTTTGATGTCCGGGTAAAGAGAATTCTGAGAATTGTTTCTAAACACATTATAGATAGAAATGTATTGTGGAAGTTAAACCTTTAAAGAGTTTTTCACAAATTCTCTGTTCAGGATTTTTTGATCGGGGCTAAAACTGTGGCTCAGTGATGCAATGGAGCGTCTGGGCATGCATGGCTCCTCCCCTATCACTAGAGCAGATGTGTTTCACTCGTGCGTGTTTAAATTCAAATCCTGCCATAAAAAGCCTACTGGGGACTTAGGTTGGGAGACGTGAGTGGGAGTGTCTTCAGGGACAACAGCATACACGCCCGCAACGTTTGAGAGCAGAGAGTCCTGTTTATTTTTCCAAGATTTAATAACTGATGACTTTGATAACTTAACTTACTTGTTTTTTCTCGATTCTTATTTTGCTGGGTGGTTGTGTGACAAATTCAAAGCACATATTTTAAAGTCCCAGTGAAATAAAAAATGACAATGCCTATTTTTCATGAAATATTGTAGCGTTTTTTGTAAATAAATTATCAATGTGTGTCATTTTCATTTTAAAATCTGTGTGCCCTCGTAATCTGTTGTTAAAATCTGAAAATTAACCAATATCCATTTTAAATGATGTATGTTAGATGGCTTGGAGCATCCGTTAACTCCTCCCATTTGACTGTCAGTCTGCGCTCGTTCCATTTCAAAATGTAACAACTGTTTTTATAAATCCGATCAGATTGCAGAGTAAGACGAGGCAACGCCCACTGTTTTTCTCATTTGAAATTACATTTCACTTTTAAATGCGTCAAAATGTGGAAATAAAAACGGATTTCTGGTTCACGGGGACTTTCATGTCACTTTACATTGACTTAAGAAATGCTTTAAGGATTGTGTCCACATTGATGGTAGTTTGTGCATTTCATCAGTCACAGTATACATATACTGTATAACTTAAGTGTATGTCAGTATGACATCATGTAAAATATATGCAACAGAAATGTCCTGCATACACACTTTCTCTTTATTTTAAATGACATTGAACTAACAAATCAAATGTACAAATGTCTAAATTAGAGCTCCTCACACCCCGAAGATTTTCTCAAACCAGTGACAAAATAACCAATAAAATAATTACTTTGGTGCAGAAATTCCCTTTTTGAAAAACATAGAATAACATTTTCTGTAAGCGAGTCTTTTGACAGGAAATGCCTAATTTTTTTTATGTGTGTTTCCGAATCAATACATTCAACTGTATGATAAAAATCTTAATAATTCATTGAAACTGAGACTTAAATAAATGCTTTCCTATATATTTTTACATGAACGTTAAAGACAACATCAAGTGACAATAACACAGTATAATAAAACATAACTTGAGAATATTCAACGGTAAAGATTTTGTGAGGAATTTGTTTAATCCATAAAGTTATTTTATTCCATGAATTATGGAAACGTTTGCCTTATAATAAATAAATACTGTATGTTAAATTCAATTGATTGTGGCCTTGGTTACATCAGCATTTCAGAAAAGATAGTTGATTACACAATCGTTTTTTTCTCTATCCACACCAGGAGCAGTAAAGGCAGAGATGAGTTGGACTTCATACAGTCATGTGAATTGTTGGAGCTGTATTTAAAGCAGAACGGCTGTGGTGAGTGGCTGCTCTTTGCCCGTGGTAAGAGCTGTTCTGTGAGTAGGTGGATTCTCATCCACAGCTCCGTCAGCGCACTGTATCTTTGTTTTCATCTTTTCTGCTATACGAGTTTCAAAAGGTTTCCATGGGAACTAAATGGAGATCACTCCCAAAAAAATGCATAAACTGTGATGTGGCAATGGTCAGAGGTTCTGCTTTGCCTGTAATGGAGTTTGTCTGAAAGCCTGAAATGAATGCTGTACTGTATACAGCATTACAATACATAATTCACCCGTTATGAATCCCAAACTGACCTGGTTAATACAGTCGAAGCAAAAAATTAACAATTAATTACACCAAAAGTGCTGTTTGATAATAAACGAGTCCCCAAAATGACCGTACTATATATACCCTTATAAGCAATTGGTATATTGATTTTATAAAAAGATGTGACCCAGACACAATTTTATTCAAAAAAAATCTGGATTCAGTAATACCTCCCAAAGTGTTCCTTACTGTTATAATGGTCCGTGGCCATTGAAGGAAGGCAGTCAACAAAATAATCGAAAGCTTATAAATAAAACATGCAAGAAACATGCTTTTCATCCTATTATTTCATTAGATATTGAAAAATGTTTAAAACACAAATTTTAGACATAGATTTTACTTTCTTCAGTTTTGAAAATTTAAACGTGACCTTTTATTGTATCGTATGCATGTTTAATCCAGTATGTGTGAACAAAAAATGGAAAATGAATTGATGACTTCTTGTTTCAGTATCACAGCACACATGCACTGCATGAGAGATAACAGTGAAGTGTGATGGAAACATGTTTGTCTGTAATGTAAATAGCCTGAAGTGTAATTGGTGAATTTGGTGAGCCGTCGATAGCGTGGGTGTGTTTTCTCTAACAGCTCTTCATGCGTTACAACACTACAGCAACTCGCAATTCAATCTGAAGTTATTAACATCAACTTTCTTCTGAAATAAACACACAGTATATTGAAATGTTTTCTGCTTTTCATTGAGTTGTACACAATTCTGATGAATGTCAAGATTTCCTTTTCTAAATATATAAAGCTTCTTTGTTAGTTCTGTGTATTGCATACTGTTTCTTCTTATTCATTATGTGCCATTCTTTGTTACTTTTGTGCTTCTTTTACCTTTCAACTCAGACTTTCATTGTGGTAAAGTTTAGATGACAATAAAGATCTTGAATCTTAAATCACCTAAATTATAATCATATTTTTGGCTGTAAAACATTATTTCATAATACAAAACAAGCATAAGTAGTAAAAACTGTATCAAGGTGAAAGTTGACAGATGTAAGCTTAAGGTTAGATGTATTGAGTTTTTTTTTTACTGTTAAGACTGTTTTCATGTTTACCTTTGTCAAATCAGGTATTCAACAGTATTTTCAGTAACACATAAACTTTTATTCAATGCATGTTTGTGTAACTTTGCTTTTGTGATTGTCCTTTGACTCCTTTTGAATCCCTTTTAAAATATCGAGTCATGTTTCTAATTTTAGTCCACTCTCTAACCTCCCTCGCCATACTGAACCCAATAAAGACACAGAACGTGTTTAGACTACGAACCAGCCGGACCCTTCTTCATAAAGACTGAAATACACTGAAACTTCTGTGAAACTTTAGGTTTATGGACTGAATACAGAGTCATGTTTAGATAACAGCAGCTCCTGGTTGGGATGGTCCGGTTAGCCCCTGCTGGTAGATGCTGTAAGTGCACAAAGCTGTGCATTCTCCCTCAAATATCAGTTTTTTGCACGGAACATATTGTTAATATGTTAATACAATGGTAGATGTTTGATTTATTTTTGAACTCTTGTAACAAAAATATGTAAAGGGACTTGGATTTTATGGATTGTTGTATTGCCATCAGCCAATCGGAGGCGTTGTGACATAATTATCCTGCAGCATGTGATATTGGCTCAAAAACCCAAGACGTAGCATTGAGTGTTGAAAGATTTTGAATGAAGTCATGCCATAGCCATTGAGATGACCGCAAGTGCTAATGGCTAGCCTTCTAAAAGCCTTCTGAAAGTACTGTTTTATAAACTGTATAAACTGTTATACTGTATATACAGAATTGCTCACAACAAACGTTGGAAAACACAAATTTGTACAAAACAAGCCATCTATAGTGTTTAATCATTTTTATGAGTTACATTTCCATATTCGACAGGTACTAACACCATGCACTACCCATTGAGATATAGAACAGCTTATGTTTAATATATCGCATGCAAAACTTTATCTATAGAACATTAAAAGAGAAATACATTTTCTGTCCCATCACAGTGTATTAACCAGCAGGCTCAAATTATCAGAGCAAGGCAGCCAAAGCTTGACCCAAAAGCACCTTCACTGGGGATTTTCTTGGTCATTTTCTACTAATGGTTGGGTCTGGCCAAATTTGACCCAACCGTGGGTTGAAACAGCTCAACTTTTTTTCAGAGTGTTCCCAGGTGTCATGGCCATGTTACGCAGATCGACGGTATGATGCATGTTGTATTAACAATAGCACACAGCTCATTTTCAATCAGACTGTTAACTGAAAATGGGTGTATTGCACAGGTTTGTTATGCAAACACACAATCTGGATGTCGACCATTGCGCTAACAAGACACAGAACCTCATATAACCGCAAGGTCCTCAAGAGGCCATTTGACAGGCTTAATCATTTTTAACGAGAGTGTATCAGACATGTGAGTAAACGAGGAACCAAAGAGAGCGTGCCGGAGACTGAGTATAGGTGACATGATTGTGCAGTTTTCAAACCTCCCAAAGAATCCCACATTAAAAAACATAAACCACTCAGTCAGACGTCCCCATATATTCTCCATGTTCAACAAACAGGATTTACACTCATCGCTAAACACGGCATTAATCTATAGCAGACATTAACATTTCCCCCACAGCTCAGTCGCCAACACACCACAGCAATTCAGCCAGCTTTAGATTTTCTGAGATTCGTCTTTAAAAATCTACCATCATTATTCACAGAGATGAGCGAGGAACACACAAATGTAAACACAGCTGATTGTGTGTACGCTTAATGCGTTAAATACTGTTATTGAGCTCATTAGCACAGATTGGCTGCAGTGAGCTGAGGTACAAAAAACACACACGTGTGAATCTTCAAACAGCGCTGAACCTGAAGCTGAAAGACCCCCAACCCCCCCAAACTGTCCACCACAGGGGCTTTCAGAAAACACCAGCCTACTGCAAAAGCAGCAGTTTCTCAGTCAATATGGCACTTAATGCTCGCTAATTCAATATCAGCGCTCAGCCAACGGAAGACGAGCAGAAGCGAATGACGAAGCCATCTGACGGTTGGTATATTCAAAGTTCCTGTTAATTGACATGTGCTTTGAATTACGATTAGACCCATGGCTTCTCTCACTCCATATAATGGAAAGAACTCATGGTAAGATTCATAACTCTATAGATTAATTGTTGCTGTATGATTTATCACACACTGGCTGCATTTTGATTTCGTGTTTGCAAACTTATCAGCACCGTCCCTCCAACACGTCCATCACACAACAATAAGTGCATCCTCCGGAATACCGAGAAATGAGAGATATAATAGACCTTCCTCCCTCTGGAGGATCACATTGATCTTTTCTGAGGTTAAACATGTTAAACTGAATGGCAGCTGGAACCTTACCTGTTTCTGAAGAAGCGTTTGTATGCTCCTGCTGCTTTCAGTCTCAGCAGTCGTGCCCTCCTATTTGGGCAGCTCGAGTGCTCGCTGGCTGTCGTACAGGTTGGGGTTCACAGAAAATAAGCTTTTCACTGCCTGCCCGTTCACCCAGGTCATTGCATCCCGTCCTGGCGTGTTCTTGAGCGGACAGGGGGATGGGTGGCTGCTGGGACCCCTCACATCTCTGGCTGATCCCCGCAGTGTGCACTCACTCTCAGCTACAGCGCGGAACTTTCCCCTGTATTCTCCACCTCGCTGGGTTTGCATGCATTTCCCTTTCTTTTGTGAGATCCGGTGAGCGTGGCTGCGATGCAGTGAGGATGGAGCGTGAATGCAGGAGAGGAGGGGAGAGAGAGAGCGAGAGCGAGAGAGGGAGGGTGCGGGAGAGAGATTCATTTATTGGCATAAATCATGAGAAGAGAAAGGAGGAGGGTCTTTGGAGAGATTACATGTCAGTCACGTCCACATGTGGCTGTGTGCGAGCGTGTTTCCCAGGAGAGGCTCTCTGGACACAGGCGATTATGGGTGATGTTGCTTTGACTGTGTGCTGGGTTCCACTGCCCGTCCTTGTGCCATACCAACAGAGCTCGTATACCCGTCAGGACTGGAAGATCGATAACACGCGTAGGGAATGCAATGAGGCTTTCTGCAACTCCCCGGGCGAAAATTTACATTAAAGACTACCGCAGGAAATATGGGAGAGATCCGGCCGGCTGCCCTTTGAAAATCTCCCTGGAGACGAGTTATTTCACAGAGAAAAAGAGGCTGGGTTGTTAATCAAATAACACTGCAAAGTCTGCAGTGTTAAAAAGGCCAGGCCGGCGCAAGACACGGGAGTAATGATGATCTCTGAAAGAGCTGAACTTATGTTGACCATTTCACTAGGACCTTAAGGTCAAAACGAAACGATTCACAGCCCATTTGACTTATGAACTAAAGCACATGCGCACCCATTGTCAACAAAACACAGACATCAATTTCACTCACCACATGAGGTTCATGTCCGGCATCTTTTAGCACTGGGACGGCTCCATGTATCAGTTTCAAACCATCTCCAAATCCAGCGTTATATCCACATTTTATATAACATTCATCTCCCAAATGAAGTGAACAAACAAAAACCTGAACTTCACCAACGTATGCTCTCACTCTCTCTCCTGCACACAAGTGAAAGTGACGTCTGCACATGCTGCTTCTCCTGCTCTCATGTCGCCGTGCCGCGTGCTTTTCCAGGAAAATTGTCCAATAAGGATAAGAAAAGCTGTTACGAAACTGTTTTATATGTTCGGAAAAACTTTTGGTCGTTGGGGGAGTGTATCGAGGACAGAAATAAAACGTAAAACGCCCAACTCGTTTTTTGACAAGTTGACTATGTTAAGCATGAGAAGACAGCACGTTTAACATTGTAAAGAAGTCAGAATGCATGACACACCGTTGCAGGGCCGCTTTAACAATCTTCTAGCATTACCCAACAGCTCACAAGCTCTAGTTAGACATAACAGAAAAGTTATATTAGATGATTTTTGGAATCATGTGAACAGAGTAATACTTGTTAATAAGCAACATGTGTTTACATTAATCAAGAAAATCAGAGCTGTGAGGGTTGATGAGGAGAATAGATGAGAATGTGAAAGACAAACACAAGACAGAGAGCATGTGGCAGAATACCAAACAGCTTGTGAATGACAACATTCCCCTGTCAGTCAGTCAGTCAGATAGGGTCGAGTTGTTGCCAGGGCAATACTTTCAGAGCGGTTCGGATTTTCACACACCAATGGTGTAGACGTTTCTATGTTTGTACAGTTGACAGAAATATGAGGCTATGAACGTTCGGCATCAGTTGTTTTAATTTTGCCTTTTAGACTTGAATGAAGATGGCAGATATTTTTTAAGTCTTGTGTCATTTATGCAATCTTTGTAAAGCTTGTAATGTATGTGACTGAATGTGGGAAATCATTTTCTTTCCAAGGACAACAGTCGATGTCATTTCTTTCTTTTAATTCAGCTGCTGCTGAACAGAATTTTACACTACCTGAAGAAAACCTTGAACACATTTTTATTAGATATTGGCATCTGGAAATGGCAGAAGATAGATGTGACCTTGTATCAGCTCTACATGTTGTAGAATGTGTATTAGACAGTATGGATCTCTTGAGATCTGACCCATACGCCCCAAATTAAATGTTCCCTTACAGGCTTTGTTACCATGGGATATTCTGACCTCTGTCTATTGATAAGTAGACATGATCTTTCTCAGATGTCTGTGTTCAAGTCAGGAGTGAAAACTATGTGTCTGGCGGCTCAGCTTTGAATCAGTAGGATTAAATCAAGATAGAAACTTAGGGAAACACTCTGAGGGTCAAGATTTTCAGTCTGTATTATAAGGAAAGCAACCAATACAAGCTTGTATGAATGATGAAAGACCTGCAACATGGAGAGATGAAGACAATGTATTTGTGAATGATTATGTGATAGAAAACAACAGGAGTTTGTGTAACTATGGAAACTCTGGCAGCGGGAGCCTTTGGTGGTAGGTTCTCGGGTTCCCTGGAGTTCGGTTTAAAGTGAAGATAGACTTGTTTAACATTAATGCCCAGTGGGCTTGACAGGAGCTGACATGTTTGGCTGGTTTGAAATAGTCTGTGTGTTTATTATGCTTGAATCCCAGAAGGCCTGTTTCAAACCAATGTCTCCACTTGTCAAATGCTTGTTTGATGCCCAGGATTTCTTTCACTGAATGTTGATTCACATTATTGCACCCTTCACATGTTTTGAAGTCCTTTCAGGCCTTCTGTATATTTGAGATAGTGCTGTTGCGCTTTCACATCCATTTAGCATCACGGTGTAAAGCAAAGAACCATGTGAATGAGATGTGGAGTTGAATGCGAGTCAAGAAACAGGCTGCTCACCAGCTGTTAATGAGGATGGGAATAGGGACAGTGCTAATGAGAAGAATCTGTTCTTCGGCAGATGTGACTCGAGCCCCAGTCCATCCCAACATGCTACCTAGGAGAGTTTCTGTCCATTTCCCCTGTTATCCCATCTTCCAACACAACTGCATCGTTTTTCTGTGAGTTTGGGACAAATAAAGACCACTGTGGGGGAAAAGGTTTCAATTTCCATGGAGGGTTTTATACCTTATGGGGTGTTTTATTTCTCACTGCCCGATGAAGATGTGATGGACATTTTTTAATGCCAAATTTAGGTACCCTGGAATCTCCAAGGACTACTAACCACCAGTTTCTCTGCCTCACCCCTCATTAATACCCTTAAAAGACTGGTCTTCATACAGATAGGAGCCCTCGTCACAGCCCATCTGGTTTGGATCCCAGCTGTTGATGACCCCTGGATCTGCACGCTCCAAATCGTGTCCTCCCATCTGGATTAGGCTGACACTCATGTCAGTAATGTGTTCCGTGACTTTTTTCCAGCACATTCAAAACAAATATCCCATTGTGGATGCAATCTCAAGGCATTGCATGTCGGTGCCACCACAGTGTGCTTGTAACTATGGAAACAGATGGTCATTCACCTGACGCCTGGGACCTCTGGTGGGAGGACTGGGAACATTTGGGTGTGAATGAGAAACTCTTGAGAAATGAATGGGCATAATTTTGTTACTGTTTTTAATATGAATAGAACATTAAACATTTATTCTATTATGTCTGCTTTTTGTTATGCAAAGTGATAAAGGACCCTGATTGTCTCTGTGTGTTTTTTACACCCCAAAGAAAATCTATAACCAATACAGGTATAGGCTCTCACAAAAATATGTCTTGATTTCTCTCTGGATTGATTGACAGATCATTTTGGCCTGTTCTTTTATATTTTCACGGAAGTAATGCTTAAAATAGCCTGCTGAATCCTGCCAGTCAGTGCTCACAGGGCCGATAGCCATGACAAAATCTTAACTTCAGCTGTAAAGTCCGAAACTAAGATCTGAAATATATTTTCATATTCCACATTAACACGGTAAATCAGAATCCTCCTTAATATTACACATAATTATGGTTGAAACTGATCATATATTTAACCCTGGCATAATCACACATCTTCTCTCAGTCATAACATATCAGTAATAACCCTGTCATAGAGCCCAGGCCACACATAATAGAGTGCATTAACTGAGTGTAATAGTCTTGTCATAGAGTCCAACCCGCTATCCAAACAGGAGAAAAATCGAAACTCCAGACATGATGTTACTGCTCTGTTGTTAACAAAAAACGATAACCTACAGCTACCATACACAGATTGAGCATAAACGTGGAGTGTGAACACACATCAGTCACATCCAGAAAGAGTGAGAGAGAGAGAGAGAGAGAGAGCTCAGGGCAGTCCTGTCACAGTACAATGAATGAGCCAGCCTTAATACAACACCTGTACAATAAAACCTTCTCTACTCACACAACAACAGCTCACAGTGACCACAGCCGGTCAAGCTCCAAAAATGATGTAAAATAAACAAATGCAATATTTCTTGAAAATCTTTAATTATCTACTTATCAGTGCTTGAAGTGGGTTGATACGCACCAGTATATAGTGCCGGCACTTCTCTATTTTAATATTTTAGTGTACGTTGAGCTTTTCTTACATACCTGCACTTTTCACATGTTGCCGGTACTTTGCCACTAGTGATGACATCCCACTATAGGAGGGGAGCGCTTGTGCTGCCTTCCATACAACTAGGATTTTGGATATTTCCACCTCAAACCCAGAGATAAATGTCTGGAATAGAACTCAAAGTCGGACATGGGACCTCTGAACTCACAGATCGATCAAACATATCTTCAGGGAGACGCGTCATTTTAAGTTACGATCAAGATCCTTCTAGTGAGATTAGCAGAGAGCCAGACATACTCTAATTATAAGGAGAAGGGTCTGTAGCACTTCCATTTGGAGAAAGCGTAACGCAAACAGCATCCATTGACGACTAGCCTGTAGTCTCCTTTCCTGCATTCCTTATGTTACGAAAGGTTGCAGCCTTTCTATCTAGTTGCTTTGGCGGAGCTACCCAATGTCAACAGATTGACCAATCAAATGGGGTTTATGGATTTCCAGCCAGTAGTGTAGCAGAATTTAGATTGCATAAAATAAAAAAATAAGGAATTGTTGATTTGTTATGACAAAGCCAACAGTTTTACAATAAAAAATATAAATAGTAAGATTTCAGAGATGCAAACTACTACCCTACTATCTTTTGTGAGTTTAAGTTTTTTACGAAATGTATTATTTTAAGTGAACATTTGTCACATAATGTAAGACTCGTATACATACTAATCGACTTGCCTAAATACATTACAGATAAGATAATAGCATATAAGGCATAAGATATGACTGTGTGTATATGATGGATTCAATTAACAGAAGAATTCAATAGACTGCAGAACTATTATCACAGGTAATGAAAAGATGATTTTGTGGTCAAATTAGTATTTAACAAAATCAGTTGTTTGGCAATCCCTAAATGTGGTAATAATTTTCATATGCAAACGTGCACAAGAGAGTAGCGGAAGACTTTTTTCCCACTTCAAGAACTACTTCTCATGATCTTAATACTTAAAGGGTATTAAACATTAGCTTCTCACTGCAGAATACAAGATCCAGGGGCCGATGTTGGACCAGATCCAGTCTCCTTCCACTGACTTTAACTGGTCGACAGATTCCTACAGCAGTTTTCTCTATCATTTCTGCATTTAGTCGTAACTACAGTTATTCATTTGATGGAAAAACAGACATGCTTTACACTTTAGAACTCCATTGTTTTGCTTTATTTCATATTTTCTTTTGTGTCCTTTTATTTTAAATTTCTAACATGTAATGTTTCAAAGTTGCAAACATATGTTGTTTTGTTGATGTGTTGCATACTTTTTATTATTAAATGTATGAAATATTTGTATAATGAGTTTTGCTATTTAGCTTGATTGATAGCATTCAGCAGAGATAGGAAATTATGGGAAGAGAAAGAGAAACAGAACCAAGACCAGACTTGAAACCTGGAAGACCAAAGATTCAATCAACTATGTACTGACCCTGATGTTTAGCAGACCTATCAATTTCTGCCATGGAACACAAAAGGAGATGCATGAAGGGTGTAATTTTGAGTGTCACACTCCAAAAAGCCCCATAAAAGTATCATGAAAGTGACTGTTTCTTCTGGTGTGAGGTCTACTGAAGTGTAGAGTAAACAGACATTATTCAGTGAAAATCTCCAGCATTCATGTCTCCTGTATCAGTAATGAGACAGATTTAATATGAAGAAGTGAACAACATTTTGGAACTGATGCAACACTTACAAACCTCCAAAACCCAGACATCCGCTATAGCAAACAGACATTAGATCTGTTCTGAATTTGAATGCATACATTTCTTTCTTGACTATATTGGACACTGATTCAGCCAGGCTTAACACATTCATGTCACATTTCTGAATTGATTTTTTTTGTCAATATTGTTTGTAAATTTCACAACAGTTTGATATGTAGCCAATGGTTCAAATGGTTCAGGTTGTTATACACAGAATCTGTGGAATCACATAAATGCCACTGAATGTGTTTTTTAATTATAACATTTGTTTACATTTACACATTTTCCAAAGCGACTTACATTGGCTTGTTTAATACATTTGTTTCTGACTATATGCAATACCCTGGGATCAAACCCATGACATTGCTATATGGTGTCATGATCTAACTCTAACCACTGAGCTACAGGAAAGCAAATTATTTTGATCATTTATTTATTTATTGCTGTGCATCACATGCTGATGTCAGCAGATAACATTGTGATGAACCTAATATCAACCCATTCTTTTGCAATATTTAACTTTTCGCCATATAGTTTAAAGAAATCATTCTGTTGGGTTTGATGAAATGCAGAAGGACACAGTTATCACTCTCTGTTCAGTAAGTTGATTAAAGATGGTTTGTAGAGCGATACTCTATTGCTTCTGTTCTTTGAATTATAATTGCCATTTGCAAGTAATTGTGTTCCTATAAATAAGATTTCATGACAATCAAGTTTGTAATAATTCTTAGCAGCACATATTCAATAATCCACATATCCTTCAAACACATATAACAGTAGTTAAGAGTAGTTGTTTACATCCCTCAAATAATAGACGGTTTACTAGCAGCCGATGATGCCACTGAAACATTCACCTGAATTCAATTTAGGATTATTTTATCTCTAATTATCACACAGGTATTGAGTCAGTAAATATGAATCATTTTATGTTTAAAACCAAGAAAACATGTACATTTAATTTGATTCACTTTAAAATTAAAAATGGAAATGAATTTAAAGAATATAATTTTTGGCGTGTTTCTCACATAAATCTCATATCAATCAAAGGACAAAATAAGAAAAGTCTTTTGAGGTTCAGAGTTAAACACATTTAAATGGGATTTGAAAATTAATAAAAAAATACCAACATTCTTGCTTATGTTTCATCATATAAACAGGGAGCAATACAGAAACAAATCAAAACAGTCCAATGCAAAACATATAGATTACTACCATCTTCTGTGTCTGTCACGTAGAGATGGTGGTCTAGTGGGTTAAACCACTGAACTGGTAAATCAAAGGTCCACCACCAGTGTGTCCTTGAGCAAGACACTTTACTCCATGTTGCTCCAAGGGGGATTGTCCCTGAAATAAGTGCACTGTAAGTCGCTTTGGATAAAAGCGTTTGCCAAATGACAAAATGTAAATGTCAGTTTGATAAGTTTTTAAAGTTCCACAAATGGCTTACTGTATATGTGCTTTATTGTTAATTTATTCAGCAAAATAAAATAATGAAATGCTTGCTAGATCATTAATAACTTTATTAATAAGGTTCTATTTTCTAGAAAAAGGTTCCATCAGGCGCTTCATATATTGAACCCCTTAAAGGTTCCATAAAGAACCCTTTTTTTACCGCTTTTACGACGGGGCTGTAGCTGGTGCTGGTACTGGAGCCGGTTCTCAGTCGAGAATGGCACCATTCAGAACCGGCTCATGTTTCCACTGGCCGGGAGCAGAACCTTCTACGTCAATCCCAGTTCATATATATTTGTAATATGTAAATATGAATGAATATAAAACACAACAGTGCTTCCTGTCATTTCCCTTATTAAGATAGTCATACGTGATTTAGGCAACATATGCCTGCTCTGATTAGTTTTGAACTGAACTGTTTTTTAATAAGATTTAATATGATATAAAACACAATCCCTTATTAGAACGTATATGATGTTTGTTCAATACGTAATTTAAAAACAACTTATTAAGTCAAAAGCACAAGGAAGCTTCAATACAAATTTAAAACAAAAATACGTGAAACGTAACTTTGCCCTCAGTCAAAACGTTTTGAACAGATACAAATAACCGATTTATAAGGCCGAAACTGACCGTTAGACATATGCCCAAAATGAATTCTATATAATGTTTCACCGCTACAGATAGTGTGTTTTCAGAAGGACTTGCCGAGATGAGGCTGCGTTCAGCGGGATACATGAGCCCCGAGCACTCGATGAAGCTCACATCTCTGAAAACATTTAAGCTCATTTTTAAACAGACACCATCTTTATTAACCGACCACAGTTTTGGACTTTAAAAACAAAAAAATTAAAAAATACATTTAGTGACAAAATAACACTAATAGTACGAACATTGTAAAACGTTCTTGGTGCCTTTCAAACTGCAGTAACCAGAGAAAGCTGATTTGAATTGGAATAATTCATTTTGGTATAAAAATAGAAGAGTTTGATTATTAAACATTGTTGTGAAGGACCAGCATCAGAATAGATGGTGTCAATATCCTCACTGAAGACAACTGTTTGTTATCAGCAGAAACTTCAATAGCTTCTTAGAATGACTGTTAATCCATCTCTTGTCCTTCATTTATTACCGATTGCTCACAGGTTTCACAAAGACCATACATGGGTGTTAACATGGGTCTTGTCTTGCTTTGCTGTAAGATGATAGGGGTTTTGTGGGCAGTACAGTTGAGATAGTTGGCTATGAAAGATGAGGTAATTAAGTGTGATAATAGAGTCATACAGTGATAATTTTCAAAGAAAGATGAAGCATTATACTGTGAAGCCCAGAGAGACCCATCAGAGCCATAATTCAGACCTAACACGTGTGGTCAGAGCAACCCGTTCTTTTTCTGACAGGTACATCCAAAATCATAATAATTACACATAAAGCCTTGAAATCCGTAAGTAACATGTAAATTGAAGTGAAAGAATGTCTCTCAATGAATGATTGGAAGTTTCACTGAACAAAAGCTTGCCGGAGCTGAAGGAAAGGTATTAAAATCCAATAAACATAGTGTGTTCAGGATGGATAATAGCTCTGTCTTTCATAGAGGAGGTCTGAATGCTGAAAAGAGAAAGATGGTGATCGAAAGGACCCGTTGTGTGTGAGGAAGAGCTCATCCATCCTTCTCTCTCTGGTAACCCAGACGTAGTCTCACGTAACAATACTGAAGGTCTGGGAACATTGAATGTTTTCTTTGACCCAGGCCTGCCCAAGAGGCCATATGACTGAGAGGTAAAGCAACCGATCAAGTTGTTTTATGCCGCATCATGTTTATAGTCGTGAAAACGTCCCCACAGTGACAGACCCATGTACATTCACGAACTTGTCAAAATTTAACGACAACAACCATCGTATGTTTATGCGGTGAACCTCACATACTTTTAAGAATTAAGCATTTAGTCAATCGTGATGAATACTTATTGCAACCGTTGTAAACCCGACAGCTCACTTCTTCGATCAAACTGTTTCCAGGCAGAGCGTTACAGAATGTGACACGCAATGATGACAACTTCAAAGGGGTGCTGAAGTATTTTAAGAAAAGTGTGCCTTTGTAGAAAACGGTCCATGGACGTGACATCTTAGGCGGACTAACCAGGACGTGATGATTGCTAAAATGTCAGCCTAGATCATGGCGAGCTGGAGCTAAATGATATTTTACCAGAACCCTCTGGAACTTTTATCCACACCCACCAGCGAACTGAGAATTGTTTTATTGGCAATAGAAAAAGATTGTTTTTTATTGATTTTATAGATAATTTGTAAGAAAACTTCACATGTCAATGTATAAATACAAATGATAAAACGATCAGTTCTGGTCCTTGCTTATGATTGGTTAAGCCGAGTTCTAAGCCGTTATAAAATAATCAGATTTATAAAGGCTGACCGCACTAGACCCGATTCACATTTCGTGGCTTTTCTGCACGAATATTCGTTATTTTAAATGTAGATGCGTGGCATGCATGCGCAAATAGGGGGCCACGCGGTCGCATTTCCCCTGTCACAATCATATAGGAATGAATAATTTCCACTGACTTTTTTGGAGATTTTTCAACATACATTTGACCTTTTGTCATTTTTATTGCATTCAATATTACCTAATGATGGTAAAATTTAAACAGAGGTAAAAGTTTATAAAATACACCTTTTTCCTGGTCAGCCTCTAATAGAGCTTTTTGGCAGAGTATAGCTCAAAAACAAAAAAACTGCCTCATTTTCAAGTAAACCTAAAGACCTTAACTAGTTGATCTTAAAGGACCAGTGTGTGGTTTTTAGCGGCATCTAGTGGTGAGCTTGTGAATTGCAACAAACAGATCACTCCCCCCTTTCAAAGCACTACGGTGGCTGACACAAGACAAAGATGTCGTCACATTTTCGCTTCTTTGCCGAAGGAAATAACGTATTAATGAATCACGTTCTGTAGAGCAGTTTGTCCGTTCAGGGCTACTATAGAAACAACGTGATGAATTCAACTTAGGGGACCTGCAGTCTATGTAGAATGAAATATCTCATTCTAAGGAAAGAAAAACATTACGCTTCATTATGTAAGATCTTTATACACCTCTGAACACAAAGTCATGTGTATTATATTGTATTTCTTTCAATAGATCCTCCAAAGAAATTAGACATAGCACATTTAATTGAATGGTGCACATCACATCATTGTCACATCAGCAAGGGTGAGACGATACAGTAAAAAGAAAAGAGTAAACCACGACAAGATCCAAAAAATAAAAAATTGTTCATTTAAAATGTGATCATTTTCCAAATTTGTATTATTTCTTTTTTTCTATCACTATCGTAAAATAAACTGTCTGTTTATCCACATTATATTGTTATCTTGGAATGTTCTACTGTGCAACATTCATTCACATTTATACCATATGCATGAATGTAGATCTGAAAAGTCTCAAAACTAAAGATACAGTAAAAACAGTAAAACATTTTATTTCACATTGCACTGTGCATGTATTATGTCAGATTAAAAATGGCACCTGATGTGTCTAATTACAATAATCTCAATCAGAATAATCCAAGATCATTAGATGGGCCAGAGATGCTGTGAAGAACTGACATCATGAACTAACAGCGTGCAGCTGCAATGAGTTTCTATACTGTTATTTCTTTCTTAGCATTGTATCAACATGAGAAGAAGTTGTTGGAGTTGCATGTCAGTGCTTGACCGCATTGAGTGCATTTATCTGCATTATGAGCAGCACTACTATAGCACGTGTTTACTTGCTCAGTAATAATTTGAAAAAAGCATATACACAATGTAATTAAAATCACACAAGCTTTTTTGTTTATGCACGATTATAAAACACAGCTTTGCCAGAATTGCATTATGAGGTTGCATGTAAACCTTTCTTCACAAGTCTGTTTCAGGTTTTATCAAAAAAGGCCTTAGACTTAGACGGAAGCACACAATGCTGTTCCTGTACTAAAGAGAAATTTCAGACTCTGTTGCTGTGATTTAAGTGAGGACTATTTTTAGCCTCGGAGCTCTGAGCAGACCGAGTCATTTCAATCTGTTCTTTGACACATCAACATTAAGAATGCACAGAGTTTCACTGCTTTACGGTTCCACTCTTCTGAAGAACTGTCACTGAACTAGAAAATCAATCTGAATTCACTCGTAAAAATACATCCCATTGCATCATATGGCTTCCGTGAGAAGATTTCGCCGTTTGTGGTCTGATCGGGGTTTATATGGTTCATGACCCGTTTTTTAATTATGATAACATGTAACATAATTAAGATCCCGCAGGTGGCAAATGACATTGCTTTAAAGGAACATTCCAATTTTTTAGGAAATATGCTCATTTTCCAACGCCCCAAGAGTTAATAAATTGAGTTTTACCGTTTCAAAAAGTATTCAACCGATCTCCGGCTCTGGTGATGCCACTTTTAGCATAGCTTAGCATAGACCGTTGAATCCAATAAGACCAGTAGCATCGCGTTTAAAAATGACCAGTGTTTGATATTTTCCTATTTAAAACTTGACTCTTCTGCATTTATATCGTGTACTAAAACAGGCGGAAATTTAAAAGTTGCAGAATACATTCCAAAACGGTAAAACTCAATTTATGAACTCTTAGGGAGTTGGAAAATTAGCATATTTCCAAAAAATGTTAATGTTCCTTTAAGCATTCTTGCAGTATAAGTATAAGTCATAAATGCGCAATATGTGACAACTGTAAAGTGAGGTACAGCAACATGAGGGTCAGGTTGTGACCAAACCTGTTGGTGCGAACTACTTGAGAGAGAGAGCCGAACCCACATGAGATGATGTGTATTTTGATCAAATAGTCGTGAGGAATACTACAAATCTTACGCTTTGTGCACCCTTGTGTGTTATTAGGTCATCATTATAATCATTGGAGAAATCCAGTCTTTACAAAGGCCTTACACGCTTCCTGCAACTATAAGAGTTTTGTTTACGACATTCAGCCACTAAGTTAGAAAATGAGGTGAGTATTTTTTACATCTGTGCTTCTAACCTTGGGGCAGAATTTTTAAAACAAAGTCTACACACATTTTTTATTAGTCAGTGCAGTGGTCAAAACATTAGATTAGTTATCATGGATAACTTTGATTTTATAGACGTAGATTAAAATGTGTTGCATCAGGTATGATTTCAACAATGCAAAACATCATTGGTTCTGATGTCGTTTGTGATGTTTTCTTAAAAAATAAGATATTTGAATTCAATTGAAACTAAACCCTAATATTTTGAAGTAAAAAGTTATTTTATGTTGTGTCTACTCATTAAGAAACAATATATCTGATGAAAGGACTTTTGTTTCTATAACCAGACAAAACTGCTGTTTATTGAAATGGTTTATTATACATTTAGCTCTCACCAGGCTTGTCCTGAATCATGAATCTTGATCTAGCGAGTGACATAACATTTAATTTAGTGTTGATTTTATTTAGCAGAGCAGCTGCTGAGTGCAAACCCAGGTTAGATTTCAGCTGGCTGTCAGTGAATGATTCAGTCAGCTATGACAATAAACTCAGAGATACTGACAAAATCCAGCAGCCGCTCAGACAGCTGTCAGTGAGCAGAACTCAGCGCTCACAGTACTGTGTGGAAAACATGTCTTCTGCAATCTGATTGGATGAATCACGTTAGAAGACTCAAATGTAAATTAACATGCACACCTGTGATCACACGTCAGTCGAACGTCTCCAAGACACTTAATGCAACCTACCTGCAAGGCTACAGTACCTTGAAAAAGCACCTCTTTAAAAATTCTGTAAAGTGGGGATGCTTTCATAAATAATGTTATAAATAAAAAAAAATGTTGACAATTAACTTCTATTTATTATATCAAATTGATATTTGGGGTGGCCACGCCCTTGTGCTCAAAGCAGCTTTTGTCCCGGCTTTTCAGGTAGCTTTGGAGGTAGTGATGAAAGTAAACCCATGGTCAATGAATATATTTATACAAATTTTGAATCAGATTGAAGTGCACTCTGTCTTTCACGAATGAGCATTTGTGTTTGAAATCACATTAAGGTAAGCGAGTGATAACAAAATTTCCAGATTTGAGTGAACTATCCTTTTAACTTTTTTCTGTAGCTAAATAATTTACACTGACAACAAATTACAAATTTGCTTTATTAAAACTCTATCAAATTAAACTAGTATAGAAACATGATTAAAGAACTGGAATTTATTTCAAAGTCATACGTTTGAAATATTTGCAAATAACATTGTTGTTTTAATTGAGCAACCACAACCTATGATGCACGTATGTAAAAGCGGTTTAGCATGAACTAGTGAAGGTGTTGTGATGTTTCTGTCTCGTCACACTGATATCAGCACGTGAAGATATGACTAAACTTTGATTTACACCAGACTACCAATCTAGTTTTGCAATGGTTCTAATAGTCCCGATATTTAAAACAGCGATGCCGCTTTTGGGTGAGGAACAGTGTGTTAATGTAAAGATGCTCACTGAACCTTGCACCTCTGTCATTTAAAGAGTGCCTAAAATGAGAGATTTATGGTTCAGTCATATCAAGGGTAAACATATTAGCATCTGCTTCAGACTCAAAGAGGAAAGAGCACGCGGCGGGAGAGGCAAACATCTCTGATAAATGCCAAATGTAGATCTGCTCATTCATCTTGATAGCGTTTGTCTGTCATCTGTGTCTCGCAAGCTGTGTGATGGATGACACGACAACAACACAACAGGCATTGCATTTCCTAATTGATGACGGTGGACGCATTTGCACAGCAGGGTGGCCCATGACACTTTGCTGCAAACCATGGGAGATCGTACCTGAAAAAGCGCATTATAATTCACCTCAATTGATGTCTTTTATATCCACGGTGGCGCTGCAGGCGGACGGTCGGTGATGATTGCACTGAAGTGGCACTTTCACATACCTAGGAAGAGCAGACATTAATGTTACATTCTCAGTATGAATTGATGCAATCATTTGCTTCTCTCTGCTGGATATTGCACTGTTAACATTATTGCATTCTCTGCCGTACAATGCATCTCGCCTGTGCCTTTTATTACAAACGGCACAACATTTTCTTACGTGCACTTCAAATAGCACCAAATGGGCCGACTCAATTTTTTTACAGAGCCAATATGTGCCCAGCACGATCAATGTTTCACTGATGCTCTCGTGTGTTTATGTTCAGTATTTTAAAATAAAGCACCTTCCCTTCTTGGTCAAATAAAAAGATAAACAGATTTAAAACATTTTCTGTGGAAAATGTGAGTGGTTTCCAGATGCACACTACACTAGCTGTAAAGTCCGCCTCCACAACAAATCCTAATCTGTTCAAATGAATATGAGTTATAATCTCACAGGTGTTCTGCTGGAATTTGACGGTGTATGAGATGATGACTCTTCTGCATCTGATCGGCTCAGTCACCGGAGAGGCGGTTCTCTGGGAGTCAGATTTCTATACCAGTGGTTCCAGCGCTGTATAACTGAATATGTTTTAGTTTTTTATTAAAGTTCCACATTTAAGATTATAAGCCTTTATTCCACTCTACACTAAAAGGGCCTTACAAAAAAACACTTGTTATAGACATGCTGGCACTTGAAAAGGAATATTTGACTTTAGGGGTAAAAATTACAATTGCTTTTCTAAAACTGAACAATTTTATAAATATGTATTATTTATACTTAAATATAAAAAATAGATATTTTACAGCACTTAATCCCACTCCTACCCTAACCTACCCACTTCCCGACAATAAAAAAAACATGCAACGAGCAAATAGAACTCAGCCACAAGGATGTATTAAAATATACACAATAACTGTATAAAAATATTACAAACAGGTCGGGTTCCGAGTCTTCAAAAGTCATAAAATATCGTTGTGTGAACAGATCTCGCTCCCTCCCAAGTAGCATGCACATTCGGTCTGATTCTGGCAGAAAGGCGGCATCTATGAGATGGTAATGGCCCAGAGCCGTGCCGACTATCTGCACCACTTCTGGTTGCTAAATGACTTTTCCGGTATGGGCCAATCTTGGCTGAGAGCAGTTGAACTTGTCCATATTAGGTGCAGCTGTGTGAAATCTACTTTCGGCTTGAGTTTATAATGTCACAGGTGGGACGCTAGTACAATTACGGAACTCAGCTATCTGACAAACACATTACAGATCATTCTTATCCACTCAACTTCTTGAGCATCAGTTTCAACAAAACTGTATTTTATTTTTTCATCCTTTACTGTGATTGAATTAATATGCATAAGAACAGCAGGGCTGTATTTCCCATTAATTTACCTCTTGTTCTGAAGAGCCTAAAAGCCTCTCACGACTGCAGCAGAATACGATACGTGTTTGTGGCATAAGGGACCCTCCATCAGGGAACTGAGGTTACAAACGTAACCAAGACGTTCCCCTTCTGTCAGTCTCTCGACGTTGTGTCGAGAACGACAGATTAGGTTACCTCTGGAAAACGCCACAACGCTGTATCGTGTCACAATCTCTAGGGGAGTGACGGTAACAGGCCTGGGCGTGTCAGCTCAAAGCTTTCGCGAAACTGTAACCTTCCAGTGTGATGTTCGGGGGGTTCCAGAGCTTTCTTGGAGAAAGATGGGTACAGCCCTGACCGGTAACCTTTCACGGACAGAGGCCTTAGCTCTCTACTGGTGAGAGGCCGTCCGGCTCGGGTTTACACCGGGTAAGCGCAACTTCCTTAATTAGGGATGGGCTGCAGGGGCCACCTCCTACCCGTTGGGAGAAATATGGTGGACCTCGGTATGGTCTCGTCCTTGGAGGAGAACGAATGGAACGTGCAGGCTGAGTAGTTAACCGCGAGGTGGAGGTCCACCTGGGGAAGATCATGGGTTACCAGGAGTGGGAACCATTTCATGAGGATACATCAGACGGAACAGCCCACGGAGGGGGAGTTACAAATGTCCGGTAGCACTAGGTCCGGATAGAGCTGTCTGTGATAGTTCATATGGTGTCCCGGCCTAAGGAGGAAGGCTGCTCTGCCCAGCCAACCCCCAGGGGGTGCTTGCTTAGTGATGGATGGAAAGACTGTTCTTAACCAGTGTTTGGGTAAGAAGAGAGGTAGATAGCACACTGACCCAACCTACTGGAGGGTGGAAAGGTGCTTTCGCAGGCATACGCCCCCCCCGGATAGCGACTACATACACATTCAGTGTGGAGGGGAGATGTTAGTCTCCAGTCTCTTAAGAAGGACAACACGATCCTGATCGAGGACCTCAGTGGGTCTTTCTCGTTGAGAGACACACCAGGACGAGAAGAGGCGCCGTCTAGAGGCGTATAATCGCCTAGTAGATGGGGCCCTAGCCTGCGTGATGGTCTCCACCAAAGAGGGGGAGTAGCCAACTCGGGACTCGGGATGCCAGAACGTGCCTTTCCCTCATTCTTGCCAGTATGGCCATGGCGTAGAGAGAGGAGGCAGTCACTCGTGACCGCAACTTCTGTATGACCATCTGCCCGCAGTGCGGGCAAGATGTGTCAACGAAAGCTGCCTCAGTTTGCTGGACGCCCAGAACAGCAGGACATGCCGCGCTGGAGAATGCTCAGTCCTGAAAGGACCTTTTTCAAAAAAATCTCTAACTCCTCCGGAACCGCGAGACGCCCAGGGGAAGGTCGCTGCAGGTAGGGAAGATCCGCTCCTCTACGTCGTAGATCCGGCAATGTAGAAAAGGAGTTTGTTGAATTTGCTTTGTTTGTAGTTATGAGCAATGGCTCCGAAGAACAAAAGGTAAATGAATGCGGCACGCCGGCTTCCTTTTATACCGGACATCCGGGGGCGGAGACCGGCATGCAAATTTCATTCGCCAAATTTCATTGGCCTTCTCCTTAGTAGTCAGAGTTGATTGGTTTTCAAGGGCGAACCCCATCTGTCGCTCTGGACACAACGTTGAGAGACCGACAGAAAGGGAACTGTTTGCTCCCCATCATGGGTTTTTGTGTCATTAAAAGTTAATTTGTTTGTTAAACTGCTGCCTGCGTCTAGGGTTCTTCTCCTGCCATTCCTGACAAATTAGCGCGATGGACATTTTATTTCATACAAATTACACAATCTTAGTTCTGATGTTAATAACTTGTGTCTACTAAACACATTTTTTATTTATATCAAAAAATATTTATAAAATTTATAAAAAGCCATTATAAAATGAAATTCTGCTTTAATGATGGTTACTACCTTTTTTAAAAGTTAAACCTTCTCACTCTCCGGGCCCTATTTTCACGATCTAAGGGCATGGTCTAAAGCGCAGGGCGCACGTGCACTCAGGGTGTGTCCGAATCCACTTTTGCTAGTTTAACCACGGGAAAACAGCCCGGTCTAAACGGGTTGTCCCGATTCTCTTAATGAGTAATGGGTGTTTGGGCGTAACGTGCAGTAAACCAGTCAGAGTCTCATCTTTTATTCCCTTTAAGAGCCAGTTGCGCACTTTACACGGTGGACTTTGCAAGAGCAAAGACTGGACACTACTCCAGAGAGAAAATGCATCTACAGGACAAGCGGGATTTTTATCCTAATGTACACAATTATAATCTTTTACATTGTACTACTTTTATTTTTGGCATGTTTGTGTGCTGCTGCGCTTCCCTCTGTGTAATAAATAAAGTGAAAGCACGTTGTGGACATGTGCAGAGGCAACTAACACTCTTTAAATAACCAAAAAATATTCCCGTCTATTTTCAGTTCCTCAAAATAGTGACGTGGCGACAATGTGCTTAAAAATATCTATTTTTTAGATCAACACTCCCATGGGCCACAAATGAGCGCAAAAGCATTTGCTATTTAAACAACGCTGCGCATGACGGGAAACTAAGAACTATGTCGGGCTGAAAATAGCAAAAACTCTTGCGCTAAGCCTTGAACCGTGTTGTGACGTGTGTATGATAGGGCCCTCCATGAATAAGCTCTATGTCTGATTTTAGTCAATGTAAATAATATAGACTATATACAACCCTGTTTAGTACGTGTTGTATTCTCTGTGATCTCTCAGAGAGAGAGAGAGAGAGAGAGAGAGAGAGAGAGAGAGAGAAAGAAATGTTGGTGTGGGTGTTCACTTTCTGGACATTTCTGTCATTAAAAACACAACCTTGCTTGTGGATAAAGCATAACATTGACACATATGTCTCAAACCTCATTAACGTGGGCTCTTATAAATTCCAGTTCATGAGTTCTGTAGTCTCCCTCAAACCTGGGTACATATTGAAAACACAATAGTAATATTTCAACAGCATGTTAGACTTGTTGCATCTCAAGGTACTCTCAGTGCAGATTACATTTTTACAAAAACTAGAACTGACCTCAGATCAGTGAAAATCACAGTGAGAGCAGGGGCACTGCTGCAGATCAAGACACACCGACCTAAATATTCCAGTTTTCGAAAAAAACTTTCCGAACCCAGGTGTAGAAATAATACATCATACGTTAAACTCGTTTTTGACAAGTTGACCATGTTATGCTTGAGAAGCCAACACGTTTAACAGTGCAAAGAAGTCAGAATGTGTGAAATAGCATGTTACATCTGCTTTAATTTAATTATCTTACGAGAATACGTTGACATTTACTGGCACACAGCAGCATGTAAATGAATCTCCCAGCTGAGTCTGGTTTCTCATCAAGGTTTTTTCTCCATTTATACATCTTTGGAGTTTGGTTCTTTGCCACTGTGGTCATGTTGGCTTGCTCACAGGGAGACTGCTGATATTCGATTAGCTTAAAGAGCCAGTTACCTTTTTCCTAAAATTATCTTTATTGCAGTGTATAACGTAACTTTCCTTCAGTGCTAACGATCTGCAAAGTTGTTAATGAAATCCATGATATATAAAGATATTGTGTGTCAAAATAAAGAGTTGAGTGTGAATCGCCTTAAGGATTCATTATTTTTTTGAATCTTTGAATGAACCACTTAGAGATCTTTGTGAAATAAGGTGATATTAAAAGCATATTTTGAGAAAATGACAACATTTTTTGAAATTGGATGCATTTAAACCTGATGATGGGGACTCCAATACAATATTAAGACACTTAAAATTACAACATAGTGAGCAATTTAAGTTTAAGTTATTTTTTCAATAATAGAATGCACTTTCTTGCATTCTCTGTTTGTACTCCATACACTAGATTTTCCTCTTTTTGTGTTTTTGTCCTGTGAAGCTGCTTTAAAATAATGCAACATTGTAAAAAGCACTATATAAATAAACCTTGGTTGTATTGAATTGAGAAAAATCTTAAAGGAATCGATCTCATAATTTGAAGATATACCTAATGTTTTCCTTTCGTCAGCTGCTTTCTTTTAACAAAGTTGTTTTAACAAAATAACTCTCTCTTTAGATTTTAATAAAAAACAAGGGTCTATTATTAAAGTGATTCAAATGACTCCAGTGGCCAGCAGCCATATCACCCTTTAGCCCCAGACTAGTTCCCTGCTGAAGCTATGCAGGGCTGAGACCAGCAGGGAGTGATTACCCTGTGGTCTGGATGGGTCCTAATGCCCCAGTATAGCAATGGGGACACTACACTGAAAAAAGCACTGTCCTTCGGATGAGACGTTAAACCGAAGTCCCGAGTCCCTGCGGTCATTAAAGATTCCATGGCACTTCTTGTAAAGGAGTAGGGGTGTATCCCTGGTGTCCTGGCCAGATTCCCTCCACTGGCCCTTGTCAATCATGGTCTTCTCATAATCCCCACCCTCTGAATTGTCTCTCTCTACTCTCCACCTATAGCAGATGTGTCGTGAGCGCCATGGCGCTTTTGTAATGTGGCTGCCGTTGCATCATTCAGGTTGATGCTGCACACTGGTGGTGGATGAGGAGAGACCCCCCTTATATGATTCAAGCGCTTTGGGTGTACAGCAATACACATTAAAGCGCTATATAAATGCTTCATTCATTCATTCTTTAATAAATCTGAACCAAAATCACATGAAATAAATTGTATACATTGGCCATTTTGCTGAGAGAGGGAATTTTTTTTGTTTTGTCTCTGCTTGAAAAACTGCTTTTCATTGTTTACCAATATAAATTAACTTTACAGTATATGAAAGTCTTAATTTGAAGAAATTGCATTTGTAATGGACTCACTGACTTGTAATGAACTCAACTTTAAGGACTCAATAGGATCCAGCACTCTCAGAATACATTCATTGGATATGCTGTTGTAAAGTATTTGGCAGAAAAATATTGACATCCCTTAAAATCCACTAAAGGTATTGACATCCCCCAAAAATTTAAATTCTGTCATTATTTACTCACCTTCGAGTTGTTCAAATCTGTATAAATGTATTTATTCTGATGAACACAGAGAAAGAAATTCGGAAGAATTCTTATAACCAAGCAGATTTTGACCCCCATTGATTCCCATAGTAGGAAAAATACGTTATCATTGTTTTGTTCTGTTGAGCACAACAAAAAGACATTTGAAGAACACTTCTTTGGCACTTAGGACTACCA
This sequence comes from Triplophysa bombifrons, assembly GCA_029783895.1. Classification (NCBI taxonomy): domain Eukaryota; kingdom Metazoa; phylum Chordata; class Actinopteri; order Cypriniformes; family Nemacheilidae; genus Triplophysa; species Triplophysa bombifrons. Next base: position 20,879,182 of record CM056464.1, read on the forward strand.
TTGTATTTTTCCTATTCAATGGGGGTTAAAATCGGTCTGCTTATAAACATTCTTACATATATCTTTCCCTGTGTTCATCAGAACAAAGAAATGTATACAGATTTGGAACAACTCGAAGGTGAATAAATGATGACAGAGCGTCATCAGAGTGTAGGGATCTGGCAGGGTACAAGAGTCTGCATTTGCATAAGTCTGAATAAGCGAGTGAAGATTTTGGGTTGCCGAACCAGTGGTGGTCTTGTAGGCTAAGAGCAGAGATTTGAATTTGATGCGAGCGACTATAGGGAGCCAATGTCACATAACTCTTTCACCGCCATTGACGAGTTGTCTCATCATTTAAAAAAAAACGGTTCCCCGCCAAATACAAGTTATTACGGCAATCAGTGTTGGTACTGTTGTACAGCAGGTGGAGCTATTACACACCTTTGGGAAAAAGTACAGAATCCCAGAACCTAGAACATATATTTTTTTGCAGTTTTTAATGATTGTTCTGAGTGAAATCTGGGTGGAATCTTTGACAAAAAACATTAATTATCTCAGCTGTTTAATCAAAGTGATGTATTTTTGAAGAAACCTACCCACATCTACAGAGTGATAAAAAACGGACAAATGAAGATAGAAGAATACGGTTACTTTTGTTTAAAAGCTGAGACTCTTTTCTTTCATTTGACATATTGTTTGTCCATATATTCCATTCCATTCTCTACCGCTTATCCGAACTACCTCGGGTCACGGGGAGCCTGCGCCTATCTCAGGAGTCATCGGGCATCAAGGCAGGATACACCCTGGATGGAGTGCCAACCCATCGCAGGACACACACACACTCACTCATTCACTCACTCATTCACTCATACCCTACGGACAATTTTTTCCAGAGATGCCAATCAACCTACCATGCATGTCTTTGGACCAGGGGAGGAAACCGGAGTACCCGGAGGAAACCCCCGAGGCACGGGGAGCACATGCAAACTCCACACACACAAGTCGGAAGCGGGAATCGAACCCACAACCCTGGAGGTGTGAGGCTAACGTGCTAACCACTAAGCCACCGTGCCCCCCTGTCCATATATTCTTTACAGAAAATTTACTGTGAGCCATTAAATTTGGGTGAAAATGTTAAAAAAACTGAGAGACCCCAGTGATCATGTGGTGAGCAGTGGACAGCGAGCCCCGCCATGATACCCTGAAGGATCTGTCGGAGAGGTAGGATTTGAACCAGCGGAGGGTAGAGCCTGAGATTCCTAGAGATGACAGGGTTGCTAGCAGTATCTGGTGATTGACAGTGTCAAACGCTGCAAATAGGTCTAGCAGAATCAGGACCGAGGATTTAGATTCCGCCTTGGCTAGCCGCAGTGCTTCTGTGACCGATAGTAGTGCCGTCTCAGTGGAGTGGTTTGTTATGAAGCCAGACTGCTTGTCATCCAGTAGTTTATTCTGGAATGCATGAATAATGCATGGAGAAACAGTCGGATCGAAATGACTGGTGAAGTTGTGTATCATCCGCAGAGCAGTGAAAAGCCATGTTCCCGAATTACAGAACCTAGGGATGTCATGCACTGTACATGGAAAAGAGCACTGGGCCCTGAAGAACCCCTGTTTTAAGATGTTGGGAGTCAGAGACCTCACCTCTCCAAGATACTCTAAATGACCTACATGATAGGTAAGACTTGAACCATTGTAGCACCATTCCAGAGACACCCATAGCCTTGAGGGTCAATGACGAAAGCAGCGCAGTTTTGGTGGAATGATCGCTCTTGGAACCAGACTGGTTGCTATCTATGTTCTGTGCGAGAAAGGAGGAGAGCTGGTTATAGAAAGAAATGCCATCTCTGTAGGTGGATACAATAAAACGTCTTCTTCCAGTTCTGAATAGATCTTTATTATTTTGTCTCTTTTTGTTGATTTAAATTATATTCTGAAAAATATAAACGTAATTTTTAACTCCCCAACTTCAGCGTGACACGTGTTCTGTGGTTTAACTTCCTTATATTTGTTTTGTTAATTGTGTTCTGTTGTGCAGCATTGGACCACTGTAAAAGACTGATTGTTGTGTCATTGCCACAGGATTTTGTGTGGCACTGGACTGGTATAGTAAATAGATTTGTGACGTCATCATGTCATATGTGTGTTTGGACTAGCTTTGGCACTTGATCTCTTTCACATCTACTCCATGAAAATATTGTATGATAATACTTTTTACTGCCCAATAAAGCTGTTCCCATTTACAATACATTACTTTTCTGTTGTCAGGTATAGTAGATATTAAATGTGACACATTAAACTAAACAGCAGTCACTTAATAACCAAAACATCATCTGTCAAAATCACATAGCGAACTCCCTCTGTCTGTGTAACAAACTTTTTGCATATTTACAGACAAGCTGTGTTCATATTCATACTGTATATTTAAATAGTCAGTAGCCGGGTTTCGTTCACTCTGGTGTTATGCACATTTTTAAGTGTCACATCAGAAAACAGTGATGGAAACTTTCAAAAGAAAAAACATAAATTTGCAAAAGAAAAAGGGTTAATGTGAATAATGGGTGATGGAAACGCATTTGACGAATAAATGCCTGAATAAAGTCATGCAACTGCACTATGCGTTACCTGACTAACCAGAGTACTGAGCTTATGCAATTTTGTTATGGTCATTCTTAAATGCATCAACAAACTCGTCAAAGTGCCCAAACAGCAGGCTTCCACAAAAGCTCTGCATTTATTGTGTTTCATCTGCAAGTAATTATTATATATGACAAGGGTTATATCAAGTGGCTTCTCTTACTTTTCAAATGCAAAAGTGAACATCATCTGCAGTACATCTCAGATCTGATGAATACACAGACTTCAAACTGCCACCAGATGAAGCAATAATGTCACCTGTGATCGTGAAAGGGCATTGGCTGTCATGTTTCTTGTGAACATTTGCCTCATAACGTCATCATTGAATGTGAAATGTCATTGGTTCTCGTGACTGATTGTCTCATGCTGATGCTCAGGGTTATGACTGAATGTGATCTGACAACTTCGTATAAAGTATTTTTATGACTTCAGTTCACAAGTTGTTTGTGCTACTTTTATACTGTTTTTGGAGTGTATTTTTATTCACATCTTGAGTTTGTATATAGTTGAGAAGTGGGTTAGGGTAAGGGTGGGTCAGGTGCTCCAAAATATCTTTGAAACTTTTATTAAATATTTATAAATCTATTTATACTTTTACAATTGAAAGGAATTAAATGTGTCTTGATCTGCTGTATAAGGCAAACAACCAAAATCAATGGAATACCCTGCATGTCAATGCGCTCATCATTAAAACATAACTATAGGAAACTGTTGTAATAAACTGCCTTTACAAATGACCTGGCTGTTGGGTCGTTTTAATGGAGACATGGCCTATATTTCAAACAATTTAATAATAAATTATTTTATTTATGCATTGCTGAACTGAATCAGTTTCCAGGTCACAGGGTGAGGGACACAACACACTCTCATGGGAATCCATAACATTGTCACAAAATGTAATCTACTGATTCATGCTCATATATAGAGATCTATTTCCCCTTTCTTCAAGTCACTCAGCAAGGTATACAATCTAACATATTTTAACATGCTGTATCTTTGTATAAATATTTTACATTTACAAATTTGGCAGACGCTTTTATCCAAAGCGAGTTAGATTGCATTGTACTACACATTTGTTTGTGACTATGTGCAGTCCATTGGGATCGAACCCATGACCTTGGAGATGCTAGCGTGATGTTCTAACCACTGAGACACAGGAAAGCTCATAAAAATAAAATATATATCAACACCATCTAATGGGAATTTGTAGGCTACCTATTTCACGAGGTGGTTCATTCATGTGAGTTCCTACAATCTCATTTTTGACATACTTTTTTGACCTCGCTTTGATTTGGATAAATAAATGTTTTCTTCTTCATTTATTTTGTTTGGGTTCCTCGCCAAAGGGCGGTGTTGAATTGCTCACCGGGAGACTACTGATATAAGACATTAGATTAGCTTAAAGTTTCGGTAAAATCTGTTAACATCGCTTTATAAGAACGATCTGCTTGTTCTAGAACAACTGTAATGTCTTTTACATTTCCTGTATTTTTCTTATTTTCTCTTGTAATTTAATTGAATTGAATTGATTTAAGGGGTTTGGGGTGTATAAATGTATATTCACAGCCGGTTTGTATTTCGAAAGTCGTGCTGAGTGACATGAAGAAAGGGGGAAATGTGTGACCATGAACAGGAATCAATAGATCCTACATTCCGTGCCTATGCCACCAACTGCCTTGAGACTGGGTTGTAAACAAGGAGGCATCAGTCTGAGTCTGGAGAAAGACCCAGTATGAGCCAGAAGATCCCAGTTTGAAACCTAAATCTAGGTTTTTATTTATTTATTTTAAATGTTAACACAGTTTGACAAATAATAATTTAATAGCTGTTTTGTTAATGAAATGACATCTCATTAGTCACTAAAGCGATATTCACTCTGTTTAGAAAACATCTATGGATGAAAATTTTAAAACCATCTGCGCTTCTACCATTCCTCACAGCATTTTAGTAATCAGTGTTAGTCGCCTGGTTTAAAATCAATAGGTTTTAATAGACTTGGCCTCTGATTGAGTATAGATGCCATGTGCTTTGAGGCTAAGACCGAATCATATTAATCTTGGAGTGAACTTGTTTTTATTATTTGTCTCTCCAGCTTCTGTTTGTCAGTCTAAGCGCCCACAGGAGAAACATGTTGATTAGAGGCAGTGTTGGGCTGCAGTTAAAAGCCAGTGAAGCATTCGAGAGCTTTTACTATAGGAATGTACACATGAACACACACACACTGGAGCAGCTGATAAACATAACTCATAAAATGTCTTTCCATCATCCCATTTCGTTCATGTAGGTGGCTTTGAAAAACAGTTCTTAAGTGGATCCAAATTGACATCTAAATGGTCAAGGATTTCGAGGTGTTTCTGTCACCAGCCTAAGCTTGCGGCTTTTGTATAACCAGTCTTTCTCGAATAATGAAATGTAATTATTTTCTTCCCCATGAACTCTTGACGAAAGCACCAGGCTCTATTATGCGGTGTTCCAGTATTGATCCAGACTATAAACTTTATGCTGTTCTTGTTTAATGACTGACATAAAAAAGATGAAATAGTGCATCACTTGCACTTTTGGATATAAACAATCAATTTCTCAATACTAGTTGCCAAATAATTAAAAAAAAGATATAATATTAATAATAGGGATATTGCAGTACTGTCGATGAATTCTGAAGATAGTTTCGAATACACTTTACAATAAGGTTCTACTGTTTAACATAGAAAATGCATTGGGGAACATTAGTTAAAATGTGATTTGATTGTGAAATTAACATTAACTTTTATTATTAAAAGTTGGTAGATGTATTACTCATTGTCAGTTCCCTTATAAATTACCAAACTTTTAAGCACTCCTAATCCTGTGGTTTTTGTATTGAGATTATTACATTTTGGGATCTGGATTTAAATGCTTTTGTCCTTCCTTCTGGTTTAAAGGGATAGTCCCCCTAAAATATTTCACCTGGATGTTTGTTTGTGTTTGTTTGTCACACAAAGCTATGTGGAATGCATGAAATATAGTACACAAGTTACATCAACTACTTTTACGATGCTTTTTATTGTCTCCTGACAGGCCCTTGTGCCTTCATTGTATGGGGAACCTAAACTTCATATGTGAACCTTTACCAAACATGATCCTGGACGACAAAATCAGTCTTTAAATTTAGATTTTTAGATAATCTGGAAGCTGAATAATTAAGATATCTATTGATGTATGAGTTGTTAGAATAGGACAATATCTGGCAGAATAACAACTGTTTACAAAACTGGAATCTGAGGGTGCAAAAAAAGCAAACTATTGAGAAAATGGCCTTTGAAGTTGTTAATCTGAGGCATTGCTGCTGGCCATCCACTCAAGCACAAGTTTTTATACATTTACGGTAAGAAAATGTATAAAATATCTTCATGGAACATAATCTTTACTTCATAATGATTTTGGGCATAAAAGAAAATTCTAAAAGTTTTGCCAATACAATGTATTTTTTTCTCTTCTGTCTGCTACTTAAGACTGGTTTTGTTCTCCCGGTTCACAAACATTCTTTTCTAATGAGAGTATAACACATCATTTGTTGCTTTTGGGTGAATCTGTGACTCAGTGGTCTACAGGATGTTCAAGTAGTTCATGGTTATGGTGGGAGAGTTTCTATTTGTGTCCTGTCGAGTGGGAGTTCACACAGTTATTGACTGAAGACTGATGGGGCAGAACATGAACTCCTGCCTGCCACACAAATCATTTACCTCTATCTGCCCTGAACCAGACTCCCGAAATCCAAATAAATAGACACTTGCCCGATGTGAAAACACAAGACCCTCATTGACACCCACTGACTCCCGTTAATTGAAAAACACACATGAAAGGCTGAAGGTTAAACAAAGTGTTTCTCTTTATACTGCCTACAGTACATCAAACTGGGTTGTGCAATCAATCGTACGGACAAGAACTCAGTGGTGCTCTTTAACACAGCAAAAGCCATTGAATATATCTGGCAGAGAAGAACAGAGTCTCAAGGCCAATGAAATCTGCTCCAAATAAACAACTCCATTAGTACTGTACATTACCCTTGACACAGCTGTTGCACATCAAAGCCTATTTGTCCTTTGATGGTTTTTCGTCTGATGCCCACCACCCTTTACCACATAATATACTACACCCAACTAAAAATGGCCAATTTTAAATGACACTTTTGACCACCGTGAGTAACAAATGAGGAACACAACATGATTACTTTCCAGTAGAAGTGCTGTTATACAAAGTTCTAAGACTGTTTATATTATTATTTTATAGAGACCAATTCTCACTATTAACTAGTTGCTTATTAGATGCCTATTTTTTGCATATTGGCTGTTTATTAGTACAAATAAAGCACATATTCAACATGACCATATTCTACCTCTCTAATCCTACCTTACGCCTTAACCTAACAATTAGCTTACTAACTTTTAAAAAGCAACAAATTTGTAGTTAACAAAAGTCATAGTTAATGGTTTATTAATATCAAGAATTGAACCTTAAAATAAAGTGTGACCAAATATACTATTGTGGCAAGGGGGGTGTGGTTTAGTGACGTCTGTACCGGGGAGGAGAGACACGGGAAAGACGGTAAGCAAGTAGGTCAATTGCAGATTAAGATCACCTGCGTCTCATTACAGTGATTGGTGAGGAGACAGCTTAAAGTCTCGCAGATCTGGGAGTGGGAGATCTGGGAGATCTGGGAGATCTGGGAGATCTGGGAGATCTGGGAGATCTGGGAGATCTGGGAGATCTGGGAGATCTGGGAGATCTGGGAGATCTGGGAGATCTGGGAGATCTGGGAGATCTGGGAGATCTGGGAGATCTGGGAGATCTGGGAGATGAACCACCGCACTTATGATCCATACGGACTGTATTCCGGGAGAAAACTGAAGAAGTTTATTGTGTTATTTTGAATTACATACCAGAGTGCATTGACGCAACGTCTTGTTGTTGAGAAAATTAAGAATAAAAGGAATTCTTGGCTCCCAGTCCACGTCGACCCCGCCACCTTTCTTCCACCCTCTTTGAACCAGACTACAACTGTATTTAATTGTTAAATGTTGGTTTGTAATACATGAAATCATGTTAAAAGTATAGTTCACATCCAAAAGCGCATCCATTCATCATTATGGTAATCCATACGACTCCAGATGGTTAATGGATTTCCTCAGAAGCCAAACAATGCAATTGTGACCTTATATAGCGATCAATATGTCATGTTTGAATGTTGACATATTTCAGCCATGACAAATGGATTCATAGCCTATTGGTGGTCATGATGTGTTAATATGTTTGGTCTTGATGGATCTAGATCTGCTTACGCTGATGTTGTAGACCAAGTAACACTTGCTTCACCAAATATACAAATTACTGCTGCAGTGTTACACTGATACACCTGTGATATGTGACCATGGAACACAAAACCAGTCTGAAATAGCACAGGAACATTTTTAGTAATTGCCAAAGAAAATTTACATTTTATGGGTCAAAATGATCAAAAATGGTTTTGCCAAAATTCATTAGGAAATTACACAAAGATCATGTTCCATTAAGATATTTTGGTAATTTTGAGCTGTGGCCCCAGCAGCGGGATGTGACATTACCCAAAGGGGATTCCTGATGCCCCCAAAATAACAAAGACCAGGAGGGCAGTTGAGGGGAGGGGGAAAAGGGAGAAGGTTGGCGGGTCAGGACCTTGGAATGGCAAGGCTGAGCTGAAGGAGAAGTCCAGGGCGATGTCATCACATTTTCGCTACTTTCCCGAACAAGATATCATATTTAAGAAACCCACTCTGTTGAGTAGTTTGTCTGTTAAGGCCTACTGGGAAAACTTTACATTCACGCAACATATAAAGTTGTAAAATTAGAAAGTAGTTAGATAAAATTAACTGAGCCGAGTCTGATATGAAATGGCTAACACACATCTATGTTTCAAACATCCAATATTCCATTTGATTCAGCAAATTGCAGCGATTCATTGGCTTTTTTCTATCCTATCCCTGTCTGGAATGCAGTATATGGCCCTTTCCCTGAAACGGGATGTCATCACAATTAATCACCCATACAATGATGCTTTGACTTGGAGTGGCAAATACCGGCAACATGTGAGGTACGATAGAAAAAGTGAACGTTTGCTAAAGATTAAAATAGAAAAGTGAACCCTTTAAAATCTTATCTATTTTAAAATGTTTTAAAAAATTGGTACAGTCCGTAATAACAGGATGAACAATGTAGTTGTTTTGAAGAGTTTTAGACATTACTAGACATGTACATGGATTATTGTTTTGATTTGATGTGAAACGTATGTGCGCCCTCATTTTGGCAGGGAATCTTTAAGGGAAGACATCTACAATCTCAACAGGACCTTCCTGGCAAAATAAAGGTTAAATACAAAATTGAATTACCCTAAAGCCAATCAGTATGATTCACTCTGGTGTGTGAGCTGATTGGCTCAGAGATCTTAAGATTCGGTTTGTTCCACTGATGTCTGCCATCCAAAAAGTGTCTAAATATTTTGCATATGTGATTTACTCAAATCACTGCTTGATTTTGCTTGTTTTAAGCTACATTGAATCTCTGCTTTCATTGTATATGCTTCATTAACGTTTGATCCTTTTAATTTCCCCACCAGGGTTGAAGGGAATGATCCACAGTCAGTATGTGAACAGCTCTTGCTGAGACGTTCAGCTTGAGTGGGTGGAAACTCTTGTCTTGAGGAGACTGGTGAATGGATGTGTGGGAGGGCTTTTGTTTTGCCTTCATATAGGTTAGTGGTCATAGAAAGGCTGTGTAGCAGTCAAAGCAGCTGGAAGTCCCTGTAGCTATAATGTGAACTGGATGCAGCAGGTTCTGTTTGTACAGGATTTCACTTTTTGTTTAGTATATGGCAGTAGTATTTCTGCTGTGAAGTAAGATATTGCATCAGGGCCATAGCCTGAAAATGATATCTTTAAAACATCCAGAATTTACAGTCCACCAACAGTTGTTGTTTTTCGTGTATATCTAATCGGTAATGCAATATAAATTGTCCTGTATTTATTTGACCATTGCTTCACTATAGGAAAAGATTGGCAGATTGATACTATTTGATTTAAAAGCTTTACTCACAACTTCAACAAAGTCTAATTCAGACCATCTCAGTCAGGTTTGATGATGGTTTTTATTCAAAGCGTTTCTTCATTACACTGCTTTTTGACTGTTGTTGTTTGTTTGTGTTGTAGGGTGGTGATTAAATGAAAGTAAAGGACTTTTGTGATTACTTTCCTTAAAGAACATGCACACACACACACAAACCCCCAAGTGTCTCTGCAGCAGATTAGAGTTTTGCTCTATATAACGTTAGGAGTTATTAAAAAAAAGTTTATTACATTCCTAGCTGCCTTCAATGACTTATCTAACAATATATATTTTTAATGAAGCCAGAAATCATAACGGACAGTTCCTATTTTCTAATGGAATACTGTAGTGGTTATTATAAATGAATTAACCATGTTGATCCGATACAGGGGTGGGACTATACTGACTGCTCCCAGTGATCCATTCAATTTCCAATGGATAAAATCAAACTCCTTTCTCCATTTTTTTCCTCATTCCAGAAGCTGTTTCACTCAGATAAGTGACATAATACAGAAAAAAATCACAATTAAATATGCTGATTTACTACTTGTGATTAAGTGTCGAAATGTTTTTTCTACACCAGACAGGACTGCAGACAAGAGCAGGTAAGAGGTGAATAAAAAGTAGCATAGAGTAAAAAATGACCTTTTTCCAGTTATCATCCGTTTTTATAGAAACACATGACTCTACAAACAGAACGAACTGTGTTTGCTGTCAAATCATGATTGGGCGCATTTTTTGGGATAAGGCTACAGTATGTTTATGGTATGATATTTGTGTGAAACTGTTTGTTTTCTCAATTGTTTTTTATAACATTAGTCTGCCTGGGGACCACAAATGAAAATTTGCCAATCTGGCACATTTTACCATTTCTTGAAGAATCCATAGGAGCTCATTGTATCAAAATGTATTCTTATGTGTTGGGACATCTATTTACGGCAGGTGTAGACATGGTGTTATAATCGTTACGGAGCCAGATTTAGGAAATCAAGCAACAACAGGTGGGTATATTAGAATTGGAGTCTCTAGCAGCTTGATGGATGATGATATCCCACACGGAAAAAACCTATATAAACATATATGTTTTAATATAGGTTTTGATATAGGTTTTTGATATATGTGACATATATAAAATTGGCCGTTTTTCTATATTATATGTACATATATCCTCATATAGGTTCTTTCCATGTGGGTACTAATGCATGTTTCTTGTTGACTAGATGAAGGAAGATATCCAGGGACTGGAGAGATGGAGATGGCCATTCAAGGTGCTGGAAGGAAGAAAGTGTGGTGACAGGTGATGGTTGAAGAGCGTTGCAGCACAATAAAAACGGAGCTTGAACACTGGAGATAGGCGGTGAGTTGTTTTGGAGCGATGAGAGTCCTTTACCATTTCAGTGACAAGACCAAGTGGCAGAGTGTACTGGTGATGAGGGATATATTGAAAGCAAGTGAATGTAGATGGCCTAAAATGGCTGACAGAGTGCAAGGGATTATGAGAAGTGTAGTCAGAGTAGTGAGTCTCTGAAAGTCTATCGTCTCCAATGATGAAATCTCCTATTGCATGTAGGTTCTTTGATGACTGTATAGTCCAGGGGTTTTCAACCGGTGGTCCGCGGCATTGCATGTGGTCCGTGACATGCATTCCAGCCTACCTAATTTCACTATTAAAATCACTTTTTTCCATAAGTTATTTTTCCAAACATTTCCAGAATATTTGCGCAGTGGTGTGAATACTAAATTGAATGAAAATATTTAAAATAATTTGAGTTTGAGTTGAGATTCAAACTGACACAGGATAGGCTTGCTTTGCACCTATCAGGTCTATCTTATGCTTTGCTAACGTTGTGTTTTGCTTCCCCAACGTCATATACGTACATGTACGTCCATGCCAGGTGTTGCAAGGGTCGCGGTTTTCCCGCACAATTGGGCTATTGTGAGAATGCAGTTGCGGGAAAAAATATGGAGCCGCGGGTTGCGAGTTTGTGGGCTACTTTCATAATGTACTGCGGCCGCCAAAATGTTTATTTATATTCTAAGGATAAATGATAACTGATGCGTTTCTTATTGTGTATTCAAACTCCGAATGAATACCTGGCAACTCCAGGACCGGCCCGTTCTCAAAAGTGTGGAGAACGAGTCTGACAGACAGGCTACAGTACAGGGAGGAACGCGGGAGCTCATCTCAACCAAAGAGGAGAAATTAGCGGTGGTATTAGACACAGTGCATCCGAATGATGTTTAGACCAATATTTCATCAGGTGAATGTCACGGTGCACAATGAAAGAAATCACTCATGAGTGTACAACACTTGATTCTCCCGGCTGCCAAATATCACGTTTGATCAGCGCTATACGCAGCCTACAACAACTAAAACATTGACGTGCTTCTACACATTATATATTATGCAGTAAATGTAACCATCCTTATTTCTTAAGCAAGTTTCTGAATGTCTTACGAAGAGAAAACATGTTTCTCGTCCATTTGCGTGCGTGGCAGATGTGGGATATTTTTAAAGGGACACTTCACCCAAAAAATTAAATTCTGTTATGAATTACTCTAGTTGTTTCAAACCTGTATACAATTATTTGTCCGGTTGAACACAAAGATATTTGGTAGAATGTTAGCTGCTGAAAATTCTTTGGCATCATTGACTACCAAAGCAGGAAAAAAATAATGGTAGTCAAACATGACCCAGAATTGTTTGCTTTCCTAAATATCCCAAAACGTATTTTGTGTTCAACAGAACAAAACGATATATACAATACCCAGGAAACCATTCAGATAAAAAATATGACAATAGAAACGTTTTTAGGGAGTTGTTAACTTTGATTCGACACAGGGAAAAAATTGGGCTAGTTTTCATTCCTTTTGGGCGGGTTTTGAGGGGTTATGGGCATATAATTAAATATTTCTTGGACCTGGCAACCCTGGTACATACACACACACACACACACACACAATAGTGGGCTGCCGATTACTTGGTAGTCAGAATGGTGGTCCCTGGCACAGAACCAGTTGAAAACCCCTGGTATAGTCCAATGCGGGACATTCCTGCCACATTTGGGGCATATAAAAACCTGTTCTGGTTCTTTGAAGGAACAAGTACAAGCATGGCCAAGTTTGTCTTCTGTCTTCTAGCCAGACAGTGCTCAATTCTCCTGTCTTTATACCTTTGGACTACACTTTGACTACACTTATGCTTTCGTAGCAATCGTTTTCAGGAATGTTGGTTGTATCCCGCACATCTTTAAACAAACTTTCAGTTGGTACTTCAGCCTCTTCTTTTGACCTCCAGCAGAATAATGGCCAGGATGTAATTTGCCTTTCAAAGTCATTCGTGGCAGTCGATCAGGTGGCACTCTAATGTCATGACCAAGCCATCTTAGTTGGCATTATGATTGCTACTATACTCTGGCATCTTGTTTTTTGGAGGATCTCAGTGTGTGGCACATAATCGTGCCACGGCAGTTTACGAATGCATTTTAAGTGTCTGATATGGAAAGATTCCAGTAATTTTAGGTGACGAGCGTAGGTCACTCATGTTTTGCAGCCATATGGGAAAGGTACTAATGCAGACCACCTTGTAAACAGCAATCTAGATACATAGATGCAAGTTGCTGTTTTTAAAAACACTTTTCCTTAACCTCACAAAGTTTAATTATTACACACTTGCACAGTAAGCACTGTGTGTTTATACATATAGAACATCACTGTAAAATATTATTGTGCGGATAAACAGTTTAAATAGATTAGAAAAAAACTCAAATCAATTATTAATCAAATTCCCCACTAATAAGTAAATGGATATGGAAGTGAATTTAGTTTATTGTCTTATTTGGGTGGGATACTCCACCCAAAAATTGTAATTCTGTTATGAATTACTCAGACCCCAACCCCCTGTTGTTCCAGACCTGTGTACATTTCTTTGTTTGGTTTAACACAAAGAAAAATATATGTAAGAATGGGTAACACTTCAGTATAGGGGCAATTCTCAGTATTAACTAACAGCTTATTAGCATGCCTATTATTGGCATATTGGCTGTTTATTAGTACTTACAGTGCCCTTGACTATTATTAACAGCCTTGGTAAATATGAGCAAATAAGGCTGCAAAAATAAATCTGCATCGTTTCTACGTTTCAATATTCTAACATTTCTTTAAAGTAAAACAGTTTGAAGTGGGGGAATATCACATTTTGGAAAGAATTCTCCCTGACCACAATTATTGATACCCTTGTATTCAAAACTTTCTGCAACCTTCATTAGCATGAAAAACAGCTCTAAGTCTTTTCTTTTATGTCTCATGAGGTTTGAGAATATATGGTAAGTCATCCGAGTCCATTCCTTAATACAGAATCTCTTAGGATCCTTCAGTTGTTGGTGCTCTCTTATCTTCAGTTCATACCACAAATTTTCTATAGTGTTCAGATCAGGGAACTGGGATGGCTATAGTAGGATCTTGATTTTCAAATCAAATCCGTTTATTGTTACCGTACCAGCCAGTGATGCAGCCAGTTAGGATACTCTCTATTGTGTCGGTGTAGAATCGAGTGAGGATGTGCTGATTCAGGCCAAACTTCCTCAGCCATCTCAGGAAAAAGAGACGCTGGTGAGACTTCTTCAGTACGGCTTCAGTGTGAGTGTTCCATGTAAGCTCCTCAGTGATATTGACTCCAAGGAACTTGAAACTGTTGACTCTCTCCACTGGTGCTCCGTTGATGGTGATAGGACTGTGTTCTCTGCCTTTCTTCCTGAAGTCTACCACCAGCTCCTTGGTCTTACAGACGTTGAGAGACGTTGTGTTCATTACACCAATGTGACAGAATGTGCATCTATTCTCTGTAAGCTGTTGCGTCAGTGATCAGACCTACCACCGTTGTGTCGTCTGCAAACTTTATGATGGCGTTGGAGCTGCGTGTTGTCATGCAGTTGTGTGGTTACAGGATGTACAGGAGTGGGCTGAGAACACACCCTTGTGGCACTCCAGTGTGTTGGTTCAGTGATGAGGATTGTTGCCAATTCTGACTACCTTGCATCTACTAGACAGGAAGTCCAGGATCCAGCTGCACAGAAAGCTGTTTAAAACCAGCGCCTGGAGTTTCACATTTAGCTTAGAGGGAACAATGGTGTTGAATGCAGAGCTGTAGTCTATAAACAGCATTCTCACATATGTGCTATTTTTTCCAGGAGGGAGAGAGCAATGTGTAGTGTATGTGCAAAGGCATCATCAGAGGAGTGGTTGTTGCGGTATGCAAACTGTAGTGGGTCCAGTGAGGGAGGCAGATCAGAGCATTTGCTGATGATGGGGGTCAGAGCAACAGGACGCCAGTCATTTAAGCAAGTATTTGGATTTAGAACTTGATGTTTATTTTGAACCAGTGTGCTGATGGAAGATCTAACCACAGCCCATTATAATATTTCTAGCAGAGCAAGTCAGTTTTAGATTTTTTTTATCTGTTGGTATTTGATATATAACATGAAGTCATGTACCTCTGGTATAAAAGTAGGTTCACAACACTTAAAACCTGGCGCCATATTTAACTGTGGACATGGGGATTCTTTTATCCATGTGTGCAACAAACCTATCTTGTGTTATTGCCGCCAGAAAAACTCTTTTTCATTTAATATGTCCATAGACCCCAGTCCTGGTTGAAGTTCCTGTATGGGAGATTAATATGGTGCAGTTTATTTTTCCATGAGAGCAGAAGATTTGATTCATGAACAGTGTCCCAAACAACTTGTGGTGATGGAGGTGCAGTTTTTCTTTATTTTTATTCAATGCTTTCCGACCCCAAAATTAAACTGCTTACTGCAATTTTCCATCTGTGCTCTTTGAAGAGTCTTTGGCCTTTAAAATTCTTCTCCTCGCTGTGCATTGAGACAATATAGACACACATCCTGTTTCAATCAGACTTACAACATCTCCAGTCCATTTAAACTCCTTGATCATTGCCCTGATGTTGGAAATGAGTTTTTTATTGTTTTAACTATGACATTAAAGCCATTTTGTATTTTGTACAGCTCAACAAAACTATATTGCACATCAGAACTTTATTTTTTTGGT
Organism: Triplophysa bombifrons; assembly: GCA_029783895.1. Classification (NCBI taxonomy): domain Eukaryota; kingdom Metazoa; phylum Chordata; class Actinopteri; order Cypriniformes; family Nemacheilidae; genus Triplophysa; species Triplophysa bombifrons. The sequence continues at coordinate 20,894,980 of CM056464.1, forward strand.
TTTATCCATTGTGATAAATGATTAAGGGGGTTTGGGCTTAGTGTTACTATTACTTATTCTCCTGTGAAAGAAGAAGTCATGACTGGACAACATCATGTTACTAGTCACCTTGGTGTGCTAAGAAAATGTAAATATAAACGGGAATATACTTGCAAGATATTTTACTCATAAGAATTTCTAAGGGTGCCAATAATTGTGATCATGGTGTATTAGAGAAAAAAATCATAATGTGATATTCCCCACAATTTTTTCAATAAAAGATCAAAATTTGAAACAATTATAGCCTTCTTTGCTCATATTAACCAAGGGTGCTAATAACAGTGGAGGAAACTGTAAGCACTTATAACTACTAATAACAGCCAATATTCCAATAATAGTGGAGGAGGGCACTGTGTAAAGCACACTGTAAAAAAACCCCCGTAAAAAACGGTAATTTTCTGGCAGCAGGGGTGCCAGAAAATGTCTGTTAAAAAACGGAAAAATACTGTCAAGTAAAAAACTGTAAAAAAACGGTAATTTCTTTTCCTATAATTACGGTTTATTACTGTTATTCTACACAAAAATATCCTTATAAAACCATGAAATCTTTTAATTTTAACATAAATGAATTGTTAAAATACAGTCATACACCTCTAAAACACAGAAAATTGTCTTTAAAAAAGGTTTTAAGTACAGATAATAACATATACTGTAAAAAAACGGCAATTTCTTTTCCTATAATTACGGTTTATTACTGTTATTCTACACAAAAATATCCTTATAATACCATGAAATCTTTTCATTTTAACATACATTGTTAAAATATTCAAACACCTAAAACACAGGATTATTTAAAGAATGATAAAAAAAGTTTAAAAGATCAAAATCAGCAAATCTGATGAGCCATATAAAAAGTATTTAACTTGAGCTAGAGAGGTGACAGACATATCTAAAGGTATAGTTCACCCCAAAATAAAGTTGTCATCATTTACTCAACTTTAAGTTGCAAAAATAACTAAGATTTGCTTTAATAATAAAAAACAACAACAGTAATCTTAATTTTGTTTTATTTGTTATCTGCAAATACATCCTGTGATCAACATTTAACAAAGCATCGTTTAGCAACACACATTTTATTTATTAATGAAACTGGTTCTCCCCACTGGTTAAAACTACTGGTGTTTACTGTGAGCTTTTTTTAACCCTGTACTTTGAATTGTACACAATTTAAAATGTGTAAACACACGTTAAAACCCTGCAACTCACTCAAGATAACAGTCAGCCACAAAATACAAGCAGAATGAACCCTTTACACATTACAGAATAGTATATAAACTAAATGAAAATGTATGAAACAGAAAGAAGCTGGCATGTGAGATGTCTACTCTCGCCATTCAAAGTCTGCAATGTTTGTAATCAAAGAAAGAACCTTAGGATTTATGGACTGCTGTTTTTTAGATTGCTGCTTCTCCAGTTTGGTCCCCTTATCTGGATTTATTCGGAAAAGGCATCTGTGAAGAGAGAAATACACTTGAATATAGTGCTACAAACATTTTTCATAATCAGCAATTCTGATGAGCCATATAAAAAGTATTTAACTTGAGCTAGAGAGGTGACAGACATATCTAAAGGTATAGTTCACCCCAAAATAAAGTTGTCATCATTTACTCAACTTTAAGTTGTTACAAACCTGTACACATTTATTTCTTCTGTTGAACACAAAAGATACTTTGAAGATTTGTTTGTAACCAAATTGTTGATGGACCCCATTGACTTCAATAGTATGGAAAAAAATACTTTAGAAGTCAATGGGGTCTGCATCAACTGTTTGGTTACAAACATGCTTCAAAATATCTCTGTTCAAAAGAAGAAATTCATGCAGGTTTAGAACAACATGAGTGCAAGTAAACAATGACAATTTTATTTTAGGGTGAACAAGTATCTCCCATTAAGCAACTGTGCCTAAAATGGCTGTGATGCATTCCAACAACCAGTGTTAAAATCTGCTGCCAGTGTCAACATCTCCATAGATCATAAAGGAAATGTTACACCATGTCCTAACCAGCCGTGACAGCGACACACAATGATGCTATTTTAGAAACTGCTTTTATTTTTCCGCAACATCGCGGCTGGAACTACAACACAAAAAAGTATGCCAATGATAATCTCAGGTACTGTTTATGTGCTTTATTTTATGTTAAAAGCGTGTAATGTTACTTTGAATATAATTTATTGTTCCCAGCCTTGTAGCCATACTACCTCAGGTCTTACAATTACACAAATGGAAACAAGAATGTTCAAACTTGATTCTATAGCAAAGATTGTTTTAATAACTCAGTATGTATTTTTAATAGTTTAAAATGGTTTAATGTGTAAAATAATAAATTTTGTTTTATTATGTTTTTAACAAAATTTATCTCTGGGGCCGTGCACTTGCCACGGGAGCCCGCCCACACGCTTTTCTGATTGGCTGTGGTTTTTGATTGATTTTGTTGCATCTTGTAATCGTGTCTGGTGTAGACAGACAAATTGCTTGTCGCTGGAATCTTATCGCATCGCGTCTGGTTAGGACGCAGTGATAGTCGCACCACAAGATTGATGGAAGGTGAGAATGTAATGTCCAACAGGGAAAAAATTGTGATCTATTAAATCGAAATAGACAGTTCATAATGTACCAATACCAGTTGTCTTCCCACAGATGCCAGAAATGCACAGCGTCTGCTCATTTTGCTCCTGTCATTGAATAAATGTTGTAATGACCTTGCCACCAAATAAAATGTATCTAGACTTTTTTCTGTTACCGGTTTCATGTCCATTAATTTCCTAAATGGATAATTGTTTATCTATCCATCTTTGGGCCATATATACACACTTTCTGTTCTTCAGGAAATGCATTTTGTGGTTAAACTTTAAGTCTTACCTCTGCATGAACTCCAGAGTTGCTCCAAGTTCCAGTGGATAACTGATGTTGAGGCAGTAGTAGTATACGAACATCATTACAAGGGCATCAACACCATTTGTAACCCCATCTTTCACGATGGTCTGGTCCACAGCAATCATCAAGTTTTCAGCTGTGAGGGGAGAACTCCCTACAGTACATAGGAAAATAAGAAAAGTCAAAAAACATTAGGTTAAAAGTAGGGATGCACCGATACCACTTTTTCCGATCCGATTCCGATATATGGATTCTGGGTATCGGCCGATACCGATCCTGATCCGATACTAGCACTGTTTTTCATGATCAAAGTAGACTTGCATATTTTAACTTTGATTGCCAGAGGTGGATAGTTAAGCATGTTTACTTTCAAGTACATTTTAAGATATCTTTACTTTATCAGAGAACTTTGGACAAAAAATACTTCCCTACAGTATGAAGCACATCATACTTACTCCACTACAGTCCATAAATAAATGTTTTTTTTTTTACTTTAAATCCATGAGTACATTAAAATCTACCATTTTCCTTCACTTAAGTATTTTTACTTAAAAGTATTATTTTTTAAATGTAATTAAGTGCTGTATTAAACTTAAAAATACATACAAAACAAAAATGTGGTCTCATGTAGCACAGATAGCCAACTTACAAAATGTTTAACAAATAAATCTCTGTCTATTACACAAAGCTATCACAATATAAAAGTGCCCAAACTCGCTCATGCACATCCTGGACACAAAATGATGCGCTTAATACATTCGCTTCTACGTTATTTAAAGTCATGCGCGTTGGACGCAGAATGATGCGCTTAATGCACCCGCTTCACTCACGTGTATCCCGGATAGTGATGATCCTGATGTCGCGGGGATCTTTGCTTCCCAAGTTCAAAACCGTTATAACACAAAGAGAAGAGATATGTTATGTGTTTAAATCATAGAACATTGAATCCATCCTAAAGTTAAAAGTTATTGTGTATGAATGACGCATAACATAGACCTCTTCTAGTGCTTGAATCTAATAACGTTACACTCAGCGAGTAAAGTCTCCGGCAAAATGCATTTTAAACAAAACCACAGTCTATTATCTAGTGATTATGAAAAATATTGAAAACTTTGTAACGAGTAACGTGCTGACTGTTCCCGGACACACGCATGCTGGATAGAGATTGACAGATGACCGCACCAGCGGAGGTCAGAGTTTATTAATTATGCTTTATTGGTTTATTCCTCGCATAAAGCAATCAAAATACATGACATCGAATACAGTGCATGACACAGTTTATGGTTATTTCCTGATAGTTAGTCTTTTATGAAGATTAAGAGTAACATCAATGGGTATCGCAACGGATCGGACTGAAGAGAACCCGTCAGTCCGATACCCGATCCAGCGAAAAAGATCCGGATCGGCCCCAATTCCGATCCAGAGTATTGGATCGGTGCATCCCTAAAAGTCTAAAATCACGACTATCAAAAGACCACATTATTTGGCTTGCATATTAGCACAACAAGAAAACCTTACTATTCTGGGTTTTACCTTTCCATTATGTTAAAAAGTTAAGGGTGTCCACCAAAAAATAATTCTCACAGTAACTCATGTATTTTCAAAACAGTATGACAGTTTATCTGTGTAATACAAATTAAGATATTTAAAAGGTTGGTTCACCCAAAAATGAAAATAATGTCATTAATGACTCGCCCTCATGTCGTTCCAAGCCCGTAAGACCTCCGTTCATCTTCGGAACACAGTTTAAGATATTTTAGATTTAGTCCGAGAGTTTTCTGTCCCTCCATTGAAAATGTATGTACGGTATACTGTCCAGGCAATATCTACAGAAGTAAGTGGAGGTACTGAAGTTCTCTGTGAAACCTCCAATATTGTGAGACCCCAAATTATCTCCAGCAATGCAAAAACCTGATGCCTTAACAACATGCCCAGATATCACAAGCCCATTTGTCTCCAGTTCCTTGATATCTGACAGCATTGTGGAGAACACTTTGTCGTGGCCAAAATATTTAAACTGTTCTTCCCTACACAAGAGCACAAGCTGCAAGTTTTCAACACTGGGACGATAAAACGGGTCAAGGTTGGCCAGTGTAAAGTAAACCCCAAGTATCTTGTATTTTTTTTGCTAACCCAAGAGGATTAACAACCTGGAAGGCATCTTGATACAGTATGAGCTTTATACTTATACCCGACTCCCTAAATAGTGTATTACTCTTGTAGACAGATCCATCTCTCACATCACTTAGAACATGTGCAGAAGTGTCATCTTCATGCTTTGTACATTCTTTCCACACAATTGGGTCTTTTAGCAAAGCCTGCAAAGTCTCTTTTATTGGGATATACTGAGCAAATTGTTCCTTTCGATTATCATCAGTGCCTAAACTAATAGTTTGAGGATGCACATAAGAGAAGTTAATGTCTGAAAATATTGCCTTCTCAAATACTCAGTAGAGAGTGCAGGGCTACAGGATGCATGCAAGCTAGAATCATTTAAACTTGCCAGAACATCTTTTATTTCTGACTCTGTCAATCTCATATTAGCTTGCAGGACACCTTTAAGCTGATTTCTTGTGTACTGGTGACACACATCACTGAGACTATCTACTTGTTCCACAATCATCTGAATAGTGGATGAAGGTACAAGGTATTTGGCCTGTAACTTCATGTAAAACATACACAAATTTCTCATATATAGCCCTTTCATATCAGGTGGGTCCAGGATATCCTCAGGCTCGTCAATGCTTACATCTGATGGACTTTGAGCAATATCAAAAGACTGGCTTGGCACAGAATCAACAAGATACATAGCTGACACGTGCACAGATGCAGCTTTTTTATGATTTCTAGAAATGTGCGCAGTAAAAGAGGACCTCAATGAAAAGGCTTTGCCGAAGCCTTTAAATGGGCACTTCACCTCTTCTTTCTTTGAAACATGCAACTTTAAATGATCTAAAAGATCTTTCAGATCAATGCATTGTTTCTGGCAATGTGGCTTTTCACATTTCAGTGGACCCTGTACGGTTTCACATTGTGACACGGATGACCGCCTATGGTGGCGCAACTTTTAAAGGAATTATACTTGGTAAACTTTGATTTGTATGGAATAAAATCACTTTCAAAAATAATCGTACATAATTCAAAACATTTGTGTGTAATTTTAATATAATCGTGCGTAATTTAAAACTATTGTACGTAATTCTGTTTTTTGTCAAAGTTGGATTCCAAAATCTACTGCCACGACAGTTTACAGATACGCGATTTTGTGTGTTTTTTAGAGTACAACTCTAAAATGTACGACTGTGACAGTTTACAGACGGCGCTTGTTTTCACAATAGCTCTGTTACACACACGACATGCGAAATTACGACCACGAAGTGCGGTGTGCGAAACGGCTGTCAAAAATACGTCATCAAGGTCACAGGCATTACTATCCGAGGGAAGATGAATCGATTCAACGAAGTGCGCATGCGCCCCACCAAAGTTTAAACCACTGGCGCCGAAATGGCGGATCAGCAGCCAAGCGCTAACACCTCGTCTCAGGTAAGTTAATTGTTATTATTATTATTTTTTAATCTGACATGTTTAAGCAGTGGTCATCAAACTTGTTCCTGGCGGTCATGAGGTCGGAGCTAAACTCTGAAGGACACGGGCCCTCCAGGACCGAACTTGACGACCCTTGTGTTTAAGGGTTAACGTTAGTTATAACTAATAACAGAGAGTAGCAATATTACAGAGATAGTATAGTAGGTAAGATAAGCTCTCAGAGTACATGTAACGTTAGGTGCTAAAAGAAGACAGTTGTTTAGGAGGTCATCACTGCAGCCTGTAGCGCGATGAGATAGAGTTACATAAAAGAATGAGCAATTTTAAGTGTTGATTTCCTAACAGCCGTGTTGCGTGCACTGTACGTTAATACACAGGTCATTTTATATAAGTGTTCACTGTTTAAGTATTGGAGTCATATATTTCATTTATCACTAATAGTCAATTTAGGAAAAAACCACATCCAAGTGATCTGAGGGCGCTCGCGCTTCCTGGTGTGTGATATGTGCGTGCGTTCTGGCTTAGTCTGTGCAAGCGCTGGTTGTGTATAAGAGGTAAACGATATAAATACTGTTTGTTTTCTCACACAAATCACTCGTTTCGTGTCTTATGCCATCAATGTGTCCTTACGATGGGGAATTGTTTAATTTGGACTTCACTGTGCATGCTCTTTGAGATTGTGACCATAGACCTGCATTATACGACTGACAGACAAGAAAGGTTTTGACATAAAAATATCAAAATTGAAACTACTGCGGAAAAACAAATACACCTACATCTTGGATGCCCTTGAGGTAAACTAAAACATACCAAAATTTAATTTCAATGTGAACTATCCCTTAAACATGTCCTCGTTATGAAAACACCATAAGAACCACAATGGTTTACCCTGTCATCTTTTTCCCCTGGGACAAACAATGGTAGACATAAGTCTGGATGCATTTCCATGACTTTCTGGAGATCGTAGAGCTTCAGGCCTTTTCTCAGCTGATCAAGCATTGGAACAACTCTCATAGTGGAGTGTAAAACAATGGCTCTAGAGGCAAATGTAATTTTTCATCAAATGTTTAAAACACTAAACAATATTAAAAAATGTATACAGTAACTAAATTTTGATGTACTATATGATAAATGTGATGCTTTTTGTTATTAACTATACATTTCATAAGATTACAAATGCAGGTAAAATAAAACTTTTTGTACTCCAATGAGAATAAAAAGTATAGTTAACCTGATTATGTTGCTTTTCATGTCAGCAGACAGTTGACCAGTGTATCCACAGCTTAAAATCTCATCTGTAAGATCACTCATGTCATCTGTTGAGTTAACCTAAATACAGAGAAATAGAATACTTATTTACTTTTACGGAGTTAAACATTACTATATTTTACAAACATTTCAGGTTACTATTTTACCTTCTCAATGAGCAGGTATGAATGAGAATTCTAAATCTGTGACATCACTGGTAGTCACCTGTATACGGTCATAATCTCCAGTGCAAAGATATTGGAAACACCACGCGCGCAAAAAAAACGGCGGTGGTCCTCCTTGTGCTAGACTGACAGCCATAATTTCTCCTGCACTTCTAATACCATACCACAGTGGATAAAACAAAACCTTGAATCAACCAAAAAGGTTTATTGAAACATGTTTAAAAATTTTAAAGGGATACTCCACTGTTTTTTCATATTAAACTATGTTATTCCCTTAACCAAGATATGTTGATGCATACCTCTCTCATTTAATCGCTCTGGCGATTAAAAGATAACTATAATGTATGGCGTAATAGCACTTTTGGGAGTACTTCGACTGGCGCTGTAAAAAGTCACGCCTTCTGTCAATAGTGGGACGAGGATCAGGCATGACTTTTCACTGCGCCAGTCGAAGTACTCCCAAAAGTGCTATTACACCATACATTATAGTTATCCTTTTTAACCCACTTAGAAAAGCGCCACGTTTTATTTTGTGTCACCATACTTGGTCGTATAACTACTTGTGTAAATGTTTTAAATAGGAAAAACGTTGATGTGTTTGGTCACTTCTAAATTCATTGCAGCTAGATACCATTGAATATACTGGGCTAAACTAAGTGCTTTCAAAGTCACAGCGCGGTAAGAGGTATGTATCAACTCATCTTAGATAAGGGAATAACATAGTTTAATATGAAAATATGGTAGAGTATCCCTTTAACTGTTCAAATATTGCATACCTGAAGTAGTTACGATCCAAGCTGTTGAGACAATAGACTGGATTTTTCCCTTTTTTATCTAAACCAGCGATAAAAAGTCTTGTTTCAATCTCTGCAATCATTTCTAGACAACAAATACAACCGGTTTAAAATCTGATCTGACAAAATGTCTGCTTTAAAATATAAAACATACATTTTATAATAAACTAAATTATTTATACCTGTTAAGAACTCCTTGCTAAGAGCACCAGAGTCAACCCCAGCTTCTCCAAAAAAGGTAACCTTTAGTCTGTCTTTTGGTGTCGATTTCTTTTGGCGCTGCCACTGCTGCATTCCTCTGTTGTAGATGTCATTCTGAGAAATGCAGATGGAAAAGGTGTTGGTTTGATCAACTTTACTGGCGATCCAATTCAGAATCTCCCCCGAACTTTGTAATAGAAATAAACAGAAACGAAACATGAAATGTACCAGCAAAGTAAAACAAACACTTTCTTAATATACCATTTTTACCTTTGAAGTGTATTTATTGGGTCACTGAAGTTATCATAATATTCTGCAGTTCTGCACACAAGCAAAAACAAAAAATAAATGCTTTGATATTTCAAATTGCTGGATAGGAAACATTGAAATGATTAATATTAGATAAGTGACACTAAACTATTTAGTAATTTACCGTAATCCACAGTTGGCTGCATGTATCTCTATAACATCACTGTCAAAGGTTTTCTTGCACAATGGACACTCAGCATAAAATACTGAGTTAAATTACACATAAACAATCTTTTAGGAACCATGCATAAACCATAACCTGAAAATGCATAATACACATAACACATAAATAAATATCCTTTTCACCTTCTCTGTCCAGACTTCATTTATATTTGAATCACAGCTTTCAATATCTGGTGACTTTTCCAATTCCTGAAAACGTAAAAATCACATAAAAATGGTGTTTTCAGAGGTTATGAAATATTAACAAAAGATCAGTATAATTCTTATTATTATTTTTTAAACACGCCTCTTTCCAGGTGTCAACAGAAGTTGAAATAGCTTCTTGTGGGGAGTCTGGGGACTTCTCCATCGACTGGAAATAAAACAGAAACTCAATCAACCTTGTTCTAAAATAAACATCTTAGACTTACATCATCACTTGAGATACACAAATCCACATGTTCCACCTTACAGTGTTTTATGTGTACTGGAAGGCACTGAAGGGGAACCATTTTGCTGCAAAGTGCACACTGGGCTTCGGGCATTTTTTCGAATTCCCTTGCATCAGGTGGTAATGGAGTTATGTCAATTTGCTCTTGCAGAGGAACTACATACATTGTGCTCTTTCCATTGCTGCTCATGGTTTTTAATTGCTGTCCATTATACCCATCAGGGTCAGGAGGGATGACAGTCAATTTCCGTTGACCACCTCCACCTATGATTCAAAGTATTTAACAGAATATAGAAAGACAATACACCAAAAATATTTAACAGATAGAATCCATCTGATATCTATAAACGCATATGATTTCAATCCACATAAGTTTTAAGAGATTAGGACATTTCTTTCAAAACGATCCTTCATACCTGAGCACTTGTGAAGCAACCATCCTCCGCAGACTTTTGCCAGTTTTGGATATGCATTAACAAGCACCTCTGATATCTTAATTATCAAAGGCAGAGTAAAACAAGAGTAAGGAAATTCACTCAACACAAGAAAAACAAGAAAAAATACATTATTGATCTTACCTCTGAATGAGTCATGTTTTCGGTTATGGTTAATGATCTTCTCCCAAGTCCTGCAAGTGTAAGTTGTAATTCTGTCTCTCCTTTGGGCGTTTTCTCATATTGTTGGTCAAGGAGAAAAAAAACCATCAAAAAGGTTTTCTGTGGCCGTTTATATGGTCCAAAACGTTTTTACCCCTCACTTCCTTTCTGAAGAATCCAGGAAATTACCTAAAAAGGACATTTTTATTACATTTTTTTTAAATCTCACACCTAGCCATTTCCTGCTGAACTGACTGCACATTTGACTTGGACCTTCTTTCTTCTGCTGACTGTACACTGATATTGGACTGGTTCCCCACTTTCGGTTGTCCAACACTTAAGGTGTTGCTCAACATTGACACCAGATTCTGGGCTGTATGCAAGATGTCACCTAATGGAACCTGATGAACAATGAAATATATGACTCCAATACTTAAACAGTGAACACTTATATAAAATGACCTGTGTATTAACGTACAGTGCACGTAACACGGCTGTTAGGAAGTCAACACTTAAAATTGCTCATTCTTTTATGTAACTCTATCTCATCGCGCTACAGGCTGCAGTGATGACCTCCTAAACAACTGTCTTCTTTAAGCACCTAACGTTACATGTACTCTGAGAGCTTATCTTACCTACTATACTATCTCTGTAATATTGCTACTCTCTGTTATTAGTTATAACTAACGTTAACCCGTAAACACAAGGGTCGTCAAGTTCGGTCCTGGAGGGCCCGTGTCCTTCAGAGTTTAGCTCCGACCTCATGACCACCAGGAACAAGTTTGATGACCACTGCTTAAACATGTCAGATTAAAAAATAATAATAATAACAATTAACTTACCTGAGACGAGGTGTTAGCGCTTGGCTGCTGATCCGCCATTTCGGCGCCAGTGGTTTAAACTTTGGTGGGGTGCATGCGCACTTCGTTGAATCGATTCATCTTCCCTCGGATAGTAATGCCTGTGACCTTGATGACGTATTTTTGACAGCCGTTTCGCACACCGCACTTCGTGGAAAACAAGCGCCGTCTGTAAACTGTCACAGTCGTACATTTTAGAGTTGTACTCTAAAAAACACACAAAATCGCGTATCTGTAAACTGTCGTGGCAGTAGATTTTGGAATCCAACTTTGACAAAAAACAGAATTACGTACAATAGTTTTAAATTACGCACGATTATATTAAAATTACACACAAATGTTTTGAATTACGTATGATTATTTTTGAAAGTGATTTTATTCCATAGATTTGCACCCAATTACACAACAGGCATATTCACCATGTGTTTCATTTGTGTGTAATTTTTGATGATTTACATACCCTTTCACTGTTTCCATAGAAATGCCACATATAGGACATGTGAAAGCATTTAGAACACTTGCCATATTGCAAACTTACTTAATGTTTGAGCTTGAAGCCTTCTGACTGATCTCAGTTCCAGAAGTTCCAGATAGCTATTGTTCCAATTCCTGGTATTGAATCAAAAAACTGAAAAAAGAAAAAAAAAATAGTTTGCATAATATTTGTGCAAAATTACATTACAATAAATTGTAAAACAGCAACATTGATTTTCTTTATTTAATTGAGTCTCAGATTCAGTCACAAAAAAATCTGTAATTTAGGCATTTCTGAAACAGTCACTCAGTGTTAAGCCTTACAAATTGAAATAAAGTGTGTTTGTTTCTTAAACCTTTACAATGTGACCATTGAGCACCACACTACGAGTACAATATTTTCCATATGTCATTTTAGCTGTATATCAATTACACGAAATTTGCTGACATTTTTCTTTTTGTTGAGAATCGTGGATACTTTTGCTAGAGACTGCTGTTAGTGTACCATTTGAAACCAAAGTCAAAGTTGACTTTAAGCCAAACAATTATCTTTTTCTAATAATTTTGACGATGTTTTGGGCCAGTTAATGAGCTTACGTGCGCAGCATATTTGAAAACTGTTGCTAGCAGTGGTCAACTTTAGTTAGCTAACTTTTATAGTTAGCCAGCCACGTGCCACACAGTCACGGCCACAAAAATACAAGCCAACACAAAGATAATGTTCTTAAAAATGCAACGTTAAATTGCGTTCAGGTAACGTTAACACAAAGCTAAAATGCATCTGCAACCTAGCTAATGTAACATCTGACATACATTAGTTGTTATGTTTTCGGTCGTCAATCTTAATGTATACTCTAGCTATGTCAGTATTGCGTTGAATTTTTGAATGTGTCAGTAAATATTTTCAACGTTACCTCTCACAAGTGTTGCTTCCTCGAAAACAGCAGAATAGTTCACCAGCGCGCCGCCGTCTTCACTCTTCATCATATCGCGCGCTTCTTTCTGCGTGCGCCACCAACGTAGCAGAGGTGAAAATTCTGATTGGCTTAGATAATTATTGCCGTGAAAATGATTTGCTGAACACAGAGGTTGGTGATTTGTCTTTTGCATTGGTTTTCGTATCTTATTATTTAAATTGCAACGGTTTTAAAACAGCTAAACTTGCCATACCATCCCAACTTTATTTGTTAAACACTTTACAACAACTAAAGTGTTGTCCAAAGTGCTGTACAGAAAACTAAACATAAGTACGATTAATACGCACACAATAAAAGCATTCAAAGTAACAAATTAAAACAAGCAAATAAAGTCGACATCTAACTAGGTGTCAAAAGCCAAAGAGAAAAGATGGGTTTTAAGCTGGTTTTAAAAACAAAAAAAGAAGAGGCCTGCTTAACACAAGTAGATAGATATACTTTTAACTAGGATATCTCTATTTCTAACAGATCTCTGATAATCTGTGACAAGCTTAGGGGTGTAAGAAATTAACACAGTTGTTACAGTATTTCATGTGTTAAAAGAGGCCAGCAGGTTAATAAAAAAAATATATATTTTTACAGTTAGTTTCTTTAAAATTATCATTGAAATTATGTTAAAAAACAGATATATACTGTATTCCATTTATACAAAGTTTCTCTGTTAAATTACGTTACACATGTCAATAAACAGTTTTTTTTTTGTAATTTTAATAAAACATTTCTGTAATTTAAAAAAACAGGGAAAGCACTGTAAAAATGTTTATTTTTTACAGTGCACATATTCTGCATGACCATACTCTACATCCCTAATGAAAAAGTCAGAGTTAATAGTATGTTAATAGCGAGAATTGCCCCCCAATACTGAAGTGTGACCTAAGAATGTTAGCAACAGACATTTCTATAACATCATTGACTACCATGGTAGGAAAAACTGACATGGTGGTGTTTGTTTTCCTAAAATCTTCAAAATATCTAATTTTGTGTTCAATAGTGTTACGACCCTCTTAAAAAGGTCTAGGGAAAAAGGAGTAACATTCAAATTTTTGTGGTAAAACTGTAAAAATGAAGGAGGCAGCAAGAGACAACGCAGAGACACCAGTTGCAAACAAATGTGATTTATTGTACAAAGTGAAAATCCCAAATAATTACCAAAAGTTTTTATAAGAATATATATATTAAAGAGACAACCAATTTTTACAACTCAGAAAACAAACAAAAGAACAATACAAATCAACCCAAGAGAAAGAGGACGCTAGTGAAGCCAAAAGAAAGAAAGAAACAAAAACAAAACACTTCTAACTTATTTTAAACCTCTAACCTAACGAAAGAAAAGAAAGCAAATCTTCAGCGCCAAGCGCCATATACTTCCCTATCCTCAACTAATAAAAACCAAACATACAGGGGGTGGCATTCACCTCTTACCTAGGGTGTCTAAACAAATCGAGGTACCTAAATGTTGCACAATGGAAGTCGCACGACATCTTTCCTATCCACCTTCCTCTTAGGTAAAACTTAACAGCAAAGAATCCCAGGAAGCAAAAGCTTCCAGTTCACTTCCTTGCACGTCCTTTTATCTGCCGGTGGAAACTTTACTGGCACTGGATAGGTCGGTGTCACATTGATAACTGATGACTGACAGCTTCCAGAGCCAATCAGCACACAAGGGAGGTGGCCTAAGAGTTTGACAGTGAACAAGGAGAGAGAGAGAGAGAGAGAGAGAGAGAGAGAGAGAGAGAGAGAGAGAGAGAGAGAGAGCGAACACAGGCACATTTATGGACGTAACACTCCCACCCTTAAGAACAAACTCGTTTTGTAAAACAAACACCATACCAACTATGCTCTCGAGAGAGCGTCAGCTAAGACATTCTCTGAACCCTTCTTATGTCTGATTTCCAAATTGTAGCTCTGGACTATAAGAGCCCAGCGCATTAAACGCTGATTGTGGTTGCACATTCGAGTTAAAAACACAAGAGGATTGTGATCTGTATAAACCACAATCGGGAGACTACTGGAACCAAGGTAGACTTCAAAGTGTTGTAATGCGAACAATAAAGCAAGAGCTTCTTTTTCAATTGTCGAGTAATTCAGCTGATGTTTATTAAACTTACGAGAAAAATAACTAATAGGATGTTCTATCCCATTTTCATCCTCCTGAATAAGGACAGCACCAGCACCCACGGCGCTTGCGTCAACCTCCAATTTAAAAACTCGAGTACAGTCAGGTGCCATTAAAACAGGTGAATTACACATCAACATTTTGACTGAATCAAACGCGTGCTGACTCTCAGCAGACCACTCATAAGATTTAGATGGGCTGAGTAGTGAAGTAAGAGGACTCACGATAGTAGAGAAATTCTTACAGAAACTACGATAATAGCCTGCCATACCCAAGAACCTCCGCAACTCTCTCCGGGTAGTAGGAACCGGAAATTCCGTTATTGCAGTTACCTTAGCCTCTACTGGTCGTACTTGGCCTTGACCAACCTCCTTACCAAGGTAAGTGATCGTTGCTTTGCCAAATTCACATTTTGCTAGGTTAAGCGTTAAATTTGCTTTAACCAGTCGTTCAAACACTGTTCTTAACAAGCCAATATGTTCTGTCCAACTCAACGAATACAATACCAAATCATCGAGATACGCGTTGCAATTTGGTACATCATGTAAAACGATATCAACGAGGCGCTGGAATGTTGCTGGGGCATTTCTAAGCCCGAAAGCCATCGCCGTATACTGGAGGAAGTTATCTGGGGTTACAAAGGCTGAAATCTCCGAAGCTTGTTGTGTGAGTGGAACTTGCCAATATCCTTTCAGCATATCAAGCTTTGTAACGAAACGTGCAGAACCGATGTTATCTATACAATCCTCCATTCGAGGTAACGGGTAACTGTCTGGCACAGTCACAGCATTTACCTTACGGTAATCAGTGCAGAATCTGAAGGTGCCATCAGGTTTGGGAACAAGCAGGCACGGAGAGCTCCATGGACTGCAACTGGGCTTGGCTAAATCATTTTCCAGCAAATACGCTACCTCTTGACGCATAACAGATCTTTTTACGGAGTTTACACGATAAGAATGTTGCTTAATAGGACGAGCTCCATTCACCTTAATATCATGTTTCAGGACATTGGTTTGTGTAGGAACATCACCAAACAGGCCTTTGAAATCAGAAAGTAATGTTACAATGTCTATCCTCTGATCCACAGTCAAATGATCAAGATAGGAGCGTAGATCTTCTAAAATCTCTGAATTTGCTAACCTTGTACCCTGTTGAAAAGTCTGGCGAAGCACCACACCATCTGTGTCCACGCCCAAGATACTAGGAGATGGCGCCAAATCCACAGCTATCGCAACAGAAGAGACCACGGGCCCTGCAGTCTGTTCCACAGCACTTGCTGTTGACGACTCTCTAGTATGATAAGATTTTAACATGTTTAGGTGACAGACACGGGTTTTTCGTTTTCGATCAGGTGTGCACAACATGTAATCAGTTTCACTCATTCTCTTTTTCACAACATAAGGACCAAAGAAACGAGCAGACAAAGATGATCCTGGGACAGGTAACAGCACAAGCACTTCATCACCCGGTTGAAATGATCGCACTACCGCTTGCTTATCGTATTTACTCTTCATGTCTTTCTGAGCTTTAGCAAGCGATTCTCTAGCTAGCAACCAAGCAGTATGAAGACGATCTCGAAACGTGCATACAAAATCCAATACATTAGTGTTTGAACTCAACTTGGGCTCTAAAATCTGTTCTTTAAGAACTTTGAGGGGACCTCTAACTTGGTGTCCGAACACAAGTTCGGCTGGGCTAAAACCAAGAGATTCTTGACTGGTCTCTCTGACAGCAAATAAAACTAAGGGAACCCCCTCATCCCAGTCTTTAGCAGTGTCCTGGCAATATTTCTTAAGCATTGATTTCAGAGTTTGGTGAAAACGCTCAAGTGCACCCTGGCTCTGCGGATGGTATGCACTTGAGACTCTGTGAGAAATTGCCAGTGATTCGAGTACTTGTTTAAAAAGTTTTGATAAGAAATTCGTACCTTGGTCGGTTTGCACTACTTTTGGAAGACCAAACGTGGAAAAGAATTTCACCAATGCTTTTATGATGACAGGCGCCGTGATTTTTCGTAGTGGAATCGCCTCAGGGAATCTGGTAGCCACACACATCATGGTTAATAAAAACTGGTTACCAGACTTAGTCTTAGGTAGTGGACCAACACAGTCTACCATCACATGTTCAAACGGTTCTCCAATCGCAGGTATAGGAGACAAAGGAGCGGGTGGAATTCTCTGGTTCGGTTTCCCGACAATCTGACAGGTATGACAAGTACGGCAATAATGAGTGACATCTTTTTTTAATCCGGGCCAAAAGAAATGGCTCAAAATCCTATTATAGGTCTTCGTAACTCCTAAATGACCAGCAAGCTGGTGATCATGAGCCAAACACAAGACATGTTGACGATAGGAAAATGGGACAACAATCTGATAAACAACATTCCAGTCTGAATTCTTGTCAACATGAGAAGACCACTTCCTCATCAATAAGTCATTGTCAATAAAATAAGCAAATTTATTTTCCTTAGCCCTATCAAGGGAAAGAGCAGAATTGAAAGAAGTCACAAGAGTTTTATCCTCCTTCTGCGCAGCAATAATTCTCTCACGTGAGACTGGTAATTTAAGTGTCTCTGCGTCAAACACAATTACATCTTTATTTTCTGTCTTTGAACCATTTTTCTTTTCAAGATTCATCTCCAGTGATGCGTCCCCTGACAACAGTGGAAACATGAAGGAATTAGACAGATTAACTTCATCACCTACTCTGCGCGACTGAGCACGCGTGATGGCGCAGGCTGGGAAAACATCAGGGTAAATTTCAGGAAGTAGCTCTAACTCACAAAACGCATTTGGTTCATCAACAACTTCAATAACGGGCATTACCTTTCCACCTGCCAGGTCATTTCCAAGGATAAAATCAACACCCTTCACAGGAAGTGAAGGACACACAGCAACTCTGACGAAACCAGTAAACAGTTCGCTTTGTAAGTGCACTCGATGAAGCGGAAATTTCACACAACCCATATCAATGCCCTGTACAATCACGCTAGACCCACAAAAAGTGTTGTCAGACAGCTGTAATTTACCTGCCAAGATAAACGATTGCATGGCCCCAGTGTCCCTGAGTATTCTTACTTCTTCCTGGTCCTCTCTTATCCCACTCAGTGATATTAACCCTTTCGACACAAAGGGCCGATAACTCTCATCAATACTTTCCTCAGTGTGCACAGCGACTGCAGATTTAACAGCTTTTACAAACCCCACACTCTTTGGTTGTGGTTGCTGCTTGCGCTTCAACGCCAAGCAATCCGCAATTACGTGCCCTTTTTTTGTGACAGTAAAAACATTCACGCTCCTCTTTATCATGAAGTGGACTAAATCTGGAACGTGACGTTTGAGATTGCGAACTGTCAATCTGTAACTTTTCAGGACGTGCAGAGGCAAATACATTCTTATGGGTTAAAATAAACTCATCTGCAAGTACAGCTGCGTGTGACAAAGTAGTCACCTTCTGTTCACTAAGGTATACTACTACGCGTTCAGATAAGCATCCCTTAAATTCCTCTAGCAATATCAACTCCCTTAAGGAGTCAAAATCACTCAATTTACTGGCAGCGCACCATTTATCAAACAACACTCCCTTCTCCCTAGCAAATTCCACAAATGTTTGGGTAGGACTCTTTTTGTGTTTCCTAAAACGTTGCCTATAAGCTTCCGGAACCAACTCATATGCTCGCAGGATAGCAGACTTCACAGACTCATATTTCAGACTCTCTTCTAACGATAACGTAGAACAAACTTCTTGCGCTTTACCAAACAATCTACATTGTAAAAGCAAAGACCAAACCTCCTTAGGCCAATGAAGAGAAGTTGCGATGCGTTCAAACGCACTGAAGTAAGTATCAACTTCTGTTTCTCTAAATTGAGGAACAAGTGCAATGTGTTTACCTACATCAAAAGCATCTGGGGCTAAACCAACCCGCGGAGGAGTAGAAGAGACTTGAGCCGGGACTGGCTGTACAGCTGAGCCGGTAGCAACGTTTGATGCACCTAGCTCAAGCTGCCTCAGCTTCACCTGCGTCTCAGCCTCAATTTCCAGTTTGCGAACTTCCAACTGCAAATTCAGTTCTGCTTGGCGTACCTGGGCTCTCTCTTGCGCTTCATAATGCAAACGGGCAAGGCGGACCTTCAGTCGCATTCCTTCCCGTGAATCAACAGAACTGGGTGAAAACGGCTCAAACGGCGGTAAGCCGGCCTTGGCTTCGACCTCTGCCTCCACGTCAGCCTCAGCTCCACCACTACGCTTGTCCTCCTCCCCAGAACTGAATTGCGCCAGAGCCACGCCATCCACGTTAACATCTCCACCCGTTTCACTGCCCCCAACGTTTGACATAGGCAACACCTGCAACTCATTCAAACGCAAGATCAGTATTCGTTTTATTTCTTTTTTAAGAGACTGTTTACTTACAACAATCTGAAAATGGTCCGCGATCTGCAATAAATCCTGCTTCCTGCATGAGTTAATTTGCTGTACAGATGGACTGGTAACAAAATCCTGCAACTTAAACACTTCCATAATTAATAAACAATAAGCATTACCCTACTACACCACATGAGAAAATCCTATACTGTCACAGTACAAACAATACAATGTCCATTGCTTTGCCACCCACGTTCACAAAATTACCACAATTAACATACTCTTAAGGGATTAATTGTATCCCGGACGAGCCCCCATTAAATGTTACGACCCTCTTAAAAAGGTCTAGGGAAAAAGGAGTAACATTCAAATTTTTGTGGTAAAACTGTAAAAATGAAGGAGGCAGCAAGAGACAACGCAGAGACACCAGTTGCAAACAAATGTGATTTATTGTACAAAGTGAAAATCCCAAATAATTACCAAAAGTTTTTATAAGAATATATATATTAAAGAGACAACCAATTTTTACAACTCAGAAAACAAACAAAAGAACAATACAAATCAACCCAAGAGAAAGAGGACGCTAGTGAAGCCAAAAGAAAGAAAGAAACAAAAACAAAACACTTCTAACTTATTTTAAACCTCTAACCTAACGAAAGAAAAGAAAGCAAATCTTCAGCGCCAAGCGCCATATACTTCCCTATCCTCAACTAATAAAAACCAAACATACAGGGGGTGGCATTCACCTCTTACCTAGGGTGTCTAAACAAATCGAGGTACCTAAATGTTGCACAATGGAAGTCGCACGACATCTTTCCTATCCACCTTCCTCTTAGGTAAAACTTAACAGCAAAGAATCCCAGGAAGCAAAAGCTTCCAGTTCACTTCCTTGCACGTCCTTTTATCTGCCGGTGGAAACTTTACTGGCACTGGATAGGTCGGTGTCACATTGATAACTGATGACTGACAGCTTCCAGAGCCAATCAGCACACAAGGGAGGTGGCCTAAGAGTTTGACAGTGAACAAGGAGAGAGAGAGAGAGAGAGAGAGAGAGAGAGAGAGAGAGAGAGAGAGAGAGAGCGAACACAGGCACATTTATGGACGTAACAAATAGATACAATATTTTTCTCACTATGATAGTCAATGACATCCCATAAATGTAAGTTGCTAATTTGTTTCTAAAAACCTTTCTTTGTGTTCATCAAAGCAATGTATACAGGTTAGATACAACTTGAGGGGGAGCAAAAGTCAACAGAATTTTCATTTTGGGTGAACTAAACCTTTAACAATTTATTCAAATCTTTGTATAATTATATCTGACATTCAGTTGTAATTATTGAAGGTTAAGAAAATATTCTCACAATAACTGCAAAGTACTTCTTGATTTTAAGTGTAATATACTGAATGAAAACATGTGGTGAAGCAGGACTATTTAACTGAAAACAACAAAAATGAAAACAGTAATTTACCCGGCCTCACAATACATGAAAAGGCTTGGAAAAATTATAATGCTGAAACTCTCTTTGAAAGCAGTTTAAACAACTTTCATCTTAGTAAATGAAATATTTGTTGTTGTATTTGTACTGTATATAAAAGCTATGTAAATGAAGCAATTCAACTTTCCTTTCTGTCTCTCCCATGTGCTTTAAAGCAGAGACAAGATGCACTGGACAAATATATACAGATTTTCAAAAACTGCATAACTTTTTTTCACAGCAAATATTTAATTTAGCACTTACATAACATGCATATACTGTATGACTTTAAAAATGATGGTATTGATAATACAAGGTCATACCGTACATGCTGTACCAGTAAATGCAGTCACATAGCCTCTGTGTAGCATATTGTACTGTATTAACCTCTTTACAGTTCAAAGCTTTTTAGAATCTAAATCTTTCTTGATGAGCAAATGTAACTAATTTTCCTACATTTTTATGCATTGTGTGTAATATGTAACTGGGCATTCACTCAAAATGCTTTACATTGTATTTAAATGATTAAAATGAGAGTAATAAATGATGTAGCAAGAAAATAGATCTCTTTCTGTGTATAGTGTCTGACAGACCCTGCAAAGCCTTTTAAACCGATGACCAAATATGACTTTCATTTATCCATGCCTGGAATATTGACTGCTCATTTCATCTGTGATATTGATCCGTCTTTTCCCATGATCGCCATCTCCACATGAAGCAAGCGTGAATCTTTGATTGATTTTGAGGCCACTGGAGTGAAGCATACTGAACGCCACATTAACAGCTGTTTTTTTTCCACATATTATTCCCAGACATGTTTCAATAAAGAAATGAAAACATGACTTAAATCCCAATACTGAAAGGCAATGCCTTCAAGGGCAATGCTACAATTTTATTATTATTATTTCTTTCATTTACACAGAATATCTTTTAATGTGTATGTAACAAGATTCAAGATAGGGAAGAAAGGAGCCGGGGTTGGTGTGGCTGAGAAACGTGAGAATCCCTTTATTACAATTCACTTCCGGGTTTCAACTTCCCGTATCAAACATACAACTGCATATATCTCTTTGTCGAGTAAGATTCTTGCTTTAAGTCCTGGACACAAGGTCTATAGTCTTCTCCTTCATTCCGTTTCTCAGCCGGTCTCTCTCTCCCTTTCCGCTTCCTCCGTCTCGCTTTAAATGCGTCTCCTCGCCAATTACTAGAACGAGAAGCAGGTGTTTTCACTAAACCGTTGATCTTTCTCCCGACACTCCCTCTCCGGGCAGACCGTGCTGAGCCACGCCCCCTTGCCACAGTGTACAATATGATAATGTCATGATATGTCTTTGACGTCATGTGCTCAGGAAACAGGATGGGTGTTGCTTCTTATTTTGATATTACATACCAGCAGCCCCCCCTAGTAATGATACTTAATGTGAATTGTGTTTTGATAATAGTGTGCCCTTGATAAACACAGCACACAAAATGATGCTAAAGTGAATAGTGTGAACTCTAAGCATTGTGTTGTAACTCTGTGCACAGGGGTCAGGGGTAATGCTGGGGCTTGATGATCTGCACCATAGAGTTTAATGTTTTGGAAAATGTTGCAGCGTGTCCTGGTGATGCTGAAAATAATGCTGACAACATTCAGATGGAGACTAACACAAAATGTAGATGAGGAGATCAATGAAGCTGAGTCATGTTTTACAAGGTTATAAGGTAGATGAATATAACCAAAGCTTAAACATGCTCAGATATGAATATAAAGCACAGATAATTGATTCATGACTGCTGAACACGTCTTGATCTAACCCATTTCTTGTATTTAAGTTTTTTACTAGCAAGCTAGATTAACAAAACATCTAATGTGTACAGTATGTTGTTAAAAGTTGGGGTGCTTTTTGGTTTTGGGATCATAAGTCAACAGAGAACCACTTCCAAACATCTTGCTCTTCATGATCTTCTTGAACTTCTATTGCTGACAGCAGAGAGATGTGGATTCACTTTATTGCTGTTTTTAGTTCGCATGGAGGCACATGTTAACAAGCCCCCACGCTTTTCTCCTAAAGAGCAGCTAAAATTGCAGAGGCCAGCTCTTTAATGAGACGTATGGAAGCATGAGCTCTCGCTACACGTCAATAGCGAAAAATAATGGAAACATTTTTTATGATGAAAGGCTTAAAGGGGAAGCTGACCTGTGTAGTGAAGCTGTCTCATGAGTTTCCCCAGCCAGCGTGTTTCTATCTGAAGAGTTTATGTACCACACTGACATTTACTTTACAACACTGTAATGAGGGCTTGACAGGCCCATACTATAGCTTATAATGAAACTACTGGTTTGACATTTCCATCCCTCCATTCATCTTAAACTTATGCTTATTCAATGAAGAGTCATATCTTACTCTGAAAAACAGGCAAATACTTCAGAGAAGTCTTTGCTTTATCTCTAAAAAACACATTTACATTCATGTATTTGGTAAGATGGAAAACATGTACGCTATTACTATTGATTTTGTCTGGAAATGGACATTTAACTGAAACAGATTGCATTGGTATTCCAATATTTTTAAGAGTATAGTATATGTGGAGTATAAATGTAAATCTATGTCAGAATTTTATTTTAAATATTGCCTCATATGTCAGAGAGGCATGCAAAGTGAGTCTTTGTATTGATGGAAATAGCAAAAATGACTTCAGCGTTTTCACTGATAGAGTCAGCACTTATTTGGCGTTAATAAGTTTAAAGAGAATCAAAAGGCACTTTTATGCAATACACGCATGCTAGTATGATTTTATGTTGATTTTTACCTACACATGGGTATTGATGTGGGCACACAAATTCCGCTGAAAACCCCTCACCTGAGCACTGATGCTAGAGAAACGCTGGCGGTACAGTAGGTAAATGAAGACTGAGCTACAGCAATGATCGTGACGTGAGGAGGACAGTCAGTTCCTTATTAGTCAACACTTTCTTAATTTGGCATCCTGATGCTTTTCCTCTGACAGTCAGGTCTCTTAATATCTGCTTCTCATGCAGTAATCCTCTTAATGCCTGTTAATACATCAGGTTTACAACTTAAGTTCCTGTCTGTACCTTCTCTCAGTAGTCGTAGAAAAGGTAAGATTGAGTTGGCTTCTGTCCAGAGAACCCTCGCCTGCAGCCCGAGCTGCCAGCGGCATACTGCAGCTATAAAAATGTAAATGCGCGCCGGGCGGGATAACAGGCCCAGTTTGCTGCTTCAGCGGCTTCACATGTGGACATTTAGTAAAGCATCTGTTCTGAGTGAGGGTAGACAGAGCTTACGATCCTGAGTGTGAATGAATCTAAGAAGTGAGATCATTAACACAACAGAAAAACTGCCTCTTAGCACACGACAGACACTGCATGACGCATTTACTGTTAACATAAACTGTTCAATTCATCTATGGCGCTTCATGACGAATGTTGTTCATTTGATGAACTATTAACACTGCTGCTTAGTCTAAAGTCTAAAGATGAGTTCTGTTATCTCTATACTATAAGAGAAATGCAGTGACAGTCAGATGTTTGTATTGGTTGCATCTATTGAGTTTTTCTTTTGAGATCGCAGTGTGGCAAAATATATCTTGATCAGATAAAGAATTACATTTATAAGTATTCAGGAAAAACTTTAGCTTTTTTACCTATGTCATCTTCCTTTTAGTACAAAAACGCTAAATGTGTTTTAAACGGAGGTAAATGACAGAAGTTAGCTTTTTTTCAGCATGTTTATTGAAGTTTTATAAAATCTTAATTTTACAGAAATGTTTATGGCTGTATTAAATTAAACTAGGGGACTAATCCATAGACTGTATAAAACAGGGATGTAGTGTTTGTGACGTCACCTGTACGTTTCTGAGGAGCTGTTTTGAAGCTTAAAGTGGGCGGAGCCGGCCAACGCCATCTTAGCTGCGCGTCATTCCCGGATAATCAAAAATGGGCAAAGAGGTAGTTGGAGCTGAGGCACTTGGTTGCTGAAAGGTCTCATGAAGTGTGCTTGTTTATCGTTTTATACTGTTATATGAGGTCTAGTTATGACGTCCGCATGGTTTTTAATTCAAAAACATCAAAATCAAGAAGTAATAGACTATTATCTACACAGGTTTTGAGACCAGCTCTGCAAACGCTCAGTTATAGTGGGCGTGCCGCATTGAAGACTTTATAAGTAAACGCACCGCTTTGATTGGATAGCAGTTAACGCAGTTGGAGCCTTCTGTGATTTTGGTTAGAGACGTAACGTTAGGTTACACATTAGCACCATTCACAGTTTTTGCAGGGCATTAGTATTACTTTTTTATTTATAAATGACCTCCCCACATCAGTTTTTCATGTGTGATTTTACTCAAATTTACTGACTTATTTCCCGAATGTGATGCCAAGGCTTTGTGTATAGTTTGTATAGTCTATAGTTGCATTTTGTTTAATGATATATGAAAATAAACTTTAACCCCGCATTCCTTATGTCGGAATCTGAAGGAAGGTATGCATCAACTGTATTCTTCCTCAACCAGGGGTGGCACAATATAAAGCTTTATTTGTCTTTAACGGCATGTTTGTTTATTCCTTGCTCGCTCTATCTAGTTCCGTGCCTCTTAATTGTGTTACTTCAGTACTGTCATGCACAAACCAGTGGGCGGGGCTAGAGAAGTAGTTATTGATATTTTTCTGTGGAGGCAGTGTTCAACCTATAGAGAGGTGCATTCCAGAACCTGCCGTTCGCTGGGCCTGGTGTCAATAACAGATGTAATCTCAGTAACAAGAGCATTTTCAGTTCTGACACTTATGTGATGTTCACGTGAATACAATTCCCTCTTATATAACAAAGCTCTGGTTAAAATTGTTATTTTAATTCATCACTCCTTTAAGACTCAATATAAGTTAAACAGGTGAGTGAAAAAAATCAACCCCCTCACAGTTGTATGAAGGGTAAAATGAGCTACAGTATATTGATAAAAATCAATTTTTGTACCAGGATGCAAACTTGTTTTTTTTCTGCTGTAAAGTTGGCCATTTTACATGGGGCTCAATGAAGTTCTGCACATACTGTGAGTGATCAGAAGAGGAAAATGGAAGGGAGAAAAGAGAACGTGTCCCCTGCACGGACATGCGATCACGAATGTACAGAGAGGGCCTCCAGTTTTTTTTAAAGGGGCTTGACTATAGAAGTTTGAGAATCCATCCATCCATCCATTCTCTACCGCTTATCCGAACTACCTCGGGTCACGGGGAGCCTGCGCCTATCTCAGGAGTCATCGGGCATCAAGGCAGGATACACCCTGGATGGAGTGCCAACCCATCGCAGGGCACACACACACTCACTCATTCACTCACACACTCACACCCTACGGACAATTTTTCCAGAGATGCCAATCAACCTACCATGCATGTCTTTGGACCAGGGGAGGAAACCGGAGTACCCGGAGGAAACCCCCGAGGCACGGGAAGAACATGCAAACTCCACACACACAGGTCAGAAGCGGGAATCGAACCCCCAACCCTGGAGGTGTGAGGCGAACGTGCTAACCACTAAGCCACCGTGCCCCCCAGTTTGAGAATCAATGGGTTAAATAAAGCACACATTAGGACATTAAATATTTACTGTAGGCCGCAAATACACATAGCAATTCAGTCCATTAGCATTATGCCATAGTGCCAAGCTGTACTCTGCACAAGGCTACGTTAACGCCATGTCATAATTACTGTAATTAAGAGATGACAAGCCGTGACGTTCTGCTCGAAGCTCTTCACATCCTCGGGAGTTAAGATGATCCGTTTCTATAGCAACACCAATATAAGCGAAATGAATCTGTGCAGACATCCCAAGTCTCCCGGAAGTTCCGGGAGTCTCACGCATATTGATAGCGGCTCCCTGATGCCCGCAAATGAGTTAAAATATCCCGGAATCTAGAGCGAGTGATCGAGAGCGCGCATGAGAGACAGAGACTGCGCTTCAACACATGTAGCGCGCGCACGGCACAAAGGGAGAGGGAGCGAGGAACCTTGCGTGTGCGTGCGTGTGCTAGTCTGCGTGTGTGCCTCATGAAGCGCATGTAATACAGAGAGCGTCCTGATTGGCCTGTTTCGGTAAGTCAACCAATCAATTGTCAGTGTGGGCGGGCTTTTATGTCTTATCCCGAGTCCCGAACTGAATATTCAGTTCAGTATATCTAGAAACAAGAGCGCCATGGCAGAGGGAGAGGGCCCCAAAAAACGAAAATATAAGACACATTTTACCCAAGAATACACGAAAGTGTACCCCTGTCTTATAAAAGTGGAAAATAATGACAGTCTTGCACGCTGTACAGTTTGCAATAGCGACTTCAGCTTTGCCCATGTTGGGTTAAATGATTGTAGAAGACATGTTGAGGTGAGGTCATCAAGTTTCATTTGATTTCATGTGCATATTATTCAGGTCGGCTAACAACTAGCTACATGAAAACACCTTAGACATATTTAAAATTGCAATGGAATATAAATAAAAGCAGTTTACATAATAGATAGAGAGAATTTTATTTGTCATTGTGCAGTAGTACCATACAACGAAATTTGCTTGTGCATCATCTAAAAATACTCGCTTTCATATACACACTCACACAATAAATAAAGTATAAAAATTATAAATCTGCGAAGCAAGCAGCAACAAAGTACAATGAAAGCTTGCAAGAAAAGTAAAATGCATAGGATGGTGGAAATAGGTCTAGGCCAACATTTGCAGTGTGTGTAAATAGTTAATTTATTCAATCTTGTTGTTCATTTCAACTGTATTTCGTTATAAAAGTAAAGTCATGTTCTGTGGTGAAATATCATATCCTTGGCCTCCTTTTTTGTTGGGGGGGGGGGGCGGGATCGGCAGGGGATTGTGCTTTCGGGATACCTCCCTGAAATGCTTTTTTGCAGGTTGAGATGTCTGTCTGTGTGAGATAATGTTGTTAACTACAAAAAACATAATTATAACATTGAATTATACTTTGTATTAAATTACATTAGTATAAATTAGGAATTATATGAAAAATATTAAACAGAAATATGAGATGAAAGTTAAATTACAGTACAGTGTTTCTTAAACATCATGATGTTGCTGTGATCAGGTGCTGGTCGGAGCTCTGAGAGTTTAGAAGTTATTATTCCGATTTTTTCATGTCTGTGTTTTAGCAGTGATGTTTGTACATGTAATGCTGCGTCAGCAGAAATGCGGTAAGCAGACCAAATACATTTCATGTCATAATCAGTAACATGCTGTACTCTATTCAGAGTGTTGTTAAACTGATATAAATTCAAGTATAAATAAATCTGACCCTGGCCAGGGGCGGCGCCAGAACGTTTTTCTAGGGTGTGCTAAGTGGGGGAATTAATAGTTTAGAGCAGTGGTTCTCAACTCAGTTTCCCCCCAGTTTAGCCCCAACTATGATATAAAACACCTGAACAAGTTAATCAGCGACTTCAGGAACAGACGCGTTGAACTTAATGTGGGGCTGCGCAGATTGTTTGGCATATGGCAATAAAGTACCGCGAGAGTAAACAAAGTAGGTACTCAATATTATTATGAGACTGGCTGTAAAAGCGTGTGTGACCCCATCTTTAATATCCTAATGATATTTGACAATGGAAAAATTGATCTTTTTGACCCATACAATGTTTTGTTGACTATTGCTACAAATAATCCTGTGCTACTGGTTTTGTGGTCTAGGGTCACAAATATACAATCATTTTGCTGTTAGAAACTACTGTAAAGGCAAACATAGCCATATTTGACTTTCTTGTGGTTCTTGGTCTTTCATTATGAATTTCAACCTTTTTAAACTTCTTGGTAAAATTACCTTTGATCACCAAATGTGTAGAACCACCACATTTAGCAGGATAAGCTACAGTATATGCCCTTCTTTTTCATTGAGTCATTCCTTTAATTATGTACATAATACTAGAAATAAATTATGTTTAAAAGTATAGTATTTATAAATGATTTCTCAAGGGGCTTTTCAGTTTTATTTGGTGGCTTCTTGGAAGTCTCATTTTGTCATGTTGTTGGTGTTGTTTTCAGAGTTAATGTCATGAGTACAAGACACAGTATCAAGTTAAAAATATCGTATATAGAAATAGAGACGTCTGCATACTGTGCACATGCTGTGTGAAGAGCACCATACAAATATCTTAATGATTTATCCAATTAAATCACACAAGAAAAAATGCTAAAATCTCAGCTCGTGAGTATAATGACACAGTGGCCTTAAACTTTTCCTTCCATTGACTTCCATTCAAACACATTTGTATGCTTTGCATTTTCACATGTTCCAAAGTTAATGGTTCATGAACTCTGTAAGTTTATGTCATTTGATGACGTATGACCAATAACAGATCGATCCGGTTTAGGATGGAGGAAATAAATAAAATCGCATGTTCTTATATATGGCAGGATCTTAATGCTGAAAGTCTAGTGTGACCCCATTCACCATAAGCCCAGAAATCCCATGATAAAATGTGCTTGACACAGATCAGATGAAAATGGCAAACAAGTTGACAGTTGAATTGCGTGTGATTCTCAGTCATTTAACTTTATTCTGTTGTCATTCACAAAGTATGCCAGCGTGTGGTGTGACAAGCAGATTATTATTTATACTGTATAGTTATTTATTTTGTTGACACACTGCACACACTGTATGATGTCTCTATTATTTGACAGATTTGAAAGGAAACATGTCTTGAGAGACTCTGTAAACAGTAATTAGAGAGGCAGTGGTGTGGACTACCCATTTATCTCAAGAGTAAACAAGTCATCATTAAACATTATATTATATATTGATATAATGTACACTGCCTTAGAATGTACCTTGGCTGGCTGCAGGGCTTTCAGTAGGTAAAGAATCGTAGATCTCCCGTCATGGCAGCTTTCCCATACACAAGCATTTGCATGTCTTTTAGTTGTAAGAGCAAAAGAGGCGAGTTTGATTTCTGTACCATAACCAAACAAACATACCTCTGGAAGCAGGAACTAGTGCTGTCACTTCAAACCCTGCCGTGTCGTCTTCAATGAATCAAATGGATTTAAATGAGCCTGTTTTCTTCCTCTCTCTGTCTTGTATCTCGTACTTCTCTGAACACTTGTTGAATCTTTGTATCTTGCAGCACTGGTCAAGTTTTGCCCACTTATGCATTCGTTATTGCCCACTTAGGATGAACATGTTTACTTTGTTGTACTTTTTTATCAAATCACTTTTGGATAAATGTGTCCGCTAAATGCTTGAATAGAAATGTATAACTGTTAAGCCCATTGCACATCGAGTCCAAAATTTGCGTCTAAAATTTCCGCA
The DNA here is from genome assembly GCA_029783895.1 of Triplophysa bombifrons. Classification (NCBI taxonomy): domain Eukaryota; kingdom Metazoa; phylum Chordata; class Actinopteri; order Cypriniformes; family Nemacheilidae; genus Triplophysa; species Triplophysa bombifrons. Next base: position 20,924,959 of record CM056464.1, read on the forward strand.
CGTAAAAAAAAAAATAAGACCTCACTCAAGTTGTGTCAATCACATTTACACACTGCCTCCGATATGCCTCCGTCATAAAAAAAATTCGGACAGAGTTTTTCGCATCCGTCAAGCATTTTGAGCAGCCTTTTATAACAATTCAGAGACACTGTACAAATGAGAGCAAAATATGAAAAAACGCATACGAAAATTTTGGACTGTATGTGCAAAGACCTTTAAGCTTATTGGAAGGTCAAATAACAAGCCCACATTAAACAAAAACTCAAATTGTATCAAATAAAACGCAAATAAGTTAGATTTTATCTAGAAAAACTTTATTAAGAAATAATGCAATCAAGATATATAGACAACATTCACTGTCGTTATGAGACTTTAAAATGATGTGTGAAAAGGTTCAAAGGATGTTAACCAAACGTGTCAGTACTGTAGCCCTGACTTGTGTATTTTGCAGTACAGTAACTTGCATTATTATGGGTTCTCTTCCTCTACAACAAATACAAAAAACATTTGATACTTTCAGTCAGGTTGGAAGGCAGAATATGTTTGGCAGATAGACCAATTGATTCTCATTTTTAAAGCACACAGTTTGACTTCAAATGACAGTGACTGAGCTACAGTAAGAACTTTTTTAAGTGACTCCTTCGTCTGCTTTAATTTAATATCTTTCCATTCAGGGTGCAAAAATATAAAAAAGACATTTTGTCAAAACCGTGATTTGGATAATTTGTTTACAGCAGAGTGAGGTTATAGATCCATTTCATTTCAAGGATGGTGATTGTTTCAAAATGAAATCTTATTTGTGCATATTCACAGTTTGTACTTTGTAATTGCAGCCATTTAAAAAGCTAATTTATATATGGCACACTAGAAACAGTTGTTTTCTAAAGATGCAAATGTACCCGTTATGCATGATTGACTTTAGAAATGCCAGATTCATTTCAGTAAAGAATATAACACAGAAATAATTTTCCGCGCTCCCTGCAGTGTGGGGTCATGTTGAGTTATCACTAGACTGCAGATTTAAGTTGAAAATGAAAGAAGTTGAGGTATTTTGGGACCGGCATTCATTTTCAATCAACATCAGATAGAACATGGGTTCCCAAACTTTTTAGCCCACGACCCCCAAGATAACAGTGCCAGTGACACAAGACCTCCACTATCCTCGGAGGTGGTTAAAGTATACAAACATTGAGCGCAACTGTGCACATGTACTTGTTAGGTCTATCCAAACATAATGACGACATAAAAAGAACAAAATCTAAATTAATTTGTAGTAATTCACTCATTACTTTTCTTGTGGTTATACATAAACCATGAACTATTACTACAGATGGTCAAATTTCATCAAACTGATTCGAGTGCTGATGTATAGTCTCTTTTGTACCTGAGGTGCTCCTCCGCTGGCCTCCCTGTGTTTATTTGGTCGATATTAACCAACATTTAATTTTGAGAAATAAAAATATCCAAAACTTAAAGCCTGAAAAAGAATCTGCGTGCACATATGAGACTGTTCAATATGGTGCTGTAATAAGACATCCTGCACCTAACATAATGGGGTTGCTTATGATGTGATGTAATGACCTTAGTGGTCACGATCGCGGGGAAGGAAATTCGAAAGGTGTCTGTGTCTTTACAGTTTAAATGAATTTAACTTTTGCCTATTGTGTAAGTGAAAAAATGCAAGTTACTATTTCTAATCAAACTGATGTGTTAAACTCCCATTCTCACTCCCAAGGCATCAAAATCAAAGCGTCTTTATGTCACGAAGACTCTAAAGGTACTCCGAGGCATCATTATATAAAGTTTCACAATGCATAATTTTTTTGACACCTTGGGAGTGAGAATGTGCTGGTATAGTATGTAAAGAAAATATAAGATATGGTCACCACACATATCAAGCTTATAGCATTCAGGCAGCTCATTTCAATCAAGCTTGCTCAGCCAAACTCATCTGGTGCAGCTAATCAATGACAACCAATGGTGATGGAACACATACTAGACTGTAGCCGTTTCTTAATTCCAATAATGCAAAGAATGGACTTGTGTCCTTGCTAGATTGGTCTTGGCAAGTTAAGACTCTGGAATCTGAACTCGTGTGGACAGAAGGACTCGGTCCCGTTATATTACAAATTGAACATCAGAGGACTTGATGCTTCACTCAAAGAATAATACTTGATGTTTAAACGAAGTTAAATGAAATAACATGGAAGGTGAAATAACACCAATTTTTTTTTTTCTGTTGTGTTTGTAGTAGCGCAGTTATCGTTGCTAGTGAACAATATTTTTGGTTTACGATTGTAACATGTTCTGAAGTCATGTTTCCGTGCATTCTCGCTGTTTTACGGTTTCTGTCTGGTAGCTTAGCTTAGCCTCATTGTTGTGCTAACATAGAAGGCGTTTTCTGCTAAATTTACTCACAACCAGGAGCATACACATTTAGTTTGTCCACCACGGCAGCCTCATTGTGTGCTGCTCTCATCATGTTAAGACCAAAGAGTGTAAAGACTTGAGGCTCTACCTGCACGACTGAAGATGTTACTCCTCTGGTTGCACTTGGGGGTTTCAACATTCACCTTGACAAACTGCATGATTGCATCGTTGGACCTCTACTAATCCCAACTACAGCTATGCACAAATCAGGTAACCAATCGGATCTTATTTAGCCTACACACGCTACTGCAATACTGAGCATACCCAAGTCATCCCCGCTGCACACTTCTGACCATTTTATTCTTACTCACAATCTATCTACAGTAGACACAACAGATGCCTCCCTCACAGGTTATCTTTAGATATAACCAACGCTCACTCTCTCCCTCATGCCTCTTTGGTTTCATCCGCACTCCCTTCCCCGAAGCAGCTCTCATTACTGGATGTTACAGTGCTACTAACACTCTAACTCTAACTTATGCCCACTCACCTTTAGACCATCCTGTGCGATGCTCTCTGCCCCTGGTTATCTGATGTTCTCTGTGAGCTTCGGTTTAGGCTCAGTGCTGCTGAAAAAAAGTGACGCAAATCAAATGACCCCACAGACCTTTGTCATTATCTCTCCTAACTTCATTCTCCATTGATGTCTCCACTGCTACGTAAAACTCAATACTACCACTCTAGGATCAACAGTGCACCTGACTCTCGTACTCTCTTTGTAACCTTCTCTGCTCTTCCAAGTTCACCTACCCCCCCCCCCTTCGTCAGCTTTAACAGCTGATGATTTTGCCTCATTTTTTATAAATAAAACTACTGTCATCAGCAGCCTGATCTCCACACCGCTTCCTCACACATGTGTCCTAACTTCTGACACGCACACACTCCCCTCATTCTCTCAACTTTATGAAGCTGCTGTTTTTTAAGGTCATCGACTCGAACCATCCGACTACCTGCCCACTAGATCCAATCCACACGCATCTCCTTCAGGTTATCACTCCATCAGTTCTCACTGCTATCACCCATATTATTAACTTGTCTCCCCACACTGGTACATTTACTATGGCTTTTAAGGGGACCTGCATAACCACACTTCTGAAAAGACTCACACTTGATCCTGAAAACTACTGTCCAGAATCTCTCCTCCCAAACATTCCTAAGTCTCTGGCATGTATTGTGTTCAACCAACTCTCCTACTTCCTCACTCAGAATAATCTCCTGGACGGCAACCAGTCAGGAATCAAGACTGGGCATTCAACTGAAACTGCCCTACTCTCTGTCATCTAAGCTCTGAGACTGGCATGGGTCGCATTAAAATCATCGGTACTCATCCTGCTAAATCTATCTGCTGCTTTTGACACCATTATTCACAACAGGAGTCACGTGACGATAGGCGAGGGACGTGACTCACTCACGTGGGGCGAGGGACGTGACTCACTCACTCACTTATGATGTCCTAATTGCTTCCATTACCTACCCCACTTGTAAGTCGCTTTGGATAAAAGCGTCTGCTAAATGACTAAATGTAAATGTAAATGTAAATGTGACTCGCATGCAGACTCTCCTGTAAGCGGCGGTTTACAGGACGATGACGGATGAGAACTTTTATAAGCTTCATTTTTGACATTTATCTAGCACAAATAGGGCCAACATTTCAAAAGTACAGAGGCAAAAACAGAGGACAATAACGCCTCGGAGAATAGCGCAAGTGTAGGTTAATGTTGTGTCACTGAATGTCCCTTTTTTTGCAATGCAGTTTCAAAATACAACAAATAAACCATTTTGAATGTAGAATAGCCTGGTTGGGCATCTTACAATGTTGTTGTTGTTTAGTTTAAAATACAACATCAGAAAGTTCAAATGTAGGAAAGAACTGTGAGTGTCTAATGGGGCAAAAAAAAAAAAAAAAAAACATTGCTCCCATATTTAGTGTAACAACTACGACTGCTAGTCAACAAGCCACCCACCAGAGGGAGCCGTCTCCGGAATTCTAGGCTCTACTTTCATGCCACGACCTCACTTCCTGTGCCATATTTAAACAAACTATGCCAGCCACATTATGCGAAGTAATGCCAGTTATACCCTCACTGCCTTACCAAGCGTTTATACAATTTGATAACCTGTTATGACCATTGTGCTTGCTATTGGATTTACGTTTATTGGATTACTGCAACTGCTTTGTTTGCCTGATTGGACTGACCCATTGTTACTGATTTATTGTCTGTTTATTGACCACGGATCTGCTTACTGGATTGTATTGAGATTACCCTTTATTAAACGTCTGCATATGGATTCTAACATTGCCTCTATGTCGACTCATTACATTTAGGGCCCTATGATTTAATCGCAGAATCCAGGCGTAAAACAGATGTTGCTGTATAACGCGGATTCGCACAGAATCTGGCAAATGTATTTTTTCTTAATCAGAAAGTAGCACCGAACAGCTAAGAAAATTCAAATTGTGCATGAATAAATTTTGAAATATTCAGATAATGTTTAAATATGTAGTCTCCAATTGTTTTGCGTGTGCTCGTGGATCTTTCAGAGAACGCATGCACATGAACTGTTTCTGTTTCATGTGAGAAAAGCAACTGTCAAACACACTCTGCGGTGACCCATCAAAATAAAAGTCCAGTCCAGTTATAAAACAGCAACAGTTTACCACAGCATCCCTCTTGATTTTCACTGAGTTAATAATTTACTTTTTATAAATTTATAAACTACTAAAGAAAATGTGCTAAAATTAAAATTACTTGCATTTAAGTAGACTAAAAAAACTAAATATTTTTTTATTTCTATTTTATTTTTTCCCTGTATGGTTCAACATATCTACTGCAGGTTTTTTACTATAATTTTTAAGTGAATGCTGTAGTACACTGAAGTATTTTTTCATATGGGCAAATACAGTATATTACTATTGTATAGTAAATGACGGAAAACACAGAATCCCCCAAAAATGTAACCGAACAATCGGAATTTGGTAAAAAAAACAGATTTCTTATTGTTGTTGTGTCATCCCTCATACTGCAGGCCATAGCTCCCCGGCTCTCATTTGGGATGCTTTTCATGAACTGATCCCCATGACAAACTAATTGAATAGCCCTGGTGTAGGTCATTCAGGATATAATGGAGCAGTGTGGTCTATGAGCCTCTGCAGCTCACTACTCGGGTACCCCAGGGGTCAGTGCTTGGACCACTTCCCTTTTCAATATATCCTTAGGATCGATCATCACCGACCACATAGTTGAACTTTAAATACAAAACTTCTTGCCTTAACAGCTCTACAACAAACTACATGTTGTGACAAAATAATAGTAATATTATGAGAATTTTGCTGTTTTATGTTCTACGTTTCCCAAGACCACACAACACGAGTACAGACAAGAACGTATATTGAGAAAAGGCTCTGTGTCCTTTTTTGATAGCCTTCTAATAGCTCCTCTACAGCTGTTCATTTGTAGCATGCTTAAAACCCCACCTTCATCCCCACCTCCTCCTTATGTGTCTGCATCTATCAGGTCTCTCCCCATGTTTCCTCTAGGACTCAATTCCTCATCATTTTCAACGCTCACGCACCTGTCCCCTGTTTATCATCGCACCTGCCCGTCATCATCCTCATCACTGGACACTACTTATACTCACCCACCCTGCTTTCATGTTCATTGTCAAGTCTCAAGTGTATATGGATGTACAGTATTTATTAAAGGGTTTTGCTCCTGGATCTATCCTCGTCTGTGTTTCTGGGGACATTCTGTGACAGGGAGCAGGTTTTAAATGCATGAAGTTGGAGACCAACTAAATGCATGAAATGTCATATGTGCTTTTACAGAGGTTCCTGTGTGTGAAGATGCTGCATTAATTCATAGGGAGGTGCATTTATTTTCAAGAGGAATTTAGGACCCAAGTGTAATTTTGTCATTTCCTCCAGCATTTTGTACCATTTCCCTTTACAGTGAATTAAATGTATCAAAATATATCTCATCCATCCTAACATTGATAACATCAGCCATAGTGGCAGTGTGTTACATCAGAGCAGATTATTTTCCTTAAATTTTCTCACACATGCGAGTTTTATATAGAGGACGAAAAAAGACCCAATAAAGTGTATAAATAAATTGCATGAATAAATAAATTCATAAATAAAGACATAAATGCTGAAATGAACAGATACAAGTAATACATAATAAAGTCCTACCCAAATCTGCAATGAGCAGGATTCAGACCGGTGATCAGTCTAACTTCAACATGAGAGTCTGACACCCTAACAAGTGTCCCATACAACTTTACATCTCACATTTATCACAGATGAGGAGTGAGAACTTTATAATAAGATTTTCTTTATTTCTGTTTTTACATTAATTCTTTTACTGATTAATTGATTTGTTAATTGCTACATTTATCTATTTATTAATTTAAACTTAAGTAATTTTCAGCACATTAGTAAATCCATTGTATGCAGAGCGGTAAGGAAAGTGTGCCTCGCTCATAAGCGCTGACATGTTGCTTTCTTCTTTGGAGCTGTTGCCATGGTGATTCGTAATATAGGAGCTCCATTGATCATGGCTTTTCATAGTCAGGTGCACACGATTTACTCATAGTAAGCCCACCCAGAGTTGATTGAAGTAACTCAAATCAGCTGTTCTGAAACCAAAAACTAAAAGTTAAGCATCTCGGTGTAAATCAACTCAGAGTTCACATTCACAACTCAGTGTCAGTTGAACCTCCTTATTGAACCTCTGTTCATGCAAGAGGTGGGCAATTCGCGAGAGCAGCATCAAAGTCTCTGAGAAGTGTTGGGCGACCCAAGACTGTTCCTCAGGCCATACCCCTTCCCATTCGACCAGATATTCAAGGCGGCCGCCCAATCGCCTGGAATTGAGCACGGACTCGACCCGGTAGATCTGCTGGGCGGCATCGATTGGAGGAGGATCAGCCACCACACTAGGCAATGTGGAAGGAACAGAAAAAGGATTAGTGAAGGGTTTGAGGAATGAAGGTGAAATTCAGCTGAAGACGGTAGGTGGCTGGCTGATTTGTCTTAGGATGATTTGTCTCGAAACAGGTGGACAACAGCTGTCACGAACGATGGGTATCCTGAAAGATGGGATTGAGAAAGAGGGCTGGAGGAAAGATGGGACATGGTGTGGTGGTATCGGGGCTGGCACTGTATTGGCAGGAAAAAGGTGATCCGTAGGAGACGTTAAAACTGAATTGGGTGAAAAACAGTGCCCAACGTGCCTGCCGGAAGTTGAGACCCTTTACATCTGACAGAGAGTGGGTGTGGAACAGAGGGCTTCCTTAAGACGCTGAAAGCCGAGGAGGGCATCGGTGCTCCAGGACAGAGATTTGGACATCATACTTATCATGGAGATGAGTGGGGATGAAATGGAGCTGAAGTTGGCGATAAAGCTTTGGTAAAAGTTGCCAAAACCTGGGAAATGCTGAAGTCCTCGGACATTGGAGGGTTGTGGCCATTTCCGGAAAAAACTGGATGCGGCAGGGGATGTAGATGGACAGATGAAATGTTGCGCCAAGGCCTCAGAGATATATTCCTCCATGGCCCAGAATTCCCTGTATTCGTTGAGTTCCCGTACCTTGACAGGCGTCTTCGGACTTTCCAGCGAAGAGGCGCTTACCGGTACAGTATGGGCTGCAGTGATGGAAAACCTGCCAGGAGACCACCCAGACTACAATCCACAGGTAAATGGGTAACAAATACAACTGGGTCAGAACTAGCAACTTACACATAAACGACAACTAGACCTGACAAAGCACAAATGGAGAGTGAGAGTGTATATAGAGTCTGGGGGATAGGGTGTAGGTGCAGGTGTACTCAGTAAGATGGTGAGGGTCTGGGAGAGAGCACCGGTGCAGGGGGCATGGCCGTCTGAGGTGCGGAATCCGTTACAATGTTATATACATTATATAAAGATATTTTTTCAACAGAATGTCTTAAGTGTTCCCCGTTTAACGTCTGTGTGTAAAAACAATATTGAGTGCTCATGAGAAAAGATATAAGAGATTTTAAAAGGTGTATTTTCAGGCGGTCTGAGGCCAGCCGAGCATCTCCTGCTGAAATGAATGGGAAAACTGGCATACACCTCTCTCCTGGTTTTCTGCTTGGGGAATAATATGCACAGATGAATAATTCAGAATAAGACCAGCAAAGCAAACAAGGTCGATTTGATATTGCGTTAACATCAAAAAATATTCCAAAACCAAAGATAAAACTAAATATGTCCCAAACCTCCTAGACTACGTTAGACGTCATTCTGAAGATGAACAAGCAGAATAGAAGTGTTGTAGAGATGATTTCCAAACGTTAAGAACAATATTTACACCTCTCACTTCTGCTTACATGACTGTGAACGCCCAGTATAGACGCTTGACAAAAAAAGTAGATTGTCTGTGTCTCCGAGCGCAGGACCTTGAGACAGATGCTGTGATTGGCACGGAAACAATGAGCCCCGAGTGCTCCTTCTGCACTGAGGAGGTGTTGCCTAGCAGCGGTGATGATGTGTGTGTGTGTGTGTGTGTGTGTGTGTGGTAGAATGGATATGGGTCTGCAGGACTATTAGATGAGCATTTTCCGTTGCCAGACATGCATTCACCCTTTCCAATCAGACTCTGAAACGCATAGGGTGGAGTATAAATCCTTAGAGCAGCAGAGAAGACTTCGATTAAAGCGTCTATACTGAAATAACATAACCACAATGAGCATCAGCATGTTTAATGGTACTTCACCGCATTTCATTTCTAGAAATGTGTATCGATTCAGACCCACGGGAGCCATTAGTGCTGTTGATTTATTGTTCCCTTTCTGTCGGTCTCTCGACGTTGTGTCGAAAGACGACAGATGGGGTTCGCCCTTGAGAACCTATCAGCTCTGACTACTTTAGAAAAGGCCAATGGAAATTGGCGAATGAAATTTGCATGCCGGGCTCCGCCCCCGGATATCCCGTATAAAAGGAAGCCAGCGTGCTTCATTCATTCACCGTTTGTTCTTCAGAGCCATCGCTCATGATTACAAGCTCCTTAAAAAAAGGGAAATTTACTTTTTCAAACTCGCTGGTTCTACGACGTGTGCAGCGGATCGTCCCTCTGTTCCTGCAGCGACCTTCCCCTGGGCGTCTCGGCGATTCCAGTGGTGCTCGAGAATTTTTCCAAAAAGCCCTTTTCAGGGCTGGGCTAATTTCTCCAGCGGCATGTCCCGCTGTTCTCTTGGGTGCGGCGCCCTCATCGAGGAGGGGGACGGACATGAGATCTGCGTTAGGTGTCTGGGCGTCCAGCATGCCGAGGCAGCTTTCATAGACCCATCTTGCCTGCACTGCGGGCGGATGGGCATTCAGACGTTGCGGTCATGGGTGGCTGTCTTCCTACTGGAAACAGCCACCACTTCGCTCGCTACCCAAATTGCGACGACGGGGGCGAAAGCCCTGCTGTCCGCAAAGGCTAGCTGCGTTGGTGATGTGGGGACTTCAGCAAGCGCAAACCCGCCAGCTAAACGCTCACGGGCCGCCTGCTCCCCGTTTCGCTCGTCTGGCCGTTCCCCAACCGGCGGTGGCATACCGTCCGGATCCTCTGTCACGTATTCCGAAACGATGCGTGATGAAGATGAGATGTCGCTCGCAGCATCGGGGGGAGATTTGCTGGCATCCGACACTGAAGACTCCGCGCAGCCTCCCCCTTGTGGAGGCAGGGCGCTGGAGGAAGCGGATGTTGAGATGTCGGCCATGCTCACCCGGGCAGCCGCGGGCATTGGGTTGCAGTGTACACCACTGCCTCCACCCAAGCGCTCGCGGCTGGATACTTGGTATCTGGGGTCGGAGCGCGGTGCAAAACCGCGCCCACCCCCGGTGCCATTTTTCCCGGAGGTGCATGAGGAGCTGTGTAGGACTTGGAGCGCCCCACTTACGGCACGTTCCAGTCAGACCAGCTCCAACTCCCTTACTTCCCTCGATGGTGGGGCGGCCAAAGGCTACGTCGATATCCCCCAGGTGGAGCGTGCTGTTGCGGTGCATCTTTGCCACCTGGAGGAATCGGCCGCGCCTTCCATCCAAAGCGTGTAGGACTTCGGCATCCCTGGTGTCGAAGGCCTACGTCGCTGCGGGTCAGGCCGCCTCCTCCCTCCATGCCATGGCCATCCTGCAGGTCCACCAGGCCAAGGCGTTGAAGGAGCTCCACGAGGGTAAGACCGACCCGGGGATTATGCAGGAACTCCGTGCTGCCACTGACCTCGCTCTAAGGGCGACCAAGGTGACGGCGCGGGCCCTGGGTCGGACGATGTCCACATTAGTTGTCCAGGAGAGGCACCTCTGGCTTAACCTTGCGCAGATGAGTGACGCCGAGAAAGTCCGCTTTCTCGACACACCCATCTCGCAGGGTGGGCGGTTCGGTGACACCGTCGAGCACTTCGCTCAGCAGTTCTCGACGGTGAAGAAGCAGACAGAGGCCATCAGCCACATTCTTCCTCGCCGCGACTCGTTCTCGAGCGACGTCTGCTTCCCGGCAGCCCAGGCCCCCTTCGACATCAGCTCCGGTTCCCGTGCCCCCGGTCCAGGCTGCGCCCCGGAGGAAGAGGTCGAAGGGGAAACCGCCACCCCATCAGCAGCCTTCCAGGAGGAAGCGCCCCTGACGGGAAGACCCCAGGGAGGATACCATCGGGCCCGACCATCACAGCTACGCCTCTGAGAAGTCGGTCAGGGATGGTCCCTGCCTCGTCCCAACAGCTGGGCCCTTTTCAGGGCCTGGCGCCCACATGCTCAAAGAAAGAGCCATTTTCCTCCCTGGGTGTTTCCCTCTGCCGTCAGCACACTCCACTGGACTGTGCTCGGCAAACCGACCTCACGTCCCCGCGGGACGTGAGGTTGGGTATTCATGGCAGCTACCACCACTCTCTCTACGACAGTGTGTGCAGCTGTCTCGCCAGGCAGGTAAGTCAACGGGGCCAGTCTCCCCTCCGGGGCTCCCCCCCCGTCGAGGAGAGGTTGGCCTCTGCGGGAACGGTGAAGCAGATTGTTCCTCTAGCCCCCCTGTCTCAGTCCCTGGGAGCTTGGCAAGAGCTACCCACACTGTCTCGGTGGCTGGAGAGAACGATCCGTCTTGGCTACTCGATCCAGTTTGCCAGAAACCCTCCCAGGTTTCGGGGCGTCCTTTTTACCTCAGTCAGGGGTTCGGATGCTCCCGTCCTTCGGGCAGAGGTCGCCACCCTTCTGGCAAAACAGCCTATCGAGCTCGTCCCCCAGGCCAAGATGTTCAACGGGTTTTACAGCCCGTATTTCATCGTCCCCAAGAAAAGCGGTGGGCTGCGCCCGATTCTAGATCTGCGTACCCTGAACAAGCACCTTCACAAGTTGCCGTTCAGGATGCTCACGCAGAGGCGCATCCTGACATCCATTCGATGTCAGGACTGGTTCGTGGCTATCGACCTGAAGGACGCTTACTTTCATGTCTCGATTCACCCTCGCCACCGACCGTTCCTACGGTTCGCCTTCGAGGGACAGGCATATCAGTACAGGGTCCTCCCCTTCGGTCTGTCCCTGTCCCCACGTGTCTTCACGAAGACCGTGGAAGCCGCCCTCTCTCCCCTCAGGGAAAGAGGTGTGCGGATACTCAACTATCTCGACGACTGGCTTATCTTGGCACACTCGCGAGATCTGTTGTGTACACACAGGGACCTTGTGCTCCGGCACTTAGATCGGTTGGGGCTTCAGGTCAACCGAGACAAGAGCAAGCTCTCCCCGGTGCAGAGCATCCTCTTTCTCGGTATGGAACTCAACTCTGTCTCCATGATAGCGCGACTGTCAACAGAGCGCGCTCAGTCAGTGTTGAACTGCCTGAAATCCTTCAGGCAGTCCACGGTCTCCCTGAAACAGTTTCAGAGGCTCCTGGGGCATATGGCGTCCTCGACGGGGGTAATACCCCTCGGGTTGATGCACATGAGACCGCTTCAACACTGGCTTCAGAGTCGAGTTCCGAGGAGAGCGTGGCACACTGGCAGCAGGCGTTTGGTGATCACGCCTTTCTGCCGGCGCACCCTAACCCCCTGGTCTTCCATGACCTTTCTTCGGACTGGGGTCCCTCTTGGGCAGGTTACAAGGCATGTCGTTGTGACGACCGATGCCTCCCTGCAGGGGTGGGGTGCAGTGTGCAACGGACACGCAGTAGCGGGGCGTTGGACGGGTCCCCGCCTGCGCTGGCATATCAACTGCCTAGAGTTGTGGGCTGTGTTTCTGGCACTGAAGAGGCTACGGCCTCTCATCCAGAACAAACATGTTCTGGTCCGCCTCGACAACACAGCAGCCGTAGCGTTTATCAACCGTCAGGGTGGCATGCACTCTCGGCAACTGACACGACTTGTCCGACGCCTCCTCCTCTGGAGTCAGCAGGTGACCCGTTCCCTGCGGGCCACTTATATCCCAGGCGTCCTGAACCAGACAGCCGATGCGCTCTCTCGTCAGCTTACGCCTCGTGGAGAGTGGCAGCTCCATCCCCGTGCAGTCCAGCTCATTTGGATGCTGTTCGGGCAGGCCCAGGTAGACCTGTTCGCCTCCCGGGACACCACCCACTGCCCGCTTTGGTACTCCCTGTCCGAGGCCCCCCTCGGCACGGATGCCCTTGCGCACAGCTGGCCACGGGACAAGCGGAAGTACGCCTTCCCCCCATTGAGCCTCATTGCACAGACCTTGTGCAAGGTCAGGGAAGAGGAGCACCAAGTGCTACTAGTTGCGCCGTATTGGCCCAACCGGACTTGGTTCTCAGAGCTAATGCTTCTGACAACATCTCCCCCCTGGCCGATTCCCCTGTCGAAGGACCTGCTCTCCCAGGGGAAGGGCACGTTCTGGCATCCCAGACCAGACCTCTGGAACCTCCATGTCTGGTCCCTGGACGGGACGAGGAGACCCTGAGTGGGCAACCCCCCTCTGTGGTGGAGACTATCACTCAGGCTAGGGCTCCATCCACTAGGCGGCTTTACGCCTACAAGTGGCGCCTCTTCTCATCCTGGTGTCTCTCACGACGAGAAGACCCGCGGAGATGCTCGGTCGGGAGCGTGCTGTCCTTTTTACAGGAGAGACTGGAGACTAACATCTCCCCCTCCACGCTGAAAGTGTATGTAGCCGCTATTGCCACTCATTCGGTTGATGGAAAGTCTCTAGGGCAGCACGACCTGATCGGCAGGTCCCTAAGGGGTGCGAGAAGGCGGAATCCGCCTCATCTCCGCTCCATACCCTCTTGGGACCTTAATGTGGTCCTGGCGGGCCTTTCTGGCCCCCCCTTCGAGCCCCTTGGAGGTTCCGATCTCCCCCATCTGTCGGGTAAGACGGCCCTCCTGGTGGCGCTCGCTTCTTTCAAGAGGGTAGGGGACCTACAGGCATTCTCCGTGTCCCCGGATTGCCTCGAATTCGGACCTGGTCACTCTCACGTTATCTTGAGACCCAGGCCCGGATACGTGCCCAAAGTTCCCACTACTCCCTTTCGGGACCAAGTGGTGAACTTGCAGGCGCTCCCTCTTGGGGAGGAAGACCCAACCCCATCCGTGTTGTGTCCAGTACGCGCACTGCGCCTCTACCTGGACCGCACACAGAGCTTTAGGAGCTCTGACCAGCTCTTTGTCTGTTTTGGAGGTCACTGACACTGGATCGTGGCCGCCGTCAGGGTGGCGTACCGATCCCAAGACTGCCCATGCCCCTTGGAGGTTAGGGCCCACTCCACTCGGGGCATAGCCACCTCCTGGGCATTGGCTAGTGGTGCCTCTCTGGCAGACATTTGTAGAGCTGCAGGTTGGGCTACGCCCAACACCTTCGCGAGGTTCTATAACCTTCGCGTAAACCCGGTATCAGACCATGTCCTGCGTGGCAACATGTAGGACTGGCATCCGGCTGGGCGTATGCCTGCGAAAGCACCACCACACCCTCTAGCAGGTTGGGTTAGTGTGCTATCTACCTCTCTTCTTACCCCTTCTGGGTTAAGAAAAGGTATCCTTCTGCCTTCCTTCTTACCCAACCATTTGGTTAAGAACAGGCATTCCATCCATCACTAAGCAAGCACCCCCTGGGGGTTGGCTGGGCGGAGCAGCCTTCCCCCTGAGGCCGGGAAAACATGTGAGCTATCCCCGATAGCTCTAACCGGACCTAGTGCTACCGGACGTATGTAACACCCCCTCCCTGGGCTGTTCCGTCTGATGTATTTTCATGAATGGTTCCCATCCTGGTAACCCATGACCTCCCTAGGTGGACCTCCAACTCGCGGTTAACTATTAGTCCGCATTTCTCATGCGATCTCCCCTCATGGCGAGACCATGCTTTTCCACTATTTTCCTCCCGATGGTAGGAAGTGGCCTCCGCAGCGCATCCCTAATTAAGGAAGTTGCGCTTACCCAGTGGTACCTGCTCCGGACGGCCTCTCGCCAGTAAGAGGGAAAAGGCCCCGTCCGTGGAAGGTAGTGGTCAGGGTCTTCCCATCTTCCCCAGGAAGCTCTGGGAACCTCGACCAATCTCACTGGAAGGTTACAGTTTCGCGAAAGCCTCGAGTTGACACGCCAAGGCCTGTTACCGTCGCTTCGTTGGAGACTGTGATGCGATAGGCGTTGTGGCGTTTTCCAAAGGGAACCCCATCTGTCGTCTTTCGACACAACGTCGAGAGACCGACAGAAAGGGAACGTCTTGGTTACGTATGTAACCTCGGTTCCCTGATGGAGGGAACGAGACGTTGTGTCCCTCATGCCACTAACGCATATCGCCTCTGCAGCAGTCGTGAGAGGCTCTCAGGCTCTTCAGAACAAACGGTGAATGAATGAAGCACGCCGGCTTCCTTTTATACGGGATATCCGGGGACGTCTTAATTACATTGAGATGCATGTTCAGGTGATTTTATTGGAAATCTTTTTTTTTCACTTCCAGACGAAGACAGGAAAGTTATTCACATTAATACAATGCATAGAAGACCGAATGATGAGTCAGTGCTTGTTGTATCTCTGTATATTTCACACAGTATAATGCATTTCCAACCTCCACCTGATCGGCCAAATACCAAAGAGAAACTGCAAAACACACCAAAGACACTTTAGAGTTAATGCACTGAAATTTGAATGAAGATGTCTAATCCCAAAAAAGTGTGAAAATGCCTCAGCAGTAGTCAGGACTCATCATAGGCCTCTCATAAGTGCTACAATCAGTAAACAGCATGAGTGCTTCCCTCTATTCTTCCTGCCCTAATGGAAGCGCACACTTCTGCTGTAGCTGAATGCCACTGTCACACATAATCTTCCACTGATACCACACACACATCACTTTCTTTAGTTTCTTTAAACTCCAGGTCTGAGCCCACGCTCCGTGCTTCATTTCACTCAAATTTAAAGAGCCTGAAAGCCACGAAGCTTGTAGGACAGCTCGCCTGCTGGAGATATTCCAGCACTTTAATATGCGATAATAGAAGAAGACAAAGGTACAGATAATAGTGTCTAACAGAGAAACCTGCACTGACAGCACAATGTTTATTAAAGCCAAAAGTCACCTATAGAGGTCATGATTAGTGTTTATTAGTCAGATGGGTTGGAAGAGTTTCATGATGACGATGACCCTTTGCTACTCCACCATTTGTCACGCAGCAGACGGAAGGCAAAATCAATTCAAAAATCTCATCTCACTTGATGAAATGTGCCAAAATAGCCAAGCCACCACTTACATAACAGCATAAGTCATCAGACTTTAATGGAGTTTTAGATAAATGCAGTCAAAAGTCACATTCAAGCAAGCCAATTTTCAAATAGAAAAAGATCATCATTAGAGAGTCTGGGAGACAATTTCTACATATGTTCTAAACACAGATTTGTTATAGTTTAGATGTTGACTCCTGTCTGTGGGTAAAATCAACCATCTAGAGGTGTGTTCTTAATCGCTTTTCTGTCTGTTTAAAGCCTGTGCTTGTAGTTCACAGAGTCAATCTGTAGTTTTGTAGTTCTGTTTGTCTTCAGTTTAATAGCTTCATTTAAACGGAGGGAACTTGTAAACCAAGATAAGAGATAAAAGAAATGTCTTCAAAAGGTTCAATTGCAATGTCACTGCTAGATTGCAGTACAAAACCAAAGGCATAGCTTCATAATGCTGTGAAGGAGCGTGGAATATTTGTATGTTTACACGCTCATGCATTACAAATCCTCCTGCACTGTTCCCCAGCCAAGCTGCTTGACTCACAGTGTTCTCTTGCACATGTGCTGTATTCATCTGAACCATTTGTATAGCTTGTATTATATTTTTTTCGATAATGTATAGAAAAGCATTTTAATATAGTATAGTTTGTATTTTTGGTTTATTTATAGGAAAACATTTTTTATGCATAGTATATTTATTGTTAAACTATCAGGAGAATAGCTATGTATGCCTGTATATATGTAGCACCATGGTCCTGTGAGGCACGACATTTCGTTCCACTGTGTGTCCCCACATTCAGCGGAATGACAATAAAGCTCGAACTAACTGTATGATGGGAGTTTAAGTCTTCAGCTCGTCTGCTAATGGAAAAATATTTGAGGAGACTCACAAATCAAATAAATGGTTCCAAAGTGACAACATAAACAAAGGTTACTGCGCAGGCGCGCATTCGTGGGCTGCCCTTAACTTCAAGTACACATTCACAAATAATAGAGTGCCTGTAGATTATTTCTGATCACAAACACAAGCGTTAACTGCAGTCCAGACACAAGTGTCCGATGAAACGGTCTAGACGTTATAATGTACGCCATCAGAGTTAGAATATCTCGGGAACATTGTTGGAAACATTTCAGATAATATAAGTACAAAAGAGAGGCTTCATTGTGCTGCATAAATGTACCCTATGAATCTATTAGTTATAAAGTAGAAATGTGCCAGACACTATTTAAGCACTGTTTGGTCATACTTAACACCTGATCTCTCAGAACACAGAAAATACAGGAAAAAAATGCACAAGATCCTTCAAACTAAACACCATCGGCATCTTTGTATCCATAATGTGACATTTGAGATATCACAGGACTTTATTTTATCTAGAGTAAATTGTCTGCATCATAATATACAACAGAGACAGTTACAATTTTAACTTGCAAAGTTAAAAATAACATTTCCTTCCATGACTCCAGACAAGAATTCAGTTGTTTTGAAGGAAGGTTCATTATGGACCTCATGTTTGGAGCTGGTTACAGCACAGCACTGCCTCTCAATTCAATTTGACTTAATAGAACCATTGCCGTGAATGTTCAAAACAATGCATTCTTATTGTTTACCCTAAATTTAAACTTTATTTAAAGAAGAAAGGTCCCATTATGAAAATCTCTTCTTCCACAGTCTTGGTCAACCTTCCATACGACCTGAAGTTCTGTTTTCGTGTTCAAATCTGTTCTCACTATACATGCTCTCTTTAGGAGTATAGTCATTGTGCCATTTCTTTTTACATTTATTTGAGTGATCTCTGATGGATCCCTTACCGATTGTATGAAATATATTAAACGTTGGTTGTCCAATAACTTTCTTGATAAGAAATTGATGGATTAATGATATACAAGAACATCCATTCTCATTCTCTGTCATTGCTCCAAAACTATTTATAATAATAAATTTATATATAGTCAGCCCCATCAGTGGAGAAATTTTGAACCAATTTTCATTGCACTTTGTTGTAACTCCTAGGTGATTTCCCAGAAAGGGATTCGTTTAAACCAGGACTAAGCCTTAGTTAAGTAAGGATATTTAAGTCGTTTTTAAAAACATACTTTACAATTTAACATTACTGTGTGCATCTTAAGACAAAACAATCGCACTGACATATTTCAAGATACAGTATGTCAGTGTAAGTTGTTTTCGATTAAGCACTTTGATCAGACATTGAAGAGGGGCAAAGCACGCTCAGAATGGCTTGAGGAGGCCACCCAAGACTTGAGACTGCATCTCTTTTCCTCAAGGGTCATTATTCATACATGTCTGTTAAGTCCACAAAACCACAGCGTGTGCTATTTGTTATTGCATTACTGTCAAACTTTACCTGTACAGCATATGATGAAACTGTGTCAGGCTTTCAAAGATCTGGAGGTTTGGTGTTAGGGCTGTGTTTCTCAACATCCCTGCCAGGACCATCTCTAGTCTGAGTTCTTTTTTTGGACAAGCAGCATGCAGTGTGCACATCTGATGAGAGGCTTTTGCTGATATTCTAAGACACTTCAAGTGATTGTTCACATTTTTGATAACAACTCTTTTCCACTTGTTTGCTTCTTGAGGACGCTGCAGGCCAGGCCACCCACTTCACACCAGCTGACAGTCCAGCTCTTTAGCAGTCTCGTTCAGCTTCTGTAAAACTCAGCTCTTCTTCCTTTGTTTAAAAAGCTCTTTCTCCACATGAAAATGCAAAAAACTCTATAAAGCGCTGTCAAGAGCATGCCAAACCAATAGGTGCCAACCCCGAACTGTAAAGCCATGTTGGGCAATCAGAAGCCTGAAAAAGTTTATGACAGGTCCCGGTAGGGTAACAACAAAGTAGATAACAGTGCACAGTCTGACGGAGCAAAATCTTCAGTTTCACTGGCTACACAACAACACTGCAACCAGAGTTTCTGACCATCTTCACCCTAGCAGGGGTTTTCCCAAATGTTTGCTTTCAGTGACCTGATGCTATGTTTGCGTGTAGACAATCGGCCAAACTGCATATCCAGAAAAACTGTGCTTTGCCAAATGCACAAGTAATTGCACTATATGGAATAAAAACAAGAACAAATAACCACATGAACAACATGTAAATATTAAATATTGTCAGTGTATGATCTCAAACAAAAGGCAAAATTACAAATATCTTGCTGTCCTAAATACTCCAGAGCTCAGAAATAAAACAGAAAAGTAATCTTAGTTATTTATTTTAACAAAGAAATCTGTTATGTGGCATTTGATGTTGGTTAATTTACAGTCTGCACTAATAAGTAAACTAAGAGAGAGCTTCTTTCCTTCTCACTATGACAGCAAAGAAAGGACACTGACATGAACTGACTGGAAACAGAAAAAAACTCACCAGCAGCGGGTAACACTTCAGTATAGGGACCGATTCTCACTATTAACTAATTGCTTATTAGCATGAATATTATTGGAATATTGTCTGTTTATTAGTACTCATAAAGCACATATTCTACATCCCTAATCCTACCCAATACCTAAATCGGACACAATTTATTTTGAGGTCCAGTTCTCGGTTTTAGTAAACCATTGACTACAACTTTTGCTTTGTTAACTCTTAATTTGTTGCTTATTAATAGTTAGTAAAGTAGTTGTTAGGTTCAGACATTGGGTAGGATTAGGGACGTAGAATATGGTCATGCATAATATGTACTTTAGAAGTGCTAATAAACAGCCAATATGCTAATAATAGGCATCTAATAAGCAACTTGTTAATAGTGAGAATTGGTCCCTATACTAAAGTGTTACCCCTAAACCTAACAATTACTTTACTAACTATTAATAAGCACCAAATTATGAGTTTATCGAGTAATGGTTTAGTTAATGGTTTGTTAATGACAAGAATTGGACCTTAAAATAAAGTGTGACCTTTTGTAAAATGGTTTTGTTTCTTAGTGGGGTTGTTCATCCTCCTTCCCCAGCACCACCTGCTTGGCTCTCCCTACTTTGCTTGTAGTAGCATGTATTTTTCCCTTAATAATGTGCATGTTTCAGCAAAAGCCTTCATTCACACCAGCAGCAGGATTTTGAATGTTGTCATGACTGAAATATATAAAGTATTTTATTTATGTAACTTTTTAAATGTGGATCTTTTGCATTCTATTTTTGCTCTTAACAACACAGAGTCAGATAGGTCTTTAATTGGTTTATGTCCACTAGCAAATGACAGTTTTCCCAAATTTACATAAACTTGAGTCAGCAAGCTTACATTTAGAATTGTTGATAGTTTTGTTATATTATTTTGTTATAATCAGTGCATAAAGTTCCGGTTGACATATGCAAAATATTACCACTTTTGAAATTTGGGGGAAAAAAAGTATGATGATATTGGTGGTACAACATCCTTATTTACTAAAGGAGCCATTTTCCAAACAACTGATTTAATAATGTTAAATACAAATTTGACTTCATTTCATTACCTGTGAAAATAGTTCTGCAGTCTATTGAATTATTCTGTTAATTCAGGGGTTTTCAACTGGTTCTGTGCCAGGGACCACCATTCTGACTACCAAGTAATCGGCGGCCCACTATTGTGTGTTTGTGTGTGTGTATGTACCAGGGTTGCCAGGTCCAAGAAATATTTAATTATATGCCCATAACCCCTCAAAACCCGCCCAAAAGGAATGAAAACTAGCCCAATTTTTTCCCTGTGTCGAATCAAAGTTAACAACTCCCTAAAAACGTTTCTATTGTCATATTTTTTTATCTGAATGGTTTCCTGGGAATTGTATATATCGTTTTGTTCTGTTGAACACAAAATACGTTTTGGGATATTTAGGAAAGCAAACAATTCTGGGTCATGTTTGACTACCATTAATTTTTTCCTGCTATGGTAGTCAATGATGCCAAAGAATTTTCAGCAGCTAACATTCTACCAAATATCTTTGTGTTCAACCGGACAAATAATTGTATACAGGTTTGAAACAACTAGAGTAATTCATAACAGAATTTAATTTTTTGGGTGAAGTGTCCCTTTAAAAATATCCTACATCTGCCACGCACGCAAATGGAAGAGAAACATGTTTTCTATTCGTAAGACATACAGAAACTTGCTTAAGAAATAAGGATGGTTACATTTACTGCATAATATATAATGTGTAGAAGCACGTCAATGTTTTAGTTGTTGTAGACTGCGTATAGCGCTGATCAAACGTGATATTTGGCCGGCGGGAGAATCAAGTGTTGTACACTCATCATGAGTGATTTCTTTCATTGTGCACCGTGACATTCACCTGACGAAATATTGGTCTAAACATCATTCGGATGCACTGTGTCTAATACCACCGCTAATTTCTCCTCTTTGGTTGAGATGAGCTCCCGCGTTCCTCCCTGTACTGTAGCCTGTCTGTCAGACTCGTTCTCCACACTTTTGAGAACGGGCCGGTCCTGGAGTTGCCAGGTATTCATTCGGAGTTTGAATACACAATAAGAAACGCATCAGTTATCATTTATCCTTAGAATATAAATAAACATTTTGGCGGCCGCAGTACATTATGAAAGTAGCCCACAAACTCGCAACCCGCGGCTCCATATTTTTTCCCGCAACTGCATTCTCACAATAGCCCAATTGTGCGGGAAAACCGCGACCCTGGCAACACTGGTATGGACGTACATGTACGTATATGACGTTGGGGAAGCAAAACACAACGTTAGCAAAGCATAAGATAGACCTGATAGGTGCAAAGCAAGCCTATCCTGTGTCAGTTTGAATCTCAACTCAAACTCAAATTATTTTAAATATTTTCATTCAATTTAGTATTCCCACCACTGCGCAAATATTCTGGAAATGTTTGGAAAAATAACTTATGGAAAAAAGTGATTTTAATAGTGAAATTAGGTAGGCTGGAATGCATGTCACGGACCACATGCAATGCCGCCGCGGACCACCAGGGGGCCGCGGACCACCGGTTGAAAACCCCTGTGTTAATTGAATCCATCATATACTGTACACACAGTCATATTTAATGCATTATATGCTATAAACTTATATGTTGTGTTTTTAGGCATATTAAGTGGAATACAAATCAAGTCTTACATAATGTGACAAACCACCTACGTTTTCATTTAAAATAGCAGAATTCGCAAAAGTTAAGTAGTCTGCATCTCTGAAATCTTACTATTTATAATTGTTGTTTAACCCGCACTTTGTTTCTGTTATCCCCTACCTGCCGACAGTAATGTTCTGTTGTCTTCACTTTGATTGGCTGAAATGTAGCTTGGAATTCTGTAAACCCTGTTTAATTGGTCAATCTTTTGACATTGGGATGTCTCACTGAGACTTGAAGCATCTTGGGGTAGACTTAAAATGATGCGTCTCCTTAAATTTGGGCTTAGACAATCTGAGAGTTCAGATGTCTGACTTTGAGTGCTGTTCCACACATTCATATCGGGTTTGAGGTGGAAATATCCCAGCATAAGTGCTCCCTCCCTTTAGTGGGAAGTTATCGCTATTAATCACCCAAACAAATTATATGTGAGAGGTGCTGGAATACAAGAAAAAGTGAAGGTACGCTAAACATTAAAATACTGGCCCACTTCAAGCACTGATAATAATATTACATTATTACTTGTCATGATTCTGCCTCCTTTGGTCATGTTTTCCTTAGTCTTGTGGCAGGATCATGTCAGACCCAAGTGTTTAGTGTAGAGAGACACATGGCATTGTTTGTTTTGACATGCCATGTGCTCTCCTGTCTCTTCTTGACCCCGCCCTCTCGTTTCCTCTTTATGCTTCCCCTCAGTGTTTGATTGCCCTCACCTGCCACGTGTAATCTCCCTATTAGTTTTCCCATTAGTGTTAATTCCTGTCACCTGCCCTGTTTTATTGCCCCTCATTAGTCTCCCCATTTAATGCCCTTGTGGTTTCTATCCTGCGCTCGTTCGTTTGTTGCGTATTACTACATTGCGTCTCATAGTCATAGTCATAGTCATAGTCATAGTCATAGTCAATATGACTACATAGTCTAGTCTAGTCTAGTCTAGTCTAGTCCAGTGTAGTCTAGTCCAGTGTAGTCTAGTCAGTTAGTGTCAAGTATAGTTCAGTCCAGTGCATTGTTTCTGTCGAGTTTGTGTTCTATTATATCTCTGTCAGTATTGTTTTGCCCGTCCTGGGTCTTGTTTGTGTTTTGGTAAATAAAATCTTTGTTTTCCGTCACGGCTGTCTGCAATTGGGTTCTTTTCTGTCTAAACCATGACAATTAATAGTGCTGGGCAACGAAAACCTTTTAAGAAAAACAAAATCTCATGATTTTTCTGTGATTAATCGCATTGTTTAACATAACATTCAATACTGAGTTCAAAAGTACTGTATTGTGCACTTTTATTTTAAAAGTACTGCTATATGAACAAAAGTGCAATATGATTTGGTTTGCAAACTCTATACACCAGTGTTTGAATTGTGTCAAAGCTCTTGGGGGTCCCCTAACTTGCCCTTAAGAATGCTATCGATCTAAATGTTATTTTTCTATTTTGTATTACGTTTTTTATTCACAAAACAGTGTTTTGTTGAAGCGTGATAAATTGACAAAAATTATTTGGGTTTTTAGTAGTCTAGTTTTAAATGGAAAACCAGGGGTACCCCCGACTTTATTATTATAGACCTAATGAGGGCTCCCTTAAGGCTTATGAGGTTTCCGGGACCTCCCCGTCCCCCTCAATTTGAACCCTGCTTTACACAAATACTGTGCCTTTTTTAAATCAGTCTATCCTTTACAAAGTAGCATCAGAAATTTTAACAAAATATTTATTGTAAATCTGTAATCAAATGAAATATAAAACCAAATCTATCTACCACTCCCAGGGCATCAATGATCGGTCTAGTTTGATATAGAAAAACAAGTTATAATGATTATTGATTTTATTGCTTATACAAAAATTAACTTTCAACACAAGGTGTAAAGTGCACTGTATTTAAAGTGTATTTATATCACATCTTTAAACAACTAGATTACTGCAAGCTACTTTTTATCATAACAACTCCTATAAGGAGAACCCAATTCCTTTAATATAAGTGTTTTTGACCCGTCTTTTCTTGTTTGCCCCTTTAAGAGCGCTTATACAGATATAATGATCTAATAAACTGGGACATGTCCACTTTGTTTCCCAGCTGTTAAAGTTTATAAACTGACATTTACATGGACCCTTGCTATTATGGGAATATTGACGTAATTTTTTGTTTATTTGCCTGTTTCAGAGTAAGAAGACGTAAAATAGAACTCAGTTTAGTAGTTTACGCTCCACCTCTCTAGGCGCGAATGTTTAAACATGTTTTCTGCATTAGCCTCACACTGCATACAATACACGCATCATAATTCGTTATCGTGGCTGTTTTGTACATTGGAAATTTTGGTATTCTGCAGGCTATTGATTTCCTTCCGCTTTAATAGCATCAAATAAGCCTCTAACACCAGAGCAATACGGCTTTGTTAGGCGAGGGCACTGATAGATAAGCACATGACTGAAGGAGGGGAGACGAAATGGAGTGGTTTGTTCAATCAACTCCACCCATAGGAAGAGATTTTGTCAATTAAAAAATTTGAAACCTTTCCGTTCTGGTGTTCCTGGTTCATCTCCGCGCTTCAGCAGTCTTGACTCTTAAGCCAACCCCAAATGCTCTCATTGGTTGAGATGTGTGGTGATGCCATTCAAGATTCAAAGAAGCTTGGCATGATAAAACACATTTTTACATTGCCAAAGCACTGGAAAAATAAATATAGACATTCTGCACAAATACAGATCGAGATAAACATAAAATACAAGTTTGTTAGAATCTGTATATACATCTCAATATAAACAGAAAAAGAGCAAAGTATTCCCTAGCCAGTACCGATCAACATCCCACCCCCTCTGTGACCCATGGTTTGTCTGTATGTATTAATCATTTAAACATTTTAATCAAAACCAAATAAATTTTTGATGCGGAAACTTAAGTAACATTAAATTGTGTGATCTGGCGAGCATCGAGACGTCTCATTTGATATGCATTCAAATTATCCTTAAAGCCAGGGCAAAACTTAATGAGAAAAAAGTCTAAAGCTATTCGCTTAAGTTGTGGCGTAAGGAAGACTGTTTCTGGGTCCAAGTCTCCACTCACATCCGCATTTTTGGTTGTTTGCCTATGGCATCATATAGTGTGTTTGGACCCGTATATGACCCTGTTGGAGTGTGACGTCAGGCTTAGATGGTTTCATCGGATGCTGGTGCCTGGACTCAAATTCACTTCCCACTTTCAATCAAACCGTTTTATTGGTGTTGTACATGAAATTAAATTTGTATGTAAAGAGTATTTATAATTTATTCCTTTTTTTGCTTTCCATGGAATCCTTTGAAATGTAAATCCCTTTGGAAGTTAACAGATTGGTTGACTACTAAAACTTCAAGATATTTACATTTTGCAGACCATCTGTTTATATTATTATAGTGTTGACATATTCACTTTAAGAGAAGTGACAAACCAAGCAAAGTTAGATAGTTCTCAGTTTACTACAAAGTGAAAAAGCCCTGCAATGTTTACCTAGCTGACATATCTTTCAGTTTAAAATTCAGGATATGTGTTCAGTTTCTTTCTCTGCAATACAATTTGCTTTATGAGGCAAGATTGATTCCAATCTCACATTTTCAACACCGAGAGATGTCAGTTTTCAAGAGGAGATTGATACTGAAAGTGTGCTTTCCCCACTATGTGTGCAGCAGCTAAAGAAGAAGCTGTGTGCTTGACGGATGCTCAGGAAAATTGGAAAGAAAGTACAAAAGGGATCCATCAGAACTTCACTCGGGCGTTAGAACAGAAAGCTGAATGGATGAACTGATGGCTGAATGGAGAGGCAATGATGCAGAAGGGGAGGGCAGTCAGTCACTTTAGTGCGGTAAAACACTCCGTACATCCTCTGATACAGCATTCACCCTCCTGCAATCTGACAGTATGTCTTTTCAATATATATATACACTATAGAAGTGTTTCTTTTATTCTTTTATGTCCAAGTGATTGACTTGTGTTACTGCTATTGGATTACAGTGTTCAACATTAAAATCTTATAAAACAGATAACTTCATGTTTTACTTTACTTACTGTTTCGATAGTTTACCCTATTTTAGCCATTTGCTGGGTGGTAACTGAACATCATTTATAAAAGTAAGTGCTGTATTCAACAGCATCTGCCAAACGTCGCATGCAAGACCTCAAAGGTGAACGGACACTAGTTTGTTTATGGGTGGACGCGTGTGCAGAACTTGTGCAGATCTTTAGATGCGTCATTTATGCTGCAGGACGTGTGAACAGGACGTTTGGTGGAAGCTGTAGAATACCGCTCATAATTTTACTAATGATGTCAGTTCATTGCAAATAACAATCGATTTGCCTCACAAGACATCAATAGGGACTTTAAGCAACAGCTGCGGATGGAACAGCAATGGCGTTTTGTCATTGTATTGTACATGCCTGATAGCTACTTCATGGGGTTGTTCTTTAACCATCTACGGAAAGAGAATAAAGGATTTGCTGTAGAGGTTATTACATGATAAATGTATAAAGGCATGTGACGCTGTATTTTTAACAGTATTTCATAGGGACGTAACGATATCAAAATCTTACGGTACGATAATACCTCGGTGTGGAGTCCACTGTCCAATATTTATTGCACTGTTTTAATGATAAATTATGACTTGGAAACATGCCTTTAGCATCCTATTTTCTTTATCCTCTTATCATAACTGTTGTTTAGATGTATGAGATGGGTCCAATGACCAAAAAATCCCTTTTATAAAATAAAATAATTGCACCAGATGGACCTTGCCAAAATCAAAATCTATTATTTTGGTAACACTTCAGTATAGGAGGACATTCTCACTATTAACTAGTTACTCATTAGATGCCTATTATTGGCATGTGGGCTGTTTATTAGCACTTATAAAGCACATATTCTGCATGACCAGACTCTACACCCCTAATCCTACCCAATACCTTACTAACTATTAATAAGCCACAGAGTTTTTTTGGGAAAAAGTCATAGTTAATGGTTTGTTAAAAGCGAGAATTTCCCCCTATGAATTCTCTATGTTAGGCCGGGAGGTCCTATCATTTCATACAGGGAAGTGACCACCATAATATTAAGAAAATTACAATATTGAAAACATTGTTCATCCCTAGTATATCTGTAATAAATCTCCATAAAAGGGAAGGAAGGAGTTGGGAACCGGAAGACATTTTAAACATTTAATAAAATAATATAACAGCCGGCGGCCCCTCACAGACGACCGCCGGCCAGCAACAACACAGTAAAACATAAATACATATACAAACACAAGTTGGTGCCCGGTCCTCTCTCCTCGACGGTCCGGTCGCTCGTTCCTTTTATATGCTCCCAATCTCCTACGAGATTCGAGCCCGGTGTGCGCACAGCTGGCGCTCATCCACAATTACTCACCGGTCTCAAACCACAGTCTCGCCCCGCCTACTCTACTACAATGTCATTCTATTATAAGTCTTTTAATGTAATGTGTTCATATGTTTTAAACACAAGCTAATGCTGACCATTTTCCGTTTGTTAATATGTATGTCTACTGTTGGAAACAACACTTCATGAGAGCTGACCTAGACGTTCGATTTGCTTAGTAATTCTCGAGATCGTGGCTACTGCGGTTAAACCTTCTACGTCCGGTGAAGGGACTTAAAGTCCCTAGTATTCCACCCGGAGCTGCGGGGATCAAACTTGTGTTGGATATATGTGCTTTTACAACTCTTGACCCCATTTACATCCATTATATGAAGCACAGAGGTCTGCAGATTTACCTCAAAATGTTCTTTATTGTTCTTCTCAAGAAAAAATGTCACCTACATCTCAGATGTAAATAAACAACAAATTTGAATTCTAGGTCGAACTATCACTTTAATAATAGTAATAATAATTTGTTACATTTATATAGCGCTTTTCTGGACACTCAAAGCACTTTACATGGAAGGGGGGAATCTCCTCAACCACCACCAATGTGAAGCATCCACCTGAATGATGCGAACCAATTACATTAGGAAAAGCTGTAACACAAAATATTGAGTGTCATACTGTGACTGTGCTAATGTAACATTTTGTAGTAATCTGTTATTATTCGTGTTACCTGCAGCCACTTGCAAAGAATTGCAGTGCTACGCAGACCATCTGTGGGACAGTGAGAGCATGGCTCCGTGCTGTCCTGTGCCGTATGTTTGGACCCAGCGGCCTACACAAATATCTGATGCCATCACCTGAGAATCTGTACCTCTCAGTCAGATATTCGTCTGAAAAGGCCAATGGGTCTGCCCTATCTCGGAAGACTCTTTCATGCCTGAATGCTCGTCTGAGTATTAAAACTTCCTCATCAACTACATCATCCAACAAAGGGCAAGCCATTGTGAATAGGAAACACACAAATCTTTAGTCTATATATACTACATATTGACCTCGTTACGGACTTAATTGAAACCACATTTGTAACTTTATGAGCCATTTCTTATCTCATCAACTGCAATAAAATATAATATATTGATATTTTTTCACATTCAACAGTACATTTCTACTCTATACTTGCATATATAGATTTACATAGTCTATATTCTATTTCTCATATTGTACAGTATAGTTTGGTGCCGGTTGCTGGACCGGGCTTGGCGCCGGTTGCTGGACCGGGCTTGGCGCCGGTTGCTGGACCGGGCTCACCAAAAAATATTTTATATATGTATATATTAAGAATAGAGCATGTGCCAGTGTTTAAAATAAGACTATACAGTCATTTTAAAATAGATATATTTTTGTTTCATTCCCCTAACTTTACTTTAACCATCTAAATGACCTGTGATTGTTAAATTTGATGAAAACACGTTATGGCGATGACGTCAGACTTGAAACACCAAGGATTTAGTGAGAGCCCTGGGGGGTATTGAACAAAAGCAAGACAAGGGATTAAGCTGGGATTTTCCAGTTATCCTGTCTGAATTTAGCCCTGACTCGGTTGCATGAAGGGAGGCTAAATTAATCTAAATTAAGTTACTATGGAGATTTACACTTTGCAGCCAGCCTGGTCAGAGCAGGCTAACAACCAGGCTAAAATTAATCCTAGTGATTTATCGGCTAGTTCCTCCCTAAATCCTACTAGATATTAATGTGTTTTAGTCACTTCATGGTCCTGCATTAAAATACTAGATATACTGTCATTCATCTAAGTATGCGTACTGGTATTTTAGTTATTATTGAAAACTGAGGTTCATTTTACTGTCAGAGGTTTGATGAATATTTATATTATTCAAGATTTAAAGCATTTATTGTCATACACCCAGTGAGGAAAGCAGATTTTCCTGAGCAATTATTACTTTGCTGTCCACAATGAATGCCAATACAGTGCAACACTAAACTGACACTCACTTGACACGAGGGGAACAGGAAAACAGGAACAACGACTTAGCATGAAATAGCAACATCAGACAGGTACAGCTTACACGCAAGGTAAGACTTACAAGGGACTTCATACAATGAACGCGCACAAGACAATGAAACATGAGGACACTTATAGGGAGAGATAACAAGATGGAGCAGGTGCAAGGGATAAACAATCAAGGAAAGCTAATTGACACAAACTAGGAAACAGGAGGGTAGGAACGATGACAAGACCAGAGAGAGAAGAAATCCTCTCTCTCCCACATGAAACAAAGGATTCTGTATGATTCCACCTCTAAACCAAGAAATACCTGACAAGGAGAGGTGAAACCATGACACCCTACTATGGGGCCCAGGAAGGCCTGCCCACCTCGCATACCGCCCAAGGTGGCACTTTAGCCTGAACTGGCTTTCCCTACTGATGGTATAGCCCCGCCCGGGACTCTATGGCACATGTGTAAAAGTATACAAGTGTAAAAAATCCCAAACAGTAAAAGTATATAAGTGCTTTTATTATAACTGTTAATGCATTCCTCCACGTCACTCTATGTGTAAACCACCCCACCATTCTCCTAATGTCAAAAGGGATACCCTTAGCCCAAATGAATCTCTAATAAATAAGTAAATAAATCATAAATAAATAATGAATCAATTTATACAAAGTTCATCCAGATATACTTTGAGCCAGGCACCCTTTTATGAAAAAAACTAATGGACCTTCGAATATAGAAGAAGGCCCATTATAAAGATGTTTATTGGAAGTAACTGTACTAGTGTGGTATAGATTTAAAACCAAATATTTAAGATTAGAGTCAAGAGAAGATTTGAGTTAAGAATAGATTAAAACTAGTAAAAACTCCTGCAGAAAAATCATCAAATGTACAGAGTGAGAACGGACACAGAGTTTTCAATTTAGATGTAGGTTGGGTATCAAATGTAATTGAGAGTACCAATACCAATGTAGTATAGATTGGAAGTAAATATTTAGGGTTACAATCAAGAGGAGGTTCAAGCCAGTGAATGAGAATAAACACTGAGTTCTAGGTTTAGGTGTAGGTTTAGATCACAGATCCCCAACCACCCTAGATTGCATTAGGACACTCGGGTTACACTCGGGTTACAACTTACACCCTAGGTGTAAGTTGGGTTCCAATGTAGCACTAGTCCCAGCAAATTGCAGGGTTAGAATCAATTTCTGACATGGGAACAATCCCAGTATAGATTAGGGGTCAGAGCTAAAATGAGGTGAGGGCTCCTGAATACTGTCTGAGGAGAAATACCCAATGTAAAAAGATCCAAACAGGCCATAAATGTTAAAGTTTGGTGCAAGAATCGACAATAAGCATTAGACTAAGTTCAAATAAAGTGTTTATTGATAGGACCAGTGTGGTATGAATTTCACGACATATATTAGGATAGAATCAAAAGGAGGTTCAAGCTAGTGAGTACCCCTGAAAAGAAATAATAAAATGTGCAAAATAAGAATAACCACCGAGTTTTAGGTTTAGGTGTTGGTTTATATCACGGATACAACCATCTTTGAGTACAGCAGGACACTGGTTACAGGCCTTAGGTGTAAGCTGGGTCCAGATGTAGCACTAGTACACACCTGTCAAGTTTTGGATTTGAAAATAAGGGAAATTTTTCGGCGCACACCACCCCAACCAAGCTCCAGTATCCCTTACATTTAAAGACAGGTGTTATAGCCCAAATGAAAACACAAAAGGGTATATATGAAGAGCATTTATTTAAAGGCTTATTAGCATATTTTCTGTTTTTATTTTCATTCCACATTCTTTTTATTTCATATTGCTTTTCCTTTACAGTTACGTGAGGCTGGCTGGTCTTCAGTCTACTGATGACCGAGTTATGGCGGCCTTTCATAACACTCATATTATCAGAGTTAAAGGCAATCAGGTTATCCCATGGGATGCCTCTTTTTCTATTGGAAACAGGAAATAATGCCACAAAGCGTCTCAGACTAAATGTAAGGTTGTAATTAAATGCAATCTACTAAACATATCAACAACACAGTGCAGTTCCCCTTACCTTAATGCTTCACTACGCTTTTCATACACATTTTCTGCATTTCCTATATTGCATATAGGCATTTCCAGGAATCTTGTAGCGACCTGCAGAGTGGCCTCATCGTAGAGTCTAGTCAGGATGACAAATTCTTTGTCTGTTTTTCGGTTGTTCGATTGTGCTTGGCGGATTTCTCGTGCTTACAGACATCATTCCTTCCCCCGTGTGAGATGCTAAAGTCGCAGTTACAAAACGTACAAAACACGTGACTGTCCCCCACCCTGCTCCTCTTCAGAAAATTTAATTCGCTGTCCCATTGATCTCGGTATTTACACGAGGGTTTTGTTTTTTTGGCAGGAGTGCCTTCCGTCACTGTTGTTACGTCCATTCCATTATCCGTCTCGGTTATGTTTTTTTCCCGCGTTATCACTCATCATCTGACCTCACACACTAACCTCGCGACAACTGCCACCTACAGTACTGTAGGCTACTGCAGATGGCAGTTATCGCGAGGCTAGTGACAGAGCTCAGATTGGAAATGTTTTTTTTTTTTTACTCCGGTGTTATTATTTTTTAATAACGCAGGTTAAAATACGGGAGATTTACGGGAAAATACTAATATGGGAGGACGGCGGGAAAGAAGGGTAAAATACGGGACTTTCCCGGCCAAAACGGGATACTTGACAGGTATGCTAGTACCAGTAAAAGGGTTAGGATAAGAAACGAGTCACCAATCACAAGATTCATCTTTGGTTAAATCCTAAAGGTGCCCACGTTTTCAAAGCCAGTATCCAAGTGTATCCAAGTGTTCTCCTTCTTTGGCTCTCCATCCACTGGAAGTTAGTCTTGAGTCCTGTCACTCTCAGATGTTGCATCCCATGTTCACCAAAATGTCTAACCAGGTAAGTATCTAATGTTTGTGTCCTAACCGTATACAATTGTTGCTTCAACCTAGTCAATATGTTCTGCTTGGTCTCGCCTATATATTTTTTATTGCAATGATTGCAAGTTATCATGTAGACCACGTTAATGGTGTTAAGAGATATGTGTTCCGGGACAGGGTTAGGGTGTGGGTTAGGGTAAAGGTTTCGTAAGACTGGAAACACCAAAGATTTAGTCAAAACCAACAAGCCACGCCCACAACAGTTTATTGGAAGCCAATTAGTACATATGGGGATGATTAGGCCGCCATGATGTATTCAGGCAAATGGGCGAATTGGGCGAGTCATTACTAATAAGCTACCATGGTTTTCACTTTATTATACTGGGTCACACTTTATAATAGGGAACAATTCTCACTATTCACTATTAAATACGACTTTAAACTCCTAATTACTGTTTTAGGTTTGGGTATAGGGTAGGATTAAGGGATGTAGAATAAGGCAATGCAGATTATGGCATTAATATGTGCGTTATACAAACCAATATACAACCAGTATGCATGTTAATAAGCAAGTAGTTAATGATAAATTTGTGTACCTTTATATAAAGTGTAACCTAATACTGTTCCAGATTGCAAGGAGTTCAATAAGAACAGTGTGATAACACTTCGTTTCTAACTGGTTACAAGGAATTTATTAAGAGTTAATAATGTAAACACAACTCTTCAGCCGTTGTCCACCAGACTCATAATAAGCAACAAGGAGAGATACAGTATGTCAGATATGTTTGTGAGGTAAGTAGGCCATTGATGCAGTGATAAGGAGGTGTATTTCTTTCCTTTCTAATAAATAAAATACGGTATAGATGCATTAGATTTGTTTATTAATATGATAGTATGAAACGTAAAATCTTCATGAGCACAAAATTTGGTGTTCAGTTAAGTGATATCAAATAATTCAGTTTACTAAAAGTAAACAAAATTAGTTAAAATTGTCATATCAAGACAATATATAACCAATATTTTTCAGCAACTGTTATGGAGTAGATAATGGACAGTTATTTTAAATGGGTCTTATTTATTTTATAGTTCTGCAGGAGACATACAGCATTTAGTATTTATTCATTATTATTAAATAGGTAGAGTAACTAATTGTACTTACCTTAAACATCTGGATGCTGTTACCCCCTGATTAGTTAATCTTTCCTTTTTATTAGTTATAAGTATTGACTACAGTGTTAACACAACACTAACCATTAGTTCAGCATTAGCTACTGCACAACTACCTATCAAGTATGAAACAGTATTATAAATTGTTACCCATTGTATGTTAAACAGATCATTCAAAAAAATAAATTGTTCACAAAAAGAAAGTACAGACAGACTGCACAAATGAAACTGCATCGTGACTAAAGTAGTCAATGTGAGTCACGCTCTTCACGCACAAATCCATTCTGACCTAATTATGACAAACTATTGATTTAATCACCTAAACTGAAACCATAATCATTTTAATTAGCTACATACATCTGCAAACAATTATATAAGATTAAATCACCTCACCTTCAGCAACCCCAAGCACAGACCTTACAGGCGGAAAATATGCAGTGATGTTTTTCTTTTTTGAGGAAAAAGTAGCCTGTGCTCTTTCAGAACCAACAAAAACATCGGTTGTTTAAGCAACCAGCTTATTATGAAAGATAAACACGCTCTATCTGTCAGATGAAGATGACTGTTGTGTTGCCTGTAATGTCACAAAATGTTTTTTGAGAACACTACCAATGGAAAAGCATGTTCATGTATACACCGGCTGGAAATGGGCAGAGTTCAACTTAAAAGTGTAGAGCATTTCCATCTTTAATGCATGAAATAGCTTTAAAACACTATGCACATTTCATGCATAGCCTACATTTTCAGCATCTGTGGTTTAAAAATATAAACAATGCGCCCAACTAGACACCCCTTTGTGAATCTTTGCCATTTCCAGTACTGTTTATATAGGGTGACAATACGTCCTCTTTTTCCCGAACATGTCCTCTTTTTGCGACAAAAAAACTGCGTCCAGACGGGATTCGGGTTTTTGCCTTCTACAGTCGTCATTCATTGAATGCGTTTTATCATTTTTGCAAAGCAAGACCTTCTTGCTCGCCACTGTTGGTCGGTAATGTACGTACGTACGCACGCACGCACATACGTAAACAAAGTGCATCTCAATCCCTCAGCACCACGGCAACAACCAATAGCGAAAGAAGCAGCTTGCTTGTCAGTGGGTGGCACATGGCACCTGAATAGCGTTAACAATGCCCAAACGTAAATGAAATTCACAGATGAATTACAAAGAAAATTCCCGTGTTTTCGTCTTGGCGGGATCCGTTTGAAGCAGAATGCATGACCTGCAAAGCTGGTACGTACATGTCGAATAAAGGTTCAAGCGACCTAGAAGCCCACATAAGCTCCGCAAAACACAAAATTGCAGCTAAAGGTGAGAGCTCGTCAGGTAAATTAACTGACTATTTTGTGAGACCAGGTAAAACAGATGATGCTGTTACTGCTGCGGAGGGAGTTTTTGCATTCCACACCACCAAGCATCACAATAGCTATAGATCAATGGACTGCACATCTGCCTTGTTCAAAAAGGCTTTCCTTGATTCCAAGACAGCGCGGAAACTTTCAAGCGCTCATACAAAGACTGAAGCAATTCTAAATTCTATTGCTGAAGGCCAAAAGTTGAATGGAATTGATGTATTGCTTTATGTATTCAGTAACAGTTTCATGGTTGTTAACGCATTTGTCAAGTATTTACACCCATCCCGATCCTTCCACCCGCTGTGGGTGTCCATCTGCCTCCTGCCCCCACTGACTGTCCTCTTTTTTGAAAGCTGAAATATGGTCCCCCTAGTTTATACGTATTTCTTGAACTTCATGAAGGTATTAGCGGACGCTTTGGATGCTTTGAATAGACTTGTTGTACATTCAGAGTATACATTTTATTTGATTATGTGTTTCATGGGATCGCTGTTAAAAAGAGGCTCTACCAACTTACACAACGGACATGATTGCCGCGACAAAAGACAACAGAACCCGTTCTAATCAGTGATGCTCTCCACAGTGGATGCTGTGGTGTGTAGACACGGTGTGAGCCACGGGAATCCCTCATTAGCACACACATTAAACCCCAGAAGGGGTGCCAGTTTAGCACAGTGCTATGAGTTGGAGCTGTGAGGCTTTTAGTCCTTTTGTACCCGATTAACACAGACTGGTCATAAAAAAATGGTTTAGCTGGTTTTCACTGACGTTGTGCAAGTAAACACAATCGCTTTTTAAACAACTCCACGCCTTTACTGATGATGTGCTCTGAAGATAGATCAATCACAGGTTTGCACTGTGCGTCCCGTGCATTCCTGCTGACAATCGCTCTCTATAATGCATTTTCAGCAGCATGGTGGCGTGAGCTAGCATTTTAAAATGCTGAGAGGGATGAGAGAAGGTGCCTAAGTGAAGCAGAGAACCGAAACTTTCATAAGACAACGTTCCTGTTCACTCCTGGCATGAAAGCAAAAGTTCACCCAGAAAATCAGATTAAAGGATTAGTTCTACCAAAAATGAACATTCTGTCATTTCTTAACCCTCAAGTCTCTCCAAACCTGTATGACACTCTTCTTCAGAACAAAAAAGCAGATGAGATCCAGCTGGATGGATTCAGTACAATAGATCTGATAAAAGCATCTGCTTTATTAATAAGAGTGGAGTTCAGCTAATAAAAATTATGAAATACTGAAATAAGTTTTCCATTTTAAATGTCCTTAACCACGACAGGAGTCATAACTGCATATCAACTACAAGTACATGTTTGCATATGTTTAGTAGTTAAGGCATTAAAAACATTTGGGGGTAAACATAATCACAGGATGTGTAACAAGTGTTAAATATTATTTAGCATATACAGCTTTGTCAAAAACATGATTAGAGATTGTTCGCCATCTCTAATATTAACCATCATATCAACATTTAGATAAGTCCTAA
Organism: Triplophysa bombifrons; assembly: GCA_029783895.1. NCBI lineage: Eukaryota > Metazoa > Chordata > Actinopteri > Cypriniformes > Nemacheilidae > Triplophysa > Triplophysa bombifrons. The sequence continues at coordinate 20,961,405 of CM056464.1, forward strand.
TTCTTCTCTCTACTTCTCTTCAAACTCATACTGCCACTCATTGAGATCATAGAATTTAAAAATTGGGACAATTTTCTTATGCTACTATTTTTCATTACTTAATTGGTGAAATTCAGATATCTGCTGGGAAAACGTTTATCAGTTTTTTGTATGTAGCCTGGTTCTGTGTACAGTACAGTGTAACACTGTCTGCGTCTGGGGAACAACGCTGTGTAACCTTGCCACAAATAAAATCAAAGGCAAATGAGAGTGGAGAGATCCCACGCCACTGATCTGGACAGCGGACATAGTCCCTCAAGGCCTTTCCTGGGCAAAGTGAATGCAGCCTTTCCTGTGACTTATGAGGTGGAAGACAGAAGGCCTGAAGTACAATGTTCAGGATGTTTATGACTAGAAGAAATGGCTGACACAAATATCTTGAGGGTAGCAGAGTCTTATCCTACTGTAAGAGAGTGCCATTCAGGAAAGATACCAGATCTAAGAAAAATACTCGGGCTGGCCAGAATGGAGGCAATAGGTGAACTGTCGCTAGGAGTCCTGGGACCAGAACTACTGAAGGACAAGCGTACAGTGGAAAGCCTCTGTCATTTCTGCACCATCATGCTTACTCCCAGGGGAGCTGAGACCAACCAGAAGGGACAGTGAGTTGTCTAGGACTGCGGTAAAGACTAAAGCACTTGTGCATTGAAAGTTCATTCCCATGCCACAGCCTCTGCTTCAACTGGATGTCTGCTCACAGATTGGCATGCCCTGGGATGTACATCTCTGAGGGACAGCTGCCGGTGGATAAAGGGTATGTAACCCAGAAAAAAAGCATTACTTTTAAATAGACATTTTAAACACAGTGCACAGTTTACACAGTTAGAATTATAAATAATATTTATACAGAATGATATGCACAATTAATATAGTTGATTATTGTGTCTGGAGATAGTGAGCTCTTTAGGTTCAAGTAATAGAAGTGATTGTTGGGTTAAAGTATGGTTTCCTGCTTCCTTCATTCCTTTTTATTTTTATTTAATTACTTTAATTTTTTCCCTTATTTCTTTGAGAGATCAGAATATTTCTGTAAACATTTTTGGATCTTGTTATCATGAGTAAATGTGTGGTGCATATTTAAGTCAGTTTTAGGTGTTGAATAGTCTTATAGCCTGAGGGAAAAAGCTGTCCCTCAGTCTGCTTGTGTGAGACCGGATGCTGTGATATCGTCTTGCTGAGGCCAGTAGAGTAAACAGTCCATGGCTCGACTGACTGGAGTCACTAATGATCCTCCAGGTTTTCCTCACACCCACATGTGGGTGTCCTTGAGGGAAAACAATGTGGCGGGCACATCGCACTACAGGAGTACAGGAGTGGGCTAACAACACAGCCCTGGGGAGCACCAGCGCTGAGGGTGGTGAGGAGATGATGTTGTCCAGTCGAACCTAACATGAAGTCCAAGAACCAGCTCTTTAGAGATCTGTTTAGGCCAAGAAACTGTAGCTTCTTAACAAACTTACCTACTGCTATGGTGCTAGTCCCTAAAAAGCCTCTAATACTATTAGTTCCCTGACACTTTTGTGTTAAATTGTACTTCAATTTTGTCTCTAGTGTTGATCCACAAGAGGGCACTCTCCCCAACACCCGGACTGCCATAGTTAAGATAGTATTGTCGCTAACAGTACACTGTAAACCCCAATAAGTTCATAGTACTCAAAACTTTTGTAGAAACTGATAACATAATAACTTTTGAGGTAACTAACTTAATTTTTTTAAGTTAGATTTTTTTAAAAGTTTTAAGTGCACCGTGCTTACAAATATTGTTTAACACTCGCACAATTTTAGTTTCTCCATACTTAATTATTTTGATCCAATGGTACTCATTTTAATGGAAATCTACTAACTCAAAAAATATACTTGCACTGTAAACACCAATAAGTTCATAGTACTCAAAACGTTTGCAGAAACTGAGTACATTACTTTTGAGGTAACTAACAAATTTTTTTTAAGTTAGATTTTTGTAAAAGTTACACTCTAATAATGAAATTTATAGTTAACTACAAAAAATTCTTCAGCTGTACATTTTCTTTTTATTCAGTCTTTAAATTTTTTTATTCAAACATGTCAGAACATCAACAGCATTCATTTTTGTAAAACTTTGTTTAGCTCAGAGGCGTCTGTGCCATGATGCGCTAAGTGACTCAAGTCACATACTGGTTTCACCACCTACCCAATAGCTGTAAGTGTGTTAACCAGTGAAATAACCTGGTGAAGTATTTAGTTGGAATGAACACTTACATAGACAGCAAAAATTAAACACCTCTGCTCTTGCTACAAATATAACTAACATTTAGTTCAACTCATTTAGTGTATGGTTGTGCGTTTGTGTTTGTGTGTGTGTGTGTGTGTGTGTGTACATATGTATCTCTACATATCAAACAGGAACAAGACAATCAGGAACTGAGCATCTTAAAATAAAACTTTATTAAAGCAGCATTATTAACAGCCATGACCATCAATCAAATAAAAAGTAAATAAATAAATAAATTTATCAAAACACAAAATCAGGACATCAAATCTATCCTTTTTGTAAAAACCTAGAAAAACAAAATATAAAAAAAGAAATGTGTATTTTTTTGTAAACACAACTGTTAAGTTATCCTACTATTCCATTAACAGGTCATTTTGAGACTCAGTAGGCGGGGTTTAAGTGCTTTACCATCATCAAGACCCATTATGATTTTCTGGATAAAAGTAAAAGTGTTAATGAGTTTCTTGGGATAGTCCAAATGCAATGCATACATCAACCCAATCAACAATGCAAATGCATCAGCCAAGTTAGGGATATCACTCATCGTAACATCGTCTTCCACAACAATACAAATACTCGCAGGACTGAAATTAACTGGATCTGCAGTGTCCTCTGTGACTGCTGTGACGAGAGCAACAGGAGTGTCAATGATGCCTGGCTCATCTGACTCCTCCACCTGAAAGACACAGAGGGTGCAACTGTTAGATTAAAGTCAGTGTGAACCGGAAGTTGCAAACGACTTTTCTCCAGTGTTGTGACGTATTTCCCAGTGAAACTGAGTATTGGACAGAGGGTTTTACTCCAGCGCTCCTCCTCTCCATCTCTCGCTCATAGCAGACTAACGGCTTTGGGGGGAGTTGTTTACCGATCCAAGCCGTCACACCTACATCATCAGAGAAGGAATGGCATTCCAGACCGGAAGTAACTTTTCCGATTTTGATTAAAGATTACCACGGCAAAAAAAAATGTGTGTATTAACTTGCACGGATTAATTTTTCATAACTAGATATAACTAGATATAGTTAAGTGGCTGCTAGAGATACTAATAGTTCTGTGAATATACTGAATACTTACATTCCAGGTTTTGAAGAACTGTGGGTCCTCCTCACGCAGGTATACCGGGAGGGCACGAAGGGCTAAAGTACGCCTCATATTGACATCGTGCACTTCCTGTAAGAACAAGCAAAAATTATTATAACAGATTTTCATTTGTGCTGACCACATTTCATGGCATTTGGCAAAGTGTTAGACAGACAATGACACCCTGAGGCCCTGCTGTCCAGTGGGACCTGAAGCTCAAAGTTCATCTTTAACTCACCTGGAGTTCATAAATCTTTAAGATGTCACGCAGCGCCTCTGATATCTTTCCGGTTTGTGCCGCCTTCTGTCTATACAAAGCCATCAGTCTAGGTGTATGTTGGTCAAGCACAGCATAGAACTGGTTCCGTAGGTTGACGTTTGTGATGCGTTGGAACTCAGCACAAAGCTACAAAAACAAACAAAAATAATTATATAATAAATAATCCTTAGAAGAACAATAGGGCTTTGCGCCTTCTCAGGGCTTGGGCCCTAAAAAGACTAATACTCGATTTTCAACAGAAAACACATTTGTGATGCAACATAAAATACATTGTTGAGCAACATGGTCACATGAAAAGTGATAGTTCTTACCCGCAGTGAATAGTGGCATTTGCTGTTCCATTTGAATGTGATACATATTCAAAATTTGGCATAGATTTATGTGTGAAAAGTGGCAGAAAAGAGAAGTGAGTGTGTTTTACCTGTGATTCAATCCGTAAAGCCGGCCATTTCCCCAAGAAGTCCGTCACCTGTGGGTTTTCCTGAATTATCTCCAGGCGACGAAGGGCAAAGGTCTTCTGCATTAGCTTTTCTATCAAGCGTAGGTTTTGCTGACTCTTCTGAACTTCGTCCATAATCTGCAGTCTCATTTCTTCCAAACTGGCCTGACTTTCTCCCTTGGGCAAGTTTGGAAGGAAGTTCACTTCAGCTCGTCTGGCTCTTTTTATGTTGGAGTGTGGATGCTCTTTGTCAGGGTAATTTTTGCTCCTTTTACCTGCGTTGACAGACACCTCCAAACATCCAGATCTTGACAGCTTGCCACGATAATCCCCCATTTTAAATTTCAGGCTCATTTTCCATCCATACCATCCACTCACACTTCCAGGCTCTTTAAGACAAGGATGAGCTGTAACAAGAGCTTCAGCTGCCATGCCCACATCATTGTCACTTGGGTAAGGTTTCAAGTCGTACATCAATGCAGCCATGTTCTCCAAGATGTTGTGCTTTTGGGACCTGGTTAATTTCAATCTCTTTGCAGAAGTTGCAAAGGCACTGTTTCCCTTTTCAAGCACATGCTCCACTTCATAAGAAAAAGTTGGCACGGAGAAGATGTCAGGCCAGGACTTCTGACGCTGGCTTATAGGCACAAGAGGAAGGATGTCTGTATCAGAAGATGCACATGAGCTGGTATCCCTTTCTGATCTGATAATTTTCAATGTCGCCTTCTCTGGTAACTCTTGAATATCAAGTAGACAGCTGAGTTGTCCACCAAAGTCAGGATCCTCATAATGCAAGGTAAACTCAAAGTCCAGTCTTGGCTTGGCTTTTTCTCGCAGTATGTTGATTAGTTCTTTCACCGACTCTGGTCGCTTAGTCAAAGTTACCTTTATAGCAACATCTGTGGTAACAGAAACACGCAGCAGAAATGTTGGGGTTGCTGCCATCTTCTGAGGGACAAATCTATGTATGAAGATTGACATGGAAAAATAAGCAGATTTAGTAGTGCATACAAAAATGTAACAGCTAATTATCACCCACACATACTGGAAGTTTACCCTTTTGTTAAAATATGATTTAAGCATTTTTTTAAATCACAAGATGCAAATGTACTTTCAGTGCAACAGTATGAATCGTTTTGGCGTCAACAGCAATTTTCCTTCTACACTGTATGCAGAGAGGGGTGAGTTGTCATTGAGCTCTGATACACTGTGGACAGTTACATTGCCTGGGTAAAGTTCATATGATCTCAGGTGTTCAATGTACTGTGATTTGTGTCCTTGGCAAAGAAAAGTGACATCATTGTTAACAAGGAGGATCTGCTGAATTTTGCTAAACTGAGGCAGTCCCCCTTCCTGCCCCACAGATACAAACATCCCAACATGATAATCAGTACCATCAATAATGATTTTAGATGTGCTGTAAATCAGGTTGCTGTCTGTTTTTTGCTTAATGTGTTCTTTTGCAACCTCAGGAATCTCTGAAACCAAGACAGAGGAGACATTTGATGTCTGCTGATGTGGTTTAAAGAATGATGGTGCACTGAGATAGTAGGCCATCATGTGCTGATGCCTAGTCGCTAGTGTTTTCAAAACATTCTTAAAGTTTTGTGTGTCATGTACTACACGCTTGAAAAAGCGGTGTTTGCCCTCAAATCGCATAGTCCACAAATGGACAAGAGGCCCAAAACACTGTATGAGATCTGGGTAGTGTTCAACATAATGATGTTTAGGGAGCAGTGCGAACTCTGGGAAAACCTCCTGAAGCATGTGTCTGTGATCCTGTATCTTAGTCTGCAAATACTGGATAGATGCGTCATCAAAAGTTGGGGACAAAACAAGCTCCACAACATCTTTCAAATCCATCAATACAGTCCAAGCACCATCTCCCTCAGGGACTGTATTACCAATCATCAATGGGAGTAGTCTCACCAATGTGCTATTTTCGTGGCCATTGCCACCAATGGTCCTCTTTGCAGCAAAGTTCTTTGAAATAGGTCGTGGTTTATCAATCTTGTCTGTGTGTTGGTACGGGAATGACACAATTTTCCAGTTCAAATACTCAAGAGTAAAATATTTGAGCCGAATCATCTCCTTAATACATAGCGCCAACTCAACAGGTACAATACCCTCAAAAAGATCATGCAGGACATCAGATGGGAAACCAGTGATGGTATGAAAATCCTGCAACTTCTCTCTCAAGATACAGTCCCCTTTGACACCACACTGGCTTTGACCACCCTCTTGTGTAACATCCTGCACATCACAGTCATGACTGGCTTTAGTCCTTGGACTAAATTCACCATCTATGACTTCGAGAGACTTAATTTGGTCTCGTGTAGCCTTGCAGAATCTACAAATATATCCTGCTTTAAAGGATTGCATAAAGCCTGCCAATGAGTGGGCTGCCAGATTATCAGACACAACACATAAAACAGTGCCACGGACTGACTGACCAAGGCACTCAATGAATACGCCATCTTCTTCAAGAATGCGAAGGTCTCGTAGCAAAGGACCAAGTACTTTTTGATAGCCACACCTCTTCAGATCAGGTACCTTGCATAGTACTGCTAGCTGAATCACATGCAGCGCTGATCGGTATTTAACTGGCAAATCAGCAACCACCCAGTACACTGAACAGAGTTTATGGATTTTCCTTGAAGTGCCTAGTGGATTTGCAATTTCAAGGTCATCAATGTACAAAATCAGTGGCAGTGACAGCTCTGAAGAAGACAACAAATGATTATCTTGGAAATATGACCCATCTTGATGGCTCATGTAATGGCCTTCTTCTGATCTCTTGGTTTCATTGATTCTGTCAAGGATGTCAGTATGTTTGAACATTTTCTGGATCATCTCAAGTATTGGGACATAAACCACTGTGCACCCAGGCTTTAATACATACTGCTCTGGCATTACCACAGGGTAGTTCTTCTCAATAAATGTTTTTCTTCGTTTAGTTGAGGACAACTCCTCACCTTTAGCTGTGGCACTGACAAAAATATTTGTGTCCATAACAGCATTCACCAAATCATTCATGATTGCTTCAGTAGGAGAGACATGATGCCTCTGTAGTATCTCTTGTATAGTATCTTTGACAAGTGGTTGAGACAGGCAAAATATCTGAGTCAGGTGATCAACTATTTCCTGAGATGCCATGTCAGAAACATGAAGAACAGTTTGCATCTTCAAGAACAAGGAGGACAAATTATGGTGTAACTGGGCCCTTAACTGGCTGGTTTCACAGTAACTGTCAGACTCAGGAGAAGCAGATGTGCCTGCATGGTGACACGGAGCAGGATCCTCGTCCTCAAGAACAGCAGTGTTTATGACTGGTGCACTATCATTCTCTGTTGATACAATGTCATCACAAAAGTTTAAACTGCTTTCATGTGTCCTACTTTTGTGTGCATTAAATGATGAATAGACATTTGTCCGGTAGTTGCAGTCCTTAAATGGGCATGGTACATTCTCATGGTTTTTTAAATGTCCCCTTAAATGCCTGAACAGTGTCGCCTCTGAGAAAGGCTGTTTGAAGTCACACAATGGACAGTTAAAAAGTGTATGTCTTAGTTGTGCTCTTTCACCTGCACCAGTTCTGCATGTGTCTTTGTGGACACGTGATAAATGAATTTTCAATGCATTAAATGATGCAAATGAACAAATACAAGAGTTGTGGAGACATGGCAAAGGGCTCACTCTTGAATACTGACTATGCTGTAAACGGTAGTGCCTAAATAAATGGGCTCGGGTGTCTGAGGTGACAGCACACAACTTGCACTTCCACTCCATTGAATCATTTGACCACTAAAATTCCTTGTGCTTCAGGCTCACTACTTATAAACTTAACATAGTTAATGTTCCTGCATCTGAAATGTGTGATTACCACAGAGAGGTCAGACTTCTTCAATATTTGGAGTAAGTTGGTCCTGTGGGCACAGATAAAACAATCAATATGAAATCAGTCAAATTATGCAATCAACCTCTTTACAAATTAATGATACAAAATTCCAAGTGTTAATGTAACTTACAGATAAAGTTACTCTCTGGTGACAATGTAGGTCTGCTGCACATGCACACAAAACAGACAGCGAGATAGCAGAAGACTTTTAATTGATTTACTCAAGGACAGCAAAAGCAAAAATAATTGGCAACGACTGGGTAATATAGATACCATTACAACTCACTTTGCAAAAAAGATCAAAGTCTTCAGTGTCCATACATTCACTGCTGACTGCCTAAAATAATTGATCTAGAACAAGAGTGCAAATAACAATATTATCAGATTTCAAAATACAGGTGGGGTATTATCTGCTTTATGCTTTGATATTATGAAATCACATAGAATATGTCTGCTTCCGCTCTTTATAAACATTTAAATGAATTTATCTGACAACACAGAAACCATGTTGTTCCACTTTAGAGGGTGGCTAACGTTAACTTGTTATTCAAAAATATTAGCTCAAGAGATAGTGTATAGATGTATATGCTAATGAATTAGAAATGGAATTAGAAAATAAAAGAAATGGTGAAAAATAGGTTACAGCCTAAATTAACATTTGAGTCACCTTGGTTTTGGGGGATGCTCACTGCACTTCTTCCACAACCTATAATGAAAAGACGTTTGTAAAGGTTTAATAAAAACTTGCAGAGTTCATTCGGTAACTATTATGTACATAACCTTAACTTTGTTTGAGTAAAAGTTACAGCTAAGGGCGCTTAACACAAACAACAGCAACACACTCAAAAACAGAATGACTATCGCTTGCTGAAAATAGTTATTAACTTATGTTCACATTATTGTCTTGCCACGACCTTAACAGTACACGGGTACACGCGATATTATCTGTCACTAGCAGGCGGACTGATGGTAATTGCGGTTTCGGCGCCTAAAAAATGCGCGCGGCACCGTGAAGATGCGCGTGAAACTTATATATTAAAAATAGCCTCGTCTAGCAGTCAAATATCACGTGTAATATGATATTCTTACAATGTTACAAGAAGCAAAGTAGTTTTGAAGTGTTTGGTTTACTTACAAGTTGCTTCATACATCGTCACTCGAGAGGGTAGCCATCTTGGATCGATTTTTCTGATAACGTCAGTAAGCGCCGCACGTCATGACGTCATATCACGTGATCAACGGTACACTTAAAAATAGTGAGTGAACCAGCGGTGTTCCGTCAAAAATGCTGAGGCACACAAACATAAAAGTACATATTTGTTCATAGACATTAATAGTTTAAAGGTGGATGAACTCAGCAAGAGATTTTAACTGTAGTGACCTCAGTCTTTATAAGCTAGTAGTACTGTTCGGGCTTACAGTGTAGTTAACTACTCCCCAACACTTTTTGTCTCTGTATAAGCATTTGTCCATTTTAAACGTTATCTGGAAGGCATTTCAAATCAGAAGTTTGTGCGGCTAAGTCTTTTCGAACATCGAACACTTTCTATTTGTGGTAAAATGCCACACACAACATCGAGAATCAACCTCACACAAGCAGGAGACAAGAGAGCATGCATTGTAATCAAAAATGTAGTCAATCCCCACCTGAAAAGTGGTTCTTCACATTGCCAAAAGCACACTCTTCTTAAAATTCAGTCTCAGCCCTTAACACCTCATATCAACAAACAAGACATCTTGATGCTGTGCTGTAAACATTGTTAGAATTTAGTATGCGGATACCCTGGAGTCTCAGAAGAGCCAGAGCTGCATCCCCACACCTCCTGAAGATGGCTAGACGAAAGGGAATTTGTGCTTTTCCTCAGTAAGCAGACCTCTGTGATCATGAACTGAATATTAACTATGTGGTAAGAGACAGTCTGCTTAAAATTCATCCTCAAGTGATCACATGAAGAGCATTGGAGACACATGAACTGATTATAGCAGTCTGTATTGGGTGATGACTGGATCAGATCACCTGTGAACTGATGTGAAAACCAACTCATACGGGTGTATGAGAGCAAATCTAAGAGAGGCATGTGGAGAAATGTGAATATTAAACCAGCACCTCTCTGTCTAGAGAAGAAGACGTAAATGGCATATGTTATTGTTACATGTTTCCTCTGGCATTGTGATAGTAAACTGGATGACTTCACCTGATTAGATTTTTCTTTCATGATCAGACGAGCAGAAATTTAAAGCAGCTCATGAGCAGAAGGTGATGTGTTGCTGGGCGTTACTGTGCTGTTTAATCAAACCCGGAGTGAATGAAATGAGCTTTGCCTTTTAGTGAAGTCTGAGAATAAATCAACTAAAATGTATTTGAAATACATTTATTTCATGCTAAGTATACTGCAAATCCATTTACATCTTATGTACTTAATGAAAATACTCTGCGATTGTATTGTGGTATACTAAATTGGAACACTTAAAGTCTGCTAAAATGGAACAACAAATTTTGTATTTCATATGCTTTAATTGTGCAGAAATATTGCTCAAGTCAAACTAAAGATACATTTAAGTGTTTTTGATTGTGCTAAAGTGGGAATATTGCAAGTAAGCTTCATAGACACTTTAAATATTTTACATTTTTATTTAAACTCAGGCTTAATATGAAGAAATGTGCATTATGTATAAACAGTTCTACAAATAACATTTAATTATAATTCTATATGAGTAAGTCATGTCAGTAAATATGTTAATACGTTTAAACTATACTACGCATGAAATAAATGTGTTATTTTACCCAAGACAATAAGTCTGTTGTTCATTTTACTGCCAGTAATGCACCAAACACAGCGTCCTTCAACCATAAAAATAATATTTCAGTTCTATCTGGGTGTTTAATATCAAGCGTGCGTACATTTTGAATTTCCGTCCTTGCATGGCTCTGTTAATGTACATTTTTAATTGAGTTGTAAAATGGAATGTTTTCATTTTCTAAATGAAGTCGTGGATGATGACATGCAGGTTTGCAGAGGTCATCGTGTGCCTGGAGTTTCATGAATAATAGCTCACTCCCTACAGTTTGGGCTGGTTGACGTTTTTATTAAATTCATCTTTACATTAATTAGTGTTTGCCAGAAATAAACAAAGTAAAGGCCAGAAGAATATCTTCCCAGACTTCTGCCTCAGACAGATCATTTGCATTTGGAGGATCAGCAGCAGCGACATGACTGTGTCATGATGGTGGTGGTGTACACTTGTGAGAAGGTTTTTTCTGCCACAATGTCAGTGAAGATCCCCACAAGATTGTAGATTACTTGCACATTAATGGCCAAAAAACTTCCTGCAGAAGCACAGGGGCTCTTTCACCATGGAGGTGACTACCGGGAACATTGATGATACCAATCTCACAGGAAACTGCAAAGATTTTTGGCATTGTGGACAAAATGACATTCAGCAGCGTGAGGTGTAATTCATGAATGTTACACAAAAATGTCATCATCACTAACAACTTCCCCAAAACGGCTGACCTCCTCAAAGTGTTCTCGGCATTTACCAATTCATGGATGTTGCCAGGGAAGATGTAATTTTCTATGAAATCAGTCATTCAGTGAGATGAAAGTTGCCAATCCTGTATAAATGTCAAGACGTTTTATAGAATGTTGATAACAAAACAACACTGAACCCCATTGGCTTCCATTGTGTGAACACAAAACCACAGATATTTCTCAGAATATCTTCTGTTGTGTTCCAGTGAAGAAAGACTCGCAACAGATTTACAACCACAGGGGGGTTAATACATTGTCACATAATTTTTTAAGACTTGTCTAAGCATCTACAAAAAGCTTATCCACATATTGTGTAATGGTACTGTTAATAAACACATGGAGGTGATGCTGCAGTGAACAGATGTAGACAGTTGTGACCATGGCTGGAGGGGGATGATAGAGCTCTGAAATACTGCTTACAACAGCAACCAGACTATATAAATGCAGAAGCATGCATTGTCATTAGCTACGATACTGATTGGCTGAAAATTCACTTATATTGTTATAATGTGTGTGATAGCAGGTCACCACTGCATATTAGTAAATGTTTCAATTTCTTGCCGTTACATCCCTTATCTAATAGAACTATATAGTAATGAATGGATGGTGAAGGTCCACACTGTCTGGCAGACATTACATTCTTGCATTTCTATACTGCTGTGATGCAAGTAGTAACAATCGTTGTCATTTTTCACACGTCCAACAGATAATTAACTATCGTCCACGATGTTAGAAAAGCTCAGTATTTATGTTACAAAATGACTGTGTTTTTGGTTGTCGTTTAAATTAAGAAATTGGTAACACTTCAGTATAGGGGCAATTCTCACTATTAACTAGTTGTTATTAGATGCCTATTATTGGCATATTGGCTGTTTATTAGTACTTATAAAGCACATATTCAACATGACCATATTCTACCTCAGTAATCCTACTCAATACCTAAACCTAATAACTACCTCACTAACTATTAATAAGCAACAAATTAAGAGTTTATTGAGGAAAAAGTCATAGTTAATTGTTTGTTAATAGCGGGAGATGTCCCCTATTCTGAAGTGTGACCATCTGCCTGTCTTGGAAAAGCAAGTATGTTGGGTTGGGTATCGTTTGAAATTTAGTGATTTCGATTCCAATTCTTACAGATTCTCAGTTTTGATTCCACATTTGAAGTAAAACATTTAGATATCAACCTGTATGATATTTTAGCCTACTTATTGACAAAAATGCACAAAGGAATTGATAAATTGATAATCGAGTTCAGCGATCTCTTCTCACTACAGCCGTTACATCATCTGATCCTCCAGAGATTAATGGTGCTCTGAACTTAGATTGAAGGCAATCATGGGAATGGAGCAATGGGAGGCATGCTGTTGTGGGAGTCAGGCTCTTTACCAGTGCTGGTTACAACACCTCCAGGGATTCGTACCGATCTCTCTCAGCTCCAACAAATGACCTCCATTTAGAGATGGAACAGAACTGGTATTACTGTCTGTCCTGCTTCACGAGCTTCACGAGGCTGCTATGGCTACACAAGCAAAATCTCTCCGTGCATGTTTCCAATCCTAGATATGCAGTTTTTATTCTTTTGGACAATTTTCACCTTTTGTCTGAACTGTAGGTGTATTTTTAAGCTTTAAAGGGTTAGTTTACCCCCAAATGAAAATTCTCTAACTCCTTACCTTCTTGTCATTTCAAACCTGTATGGTTTTCTTTCTTCTGCAGAACACAAAAGAAGATATTTCGAAGAATGCTCATAACCAAACACAGAAATACAGCGCTAACCATTCAGTTGCACTGGTTTTATGTCTATACATAAGTGAATGGGTACTGCCATTGTTCTAACGTTCTTCAAAATATGAAGAAAACTTCTTCATCTGGGCTGTCAATCATAGAGCAATAAGTTTAAACTCATGTGGAGAGGGGCTAGTAAAGGTGGATGTAGTAGAGAAGGCGGGGCGAGACCGTGGTTCGAGTCCGGTGAGTAATTGTGGATTAGCGCCAGCTGTGCGCACACCGGGCTCGAATCTCGTAGGAGATGGGGAGCATAAAAGGAACGAGCGACCAGACCGTCGAGGAGAGAGGACCGGGCCCGAACTTGTGTTTGTATTTATGTTTATGTTATTGCGCCGGCGGTCGTCCGTGAGGGGCCGCCGGCTGTTTATGTTCTATTATTATTTTGATTAAATGTTTTGAATGTCTTCCGGTTCCCGTCTCCTTCCTTCCCTTTTATTGAGATTTGTTACATTGGTGCCGAAACCCGGGAGGAAGGAGAGACATGCTGTCGGAGAGTCCTCGCCGCCGAGTGGCCTCGCGGTGCCGGAGAGTTCGGGCAGCGCGGACGAAGGGCGTCCGCCAGTGGCTGCCCGAAGCGGTGGCTCTGGGGAAACGGAAGTGCACAGTGCGGCCACCGTCAAAACTTCGGTGGAACGGCGACCTTTGCTGCCGCGCCCCTGGGTCGAGGTGGGGTGGCTTTCGTCCAAGTGGGAGCGGGGGAGTTGCCGCCGTCCGCCAAAGGCCGGAGCCTGTGTCCGTCCCCCGAGGGGGAGGAGCAGGGGGGCGGAAGTGCCGGGTGAGCCACCGCCTGCCAGAGGCCGGAGCCTGTGTCCGTCCCCCGAGGGGGAGGAGCAGGGGGCGGAAGTGCCGGGTGAGCCACCGCCTGCCAGAGGCCAAAGGCTGCGTCCGTCCGCCCAAGGGGGAGGAGCAGGGGACGGGGAACCCGCCCCGACTCCCAGATAATGGAGGAGCCACCGCCGGCCGCCAGGGGGCGGATGGTCGAGCCGTCCACCGAAGCCCCAGGGCCATCGCAAGGCACCGCGAAGGAGAGTACTCCGGCTGGTTGAGGAACGAGCGGCAGCATGTCGGGGGACCGGATTTTATTTTTTTTCCTCTCTCCCCTCTCTCTTTCCGGTCGCTCCGAGGGCTCCCATCTCCGTTGTCTCGTCTCGTCGCTGCATACCCCCCACCCCACCCCCCCCGAGGGAGGGGGAGGGAGCTTGCACAGTCGCGGGGGTACCCCCCTGGCCTGTGAGGGGTGATGGGGGTATGTAGTAGAGTAGGCGGGGCGAGACCGTGGTTCGACCGTGGCATCTCGTAGGAGATGGGGAGCATAAAAGGAACGAGCGACCGGACCGTCGAGGAGAGAGGACCGGGCCCGAACTTGTGTTTGTATTTGTATTTATGTTTATGTTATTTCGCCGGCGGTCGTCCGTGAGGGGCCGCCGGCTGTTATTATTTTTGTTATTAAATGTTTAAATGTCTTCCGGTTCCCGCCTCCTTCCTTCCCTTTTATTGAGATTTGTTACAGTGGACTAACACAGAGTAAAACTCCAGAATGAAGCTGCAAGAGTCATTTGTTGTTGAAGCAATCCCCCTCACCTGTCTCTGTGCAAAATGGGATTTACTTTGGCTTCCAATCAGTTGATTAAAACCATTGACTGATCTGTCAAGTGCCGAAGAGTGAGATACCAGACTCCTGCTGTACTTCGCAAGATGCATTTCCATCACTTGACATCACTTGAAGATGAACATAGAAAACCACAGAGAAAAAGATGCATAAGAGAACAGTCACTTGACAAACCTCTAGAATCCCACTATCAGAAATCCTGGGACAATTTTCAAATCTTAACCTATTTTAAAACCATGGGAGACCACAGACACAAGATGATACGGTCAGACAACAAACTCGCTGTATCAATGATTCACAGTGATAGGGATCTCACACAAACTCACGGTGTGATCAAACGTGACTTTAGAAGAGAAACTATTATGAGGGCAAATCAACATTAGCAGCTGTCTTTAAACCCCAATATCAACTGAAATCAGATGAAAGTCACATACCCTATACCTCTCTTAAGAAGAGTTTAATAACGTTTTGAGCCGGTCATCTGGACATATAATTGGGTATTTTTATTCTCACTCATTTTGCCATTTAATATTTTAAAACTTAAAGGGAAATCTGAACGTTCACGAGTAATTCTTAAGAGAATCGTCCTGTAATGAATAACTGGAACTGAAATGACACTATACTTTCATGTATGACAAATACAGTTTGTCCGATTACATCATGTTTCAGTATTCTGTCACTGTGGACAAACCCCTTTAGAAATGTCACATTAGGGTTCAATCTAGAATCTAAAGAAAACATTGTGGCAAAAAAGTGAAATGAAACTAACAACCTGTTTCATCAAAATAGTTGTATTCACTCTTCACTATATAGATAGGCAGAGATTCCAAACTTTGTTGTTTTTATGTCCTCTTTTTATTTAAATGCAGAAATGTACTATTCTGTAGTGAGGATATCCTGAGTGGTTCCTAGTACACAGAGAGGCTTTCAAAGACCTATTCTTCGTCATGTGACACAGGTGTTTTGTCTGCTCTCCAATTTGATAGCGTTAATGTCAGTTTGTCAATACTGTAGATTTCAGTTTAGGAGATAGAATAATTAAATACAGTGTGAGGATACATTTTCACTTTTGCAACTTAATGTCTTTGCACATACAGTCCGAAATGTTCGTATGCATTTTTTGTATGTGGCACTCGCTTGTTTCTGAATTGTCGAAATGCCTCAAAGTGCTAAGGATGCGAAAACACAGAAAATCGAACTCAGTCCGAATTTTTTCAAGACGGACGAAAATATGTGACGCAGTGTGTAAATGTGATTGAAACAACATGAGGTCGTATTTATTTTTTAATGTACAGAAATATCGGACACAAATTTCGGACTCAATGTGTAATAGCTTGTGTTAGAGTTGTGTTACCCTCAGCAACATCCCCACCGCATTGACCAGTGCCTTTCCTGTACATTTCCACAATATTACTATAAGACAAAGTAAATGAACATCTGACAGAAAGGACACAAGTTTAAGCATTGAAATGGATGTGAGTGTATTTAGTATGTTTCAGTGTGGATGGGCAGCACTTGAAAACACTTGAACAGTGTGGACGAAGAATATATTCAAAAGAGAAACTGTTTTCAGATGAAAACGTATTAATGTGGAAAAGGTCTCATTCACAATCAGACACAGATCATCTCAGACTAAGCTTTCCTGTAGCTCAGTGATAAGAGCATTGTGTTAACAACGCAAGGTTGTGGGTTTGATCCCAGGGGATTGCAAATACCTTTGTAAAATGTATAGGATAATAGCAATGTAGGTCGCTTTGGATAAAAGCGTCTGCCAAATGCCTAAAATGTAAAATGTGCGTTGTAAATGTGCAGATCTTTTGCTCTAGGGCTAAAGTTGGCATTGTAAGCCCCAACCAGTCCTGTGGAATGTGTCAGAAAGAGCCAGACGATAATAAAAACCATGTGACTTTATAGAGAATAAAATACAGTATGTTATGAATAAATACACATTAAATGGTAATCCAACCAAATAGTTTAATTCTGTTGCAGAATAGTTAGGCAACAACTGATTGTATTCAATGGGGAAAATACTGCCGCAAACTTCAGTTTGACAGGGAAATTAACTTAATTAGATAGAAATAACTCATTCCAAGATAATAAAAACACAACGTTTCATTATAAAAGGTCTTTATACACCTATGAAGACTATGTATATTATATTGTATTTCTGTCAATAGATCCTCCTTTATCTTCCACATAAACACAAGATCAAACAAGAAACACAGAAAGCAGAAAGGATATAAACACACATAATGATGAACAAAACTGTCACCGTTTAGTACAGTTTAGTTTATTTCTAATAAAGCACTTTCTAGAACAAACTTGTTCACCAAAGTGCAGTACAGACATAATAAAAACAATACAAATACCAAAGGTAGAATAAAAATACACCGTTTCATCTACAACAAATCCACATGTCCACCTTACATAAAAAAGCACCTCTCATAATGTATCAAATGCTAGACGATAAAAAAATATATTTTAAGAGGGATTTTAAAACCCAAAACTTAAGGACGTAATGACGTATGCCATTAATCCAACTATGTAGTGTAACATGTAAAACAGGAACATGAAAGGTATATTCTTAAAGCAACTAATTTAAAGTTTACTCAGAATAAGGCAAATCCTTTGATTACTGACGTCAATGTAAACGTGGTCACTGGGACACTGAACGCTTATTTTCCTGTGACGTGACTGCTTAAGCGTGCTGTGAAACCTCACCACTACTATTTATCAACAAAAGACAGAACTCAGTACTCAGCAACATGACCTAAACTATGAAAAACACCTTGATTATTCTTTTATATATCTGTGCAACATTTAAACACATTTAAATGTTAAGTAGACTTTGGCTTCTGATGTGTGTCTATTAGATAAAAAATAGTCTTTTTAAAAGTTCTGTTGCGTCTCATGATCTTTCTTCAGTTGGCCGGTGTAATTTCCCTTAGATGACTTCAGAAAATGTCATGTGATTTTCGATAAGGGAACATGGTAAGGGTTCTCAGAATGGGAACCACATACTTGGTCATATAGGATGAAGCTGAAAAAATAGAATCATACAGAGAAATTGGGGTGTACTGAAATCACTCAATTCATATGACACAGTTCATGTCAGGATCCTGTCCTTCCTGTCCTGAGTTTTCGAGCTTTGTGGACAGTGTCGTGATAGTACCATGTCTTGTGTGTGTTTTGTTTTGTGTGGAGACACGTGTCAGTATGTTTTGACATTTTGTGCGCGTGTCGTCCTGTTTTTTGTTGTCTAGCTCTGCCCCCTCGTTTCTCCGCTAGTGTCTCATTTAATGTTTCATCTCCCACACCTGCCCGTCTCTGTTCCTGTGCAATTATCCTCTTTAGTGCTTCCCTATTAAATGTTCCCCAGATTCTCACGTTTCTTGTCGATTCATTGTTACTCGTTAGATGGTTCTTTGTACGTGCATTTTACTCGCCCTTGTCCGATTCCTGTGGATTACGTTTTCTTTGGGCTTTCCCTTTTTTGTGTTGGATTTATTATTTTGGATTATTCATCTTGTCCCCCTCGTGGGAGGTTATTAGTTTGAAGTTTATATTATTTATCATGTTTCCTTTGTTTGTTTTATTAAATAAAGTATTTTTGTTAACCCTTAAGTTGGCTGTGTTTGGGTTCTGTGGCACCCCGTTCCGTGACATTTCAGGCACCACAATGTACTTTAACGCATCATTTTCAAAATATATATTCATAGAGCAACTTCATCGTCATTTATAGCTCTTGGAAAAACTACCTTACCCATGGAGGATAACAGAAAATGATTGATGCCATGACCAACCCAGTTAGTTATCAATTCAGAACGCCTAAGCACAGATGCCATTGTGTGTCAGGATTTATCACACCTCATGACCGTACGATTCATCTTTTATCCACACTTGTCCCTATAGACGCAGAATGTTCTCACGTAAGAATGTCACACGCTCTCTTAATGAGTTTTCGGTAGTTGATATGGCCAATATCTTGACAACCTTTCTCTGTGTGAGAAGAACATCGACATAATTAACATAAATACTACTCATGATATACAGTAGAATAGTGCAGAGACAAAGAGAAACAAACGTGTAGTTTCAGACAGCTGGCCACGTAGCTTGCACACCGCTTCAGAGCAGTTTGCATGCTAATGATGAGCAGTCAATGAAACTTTTGAAAAGCAGTGTGCTGTGATATTACAAGTCCTGAGAGGAAAAACACGCCGGTGACCGCTTTTCCAATTACAGTAAAGACCACGAATGAAATCTGTTGCCGTTCTCATTTGGAAGTCTTGATCTGTAAGAGCTGTCTGTCGCCAGCGGCCGTGATTCACTGCAGTCCGGTAGCTCGCTGCTGTGGAAGCTAATCTCAAACCTTTTCTATTTCATCCTCTTCATATGCCACATATTGCAATATGTTTACGAATAGTATAAATAGATGGAGAAGAAGCCTGTGGGCAGGAAGGGGAAACAATTGTCGCTGAAATCTCATTTACATGCCCCTCACTGCCACACTAAATGTTTCATTAGCTTTCAGATTATAAATGATTCAGAAAACTTAGTTTGAATCTCAAGGGTTGCCTCTTTTATGAGCGCATGCATAATCTTATTAGCTCATATAGAACTTGTTTCCCTGGCTGGTAATAATCCTGCTTTTCAAAAGTCTGTCTAGTCTGCTTTTCCATAAAACAAAAAAAAACAATTGTGTATTAGACAAATGCAATATTTACTTCCTAGGGTGAGCATCACTCTGACTACCACTTTGGAAAAACCTACAGTATAACCCTTCAAATGAAGTTATGCACAGTTTGATGTGCATAATACAGAAGAGGTGTTCTTTCACTTTCCTGAAGCAAACAATTGCCTTGAAGAAGTGATTTTTAACTCATGTACACATGATATTTGTTTCTGTGCCATTCACAACAGCATCATTTCACAGAATGATTTGCTTCATGGTGAATAAAAAGGGTGATATTAATCCTGCGTCGAGGTATTAAAGAGGCCAATTAATGGGGAATTGTAAGTACTTTGTGATTAAATCCAAGGATTAATAAAGATACTGTCACATTAAAACTAAGCTGACCCATTTAGACTCTAACAAAGGAGCATTAGAGTCAAGCATTCGCAGTGAACTACTGAGATAAATGAAGCTCAGAGAGAACGGCAGAGGACAGTTTGTGTTCAGCCGAACAGATAGAAGCTGTCAGGTCATCTGTGCATGTACTCTTAATGTCTGAGGCACACAAAAGTCTACTGGCATTTAAAACACACACAAAAAAACATCAATGCCGAATATTGTGCAATAGCAGATGTGTTTGATTATACAGAATGCATTTTAAAATGACATCATGTTTAAGAAGATCCACAGAAATACAGAGGTGGCACTATGCAGTGATCAGCTATAATGTCGCTTCGGGTACACCCGTGTGTCAATCATCACAAATGCGGTTGTCACTCCCGACGCTTTGCAGTGTTTCGTGGCCACTCTTAAACACAACTGGATACCAGAACCACAATTTATTTCACAGCACATTTATTGTACAATGGAAAACACAGGGGTATATTAAAACAGAGTACTCAAGGCTTACAAAGGCACACCCAACAAAATTAAGTCAGGATAAGAAAGAACTACAAAAAATTAGACAGGACTACAAGAGGAAGTGACATGATACGCTACAAAAATCAAATCAAAAATAAAAGACATGACCACAGCATTTTCATGATTGTGTTCTATGTGGTTTCTTGTGTTGCTGTGTTCACTGTTCATGGGAGTATGATCTTAATTAGTCCCTTGTTAGTTTCCTTGTTTAATGATCAGCTCCGCCTGTTCCTTGTTGAATTACCTGTGTATTTATATTCCAGGTTTAGTTCTGCTTCTCTGGTTTAGTCAGGACTCGTTTATGTTTATGTGTGTATAGTTCTTCTCTGAGAAACCCAACCCTTGTCAAAAAGAATTATACTTATAGCTAGTGGTGGCGAGATCAAGCCCCATGAAGCATTGAAGCGTTTGTTGGGGCTTTATTTGCTCACAATACCATCTGGTGGACAAAGAGTGTAAAACAAGCAGATACATTACAGATGTGCCTGATGTGGTCTGTGATACACTGTATTTTCGCCGGTGAAAAAAAAAACTATTTCCACATAGACTAATCTTTTTATTTGTATTTTCTGGTGGTATATAATGATTGTATAACATAACCATGTAATAAACGTATTTGCTTGAAATGAATGGGGCATTCAAATGTGTGTGAATACATTATTTTGTCATAATAGGCAGATGGGGCAATATTATTATTCTAAAACTGTGATGAAATTGTGGGCTGTCCTTTCAAATTCAGGTCAAAAATGGTTAAAAGCTACACAAAAGCCAGATTCTGTTTGCTACGTTTATTAACAGAATCTCATTCATATACAGCACAACCCGCCTACTAAAAAAATAACTGAATTTATGAGTGAGAACATTTGGTTTTACGTTTGGACTCATTCAGCGGAATGCTGAAGCTGGAAGTGGTTTGTAAAGAAGAAAAGGGAATATTATCAACAGCACTTGTATTTACAATGACTCATAGAGTTTATGTGTTTGTCTGGGCTGTGATCCCAAACGCTGCCAGAAACAACAAACAACGACAGTGCTTTTTAATCACTCATGTGAAAACACAACTAAACAATTGAAGAAATTCAAATATCTTGCTTTTTCCTAAACACTAGATATATGTCTGAATGACTATGTGCTTATCAATTGTGATGCTGTAATGTTATTCCTGAAGGAGCCCAGTGTTAGCTGTTACCTGTCACAGCTAGAAAGGTTTGCAGGGACTAGATTTTGGTGGCCAGTATAAAACAAATGCACAGTGCCATCAAATAAAAGAACCTTATATTCCAGATGGATAACATATGGACATCTGCAGCGAGGCTTCACTTCAAGGTTCTGCAGTAGCACCAGCATCATGTCACGTGACCATTGTTCTGGAGGATGAACGACTCAAAATGCCCCTGTGCAGGACCTGTCTCTGTCATTCTCAACATGAATTGCTGTATTGTCTTCAAAATGATGAACCTAAACCATTCTTACTTAGCAAATATCCACACAAAAAAGGCGTGCACATCCAAGAAGCAAAAATCTCAACCACACAAAAACCCCACAAAAAATCTAAAAGTTAGCACATCATGGTAATAAAGGGTTGAGCTCTTAAACCAGAGTTAAGCATTATTATTTATCAAATATTTTTTCTCCTCAATTATATTGAAAAAATGATCGTTGTTGTGTTTTCAAATTTCAACTGCTACTAGATTATTAATGATAATCTTAAACCTATAATTGACCTTAAGTAAAAAACTTAGCCTACATGTGCAAACAATGTCAAGCTTATGCAGAAGCAGCAGCTTTTGCCAGAGGGGAACTGGAATCCCCTGGTTGGGTCTGGGTTCTCCTGAGGGTTTTTTTCTCAATTGGAGTTTTGGGTTCCTCGCCAACTTTGCCTGGCCGGAGCAGCTGCTTTATTTATTTATTTTCAAGTTTACATCATTAATTTTACGTATAGGAATTTAAAATCTGTTTAATATTTGAACTGTGTTTCTCTCTTCCTTATATTAAATGTGTGCTTTAAAGAGTACCTAGCATATGTTTTTTTAGGTCCTACTTTGGTTTATGGAGTGTCCAACAACAAATTTATGTACATACAATGTGTTTAAACACTGTAATGTCGTAATAATAGGCAGTTATTCGTACCTTACTTCTTGACTGACTCTCAAATGATTCGTTCCGCGATTCATCCGTCTTGGCCCCGCCTACCCGCTAACCTTGTGTCATGTGATTGGTCAGATGCTGTAGTCTGTTGTTATTGGTCAAACGCGTTCATCATTTGTCGCAAATTGAACCCCACCACCATCATTACAGGATTACGGTTTACATGTGGTTGGATGTCATGTATATTATATGTGTAGCTTGAGATGACGGCGAATTCACCGTACCAATTTGAGCCCGAGTCTGACGAGGAAGCATCAGAAGAAGCTAATCCACAACAAACTCCACCACGACTGGAGCAGGATGTTTGTCAGTGGCAAGTGACAACTCTTGTCATAAAAAACTCCCTGTGTGACAACATGCATGTTGTGCACGTCTCGTTTGTGTGATTCAGAGTCGACTCCCATTTTTACAAGCAAATAACTTTGTTATTTATTCACCTCCGGACTTACAACTTGGCAGACAGCTTACTTTCAAACACGGCAACATAACAGACTGCATGAAGTCTCATTTTCATGATCTCATGCTACCTACTCTTTAAATGTTTTGCTTATAGTTTATGTTATATATATATATTTTATGTACAGATTCTATGTAACAATGGAAATTGTAAAAAGCGCAATATAATAAAGTTGACTTGACTTGTTTTGAGTCTGGATCCTGGATAACCAACAGACCATCATTATCATCCTTCACGTATGTCCCGTTTCAGAGAGAATCAAATCAGTCCATTTCACTGTGTCATTTATCCCTGGTCCTTGATAGCGTGTTGGGTCAATAATGCCATTGCTTTAACAATCTCTCCAGAAACTAGCGTTAATGTTTGAACTAATGCTGGACTCCGCAATACACTGACTGACAAGTCATCACGATGAATGAAGGAAACAGAAGCAGCTGTCATGTGGTCAGTCCGCCCGGCGTGTGATGTAAACACTAAAGGACTGAAAGAAACGCTACAAGCATTATTTCATACACAGTCTTCAAACATTAGCATGCTTTGTTAATGTGATTCCTCATGTGTTCTAAGTGATAAACAGCCAAGGTGAGTATTGTATACCGAGACACGCTGTCCTACTAAATCATCCAATGATAATAACCTTTATATTAAAATATCAAACATGTGACAATTGGTTGAATGGTGTATGGATGAGAAAAAGATAAAATCCTTTTTATCATTACTTTTTCTTTTTGTAACATTAACCAAATGGACTATAGTGTTTTGGTGAATGGTACATCGGTACATTTTGTGACTGGAAAAATACAGAAGACTCTCTGATGTAAGCAGACACCCACCCATGTACTGACGGTAAGATTTTGTGGTTTGGTTTTTAACAGTTCAAGCCCAAAGAGAACAGATGATTCTACGGCGGAAATTCCCCACTGTGACATCACTTCCTCATTTTACATCTCGCTCCAATAATCGATACAAAACCTTAAAACGTCAGTCATACTGTATGAAATCATTCTCACGAATAATAAATACTGTAACCGAGATTAAACTAGAGTATTTATGATTTTCCTGGCATTGTTCTGAGTTTGTGCGGACGGTGGCAGTGAAGTGTTCTAAAAGTGGATTGTTTACTGTTGTGACACATTCAGTTTTACTTCCTACTTTGTGATGTCTTGCATGTCAATGAAGGGGTTTATATGTGAACTTTCCCTCCGGTGAACACTGCAGAGGGCTAAAGTCACTTACTACACGCTTTACTTGTTCTATCGTTTGGATTTGAGGCAAAGTAGATTAAGAACTGAAGTGATAATCTGAATTTAAAGAGTCATGGATGAAAGTTCACAATCAGAAGAGGAGTCTTTAAGAAAAGAATGTTCTTTAACCGGGGAGTTGAGAGAACCCAAGGCAACAGAGTTTTCAGAGTAAGTCTTATTCGGTAGTATTATACCTGACATGTGCTGTTAAATGCTATTATAACATGATGTAATATAAATATATGATCAAAACAATATTCTCCAAAACAACTTGCAGCTGATGTGTGGCGATTCTCATGAAACCACTGAAACATTATGGCAGTAAAGTTTAAATTATAAAACATACAGTTCGGTATGGGTACATCAATTATTTATTTATGTATATTATTGCTTTTTCTGCTGAAATTCTCATTACCGTATTATATGTTTAAACAGAGTAAAATTTAAATATTGTGAAAAATACAATTCGATCTTCTATTACATGTTCTCAAATTACAAAAAATTACCCAAAAATGATTGACAGAATATTTATGTCAAATAAAAAGGAATAAATAGTGGAAGAAAGAATGTGTGTCAGTGTCAGTGTCCATGACTGATATTCTCATCCGATGTAACGTTCTTTAAACACACACAAAGATATTTATATTAAGTTTGATTTTACGTGAAGAAAAACCTCTACTGGCACCTTTTAAATGGCTTTCAAGTTAACAAGTTACTTTAGATTTATCTAGTTAAAAACTTCATATTCTCTTGTCACACTATTTACACAACATTTTCCCTTTTTATAGTACCAATTCATGAATAACATGTTACTATTATACATGTTGATATTCTAGTAAAATATAATTAATTAATGTCTTATTATGTATTATTAATAAGAACTTGATTAGGCATCATGGATTTGCGTGTTTTATCAAAATATGTTATAAGATTTACAGTTTTAAATGATTGTATTAATGAGAATTTTTAAGGCCTTTTACTTAAATATGTTAAACAGTTTTAAAGAGAATGCCTTTAAACAAGTCATATCTTGTTTCAAATGAATATTAAGGGAATTTTTTGATACAAGTGTTTGTAAGAAAATCATGTTTGACATCTTGAAACCAAGATTTCATGAGAATCACCTGCTGTAATATCTATGGCAAAATATATGTATGGCAGTATATTGTAGAATGATGGTAATACTATGATGGTAATTTATGTAAATAAGATGAGGTATAGATAACATTAACCTATGCACCGAACACTTTAAGGTATGGTTGCATAAACTGCTTCTAAACACTAGTCTTATAAAAAAAAAAAAATTCACGTCCTATTAAATGGCTTTTGATTGGTAAATAGTGATGGGTGATGAAAATCATACCAGACGAAAGGAACACACACTTTATTAACACACATCATTTAAATATACACGCGTGTGATGTGTTCAGAGGAAACATCTTGTGTCTAACATGATAAGGATCAATGGGAACTGAAAGTCACCTCAAATCTCCCCAGCTGCTTCATAGCTGTATCTGGATGTTCATTTGAGTGTTCAATTCACTTATAATAATAATCGTAATTTTGAATAAAGCGGGACAAAATAATGTAAAAATGCCAGCAGGTGTTTAAAGGTGATAATTACAATAATTGTTATAATTAAAATATAAGAAGCTATTGTGAAATATTTCAAATGTGCGTACTTTTGAACCTGAAGAAAAAGCCTATTTTTTTATATCCTATCATGAGGCTAATTTAAAAAGAACAACAGCCATATAGAGTTTGTTAATCAACATCACGCCACGATGAATGTCATGCCATCTTGGGAGGATGGCTGCTAGTGCGATCAATGCGGTGTTTTGTTTTTCTTGTTTGATTACGGTAAGTCAGTCTTGCTGTGTTAAAAAACTGCAATAATCTTACGCAGAGTCGTTCAGGAAAATAATTTTGCCATATATCAAACAAACCAAGTTACGGTACATATCAAGACAATTGTAGCAGGTCATTTCCGTGAAAATGTCAAACTTACCAAGTTTTTACCAGCGTTTTTTACTATGGTGACAGCTCAGATTTTAACATTTGGTGGTTCAAATACTCATGTGAGATCTCTCTTCAAACTTGTAAAGCGTTTGTTTTATTTTTAGTGCATGATTTTTTATAGTCAGGTAAGAGAAATTTTCAGGATTGTTACATCCATAACTGTAACAGAGACAGGGGTGCCACAATGAGGCCACAACAGTAGCATCACCACTGCTCTGAATGTACCGGCAGATGGAGGCGAAAAAAATGAAGTGACGTGCTGATGAGGTCAAAAGTTCAGTCTTTAATCTAATACCTGCAACTGGTATTTACAATGAAAATCCAAAAAAAGAAAGAAAAAAACTAAACAAACAAATAAAATAAACTGTTCAAAGTTATCTGCAAACATCATTTGGCTATACCAATAAATTGGCCCAAAAACAGAGCAATAACCTCCAACCAACTCACTCTACGAGCCTATGCCCCTTTTACCACACTGAGGCGCCTTCTTAAAAAGGCTAAGCCCCTCCTACTTGGATTAAACCATTTGTTAATTAAAGATAATAAAGAAATCTAAAGACAAAATCAAAATAGATTTAACAGTAACAAAGAGATAAACAATTAGAATAATATAAAAATCGACAACAAAACAACTATTAATTATTAACGTTGAACAACGTTTAACAAAAGAATCAAACAGAACTCCAATCTCCCCCTCACACATGACAACTATTAACTGTGCCTACTATTGGCGGGAAAAAGGCATTCAAAATGGTGGCAATTACTGTGACCGGGTTTTGTCTGTTTGGTGAGGTAAAATGTTCCTGTACGTAAGTATGACAATTTATCATCATGTAAGTGGTTAATTGAAATCAATAAACATATAACATGGTTACCGGTCTTGTTTGAATTCTTAACAAAACATAAATCAACAAAGAGAAATTAATAACTAAGTAAATGCAAAAAGGGCATGGTGAAGACAATTCACAATCAGTGACATAATAAGAGTATCTAGTCACAGATCCTCACTGTGACAATAACGCTTCATATTCCTCATAAATGGACACATAAAAAAAAGTAACTATTTGATGTTCTATAAAGAAGTATCTCTTCTCCATTCGTTGGGTATTATTGCTTCAGGATTGTGCATTTAATTCACAAAAATTCCTACAAAATTTGTCGTCTCTCACAAGCCGCTTCCTTTTTTTGCCACATCCATAACGCATGTTTATTTCCCTTTTTTAAAATAGAAAAAAATTCTTAGCCTGACATTTTTTGATGTTTACACTCTATCAACAAGGGTTTAGTTAAAACAAACAGTGGTTCAATATAGTAATTCTCATGCATTTTGATGTCACGTCCATGACGTTGGATTTGCCCAGCATTGGAGTATGATCCTGCCAAGATGGCGTCGCCTCTGCAACATGCAATATAGGGCGTGATGTCAGGTTCACATTCTCTATTGAAAGTCCCCAATATAAGAGAAAACCAAACTCTGTGTGCGTGCCTGTGTGTGTGTGTGTGTCTGTCTGTTTGTTCCTTATTTTGTTATACTATATAAGTGAGGGCTGCAATGCTATCATTACAACCCCCTTTTGAGCACAGTGTATTGGTCCTTACTAAATAAAAGGATTGAAATCATGTTTTTCTTTAAAGCTTATGTCCTATCATGAGTCTAATGTAAAAATCAATGGAAGTCAAATAAATAGTGTACATTGTGTGTGTTGTAGGCCGGGGGAGAGCACAGCACAGGTGGAGCAGTCGCTGGTCAGTGGAGAGGAGCACTTGACTCTCATCACAGAAAGCATGTCCATCACCTCCTCTGATGAAGAGAAGCTTCAACTCCTCAACAAAAACACTGAACTCAGACGACTCAACAAAGAGGTACTAAAACATGCCCTGAGTTTATTATTAATAAAACCGATAACAAACGCACGTCAACAGCTGTTCAAAATCTAAACAGGAAACACTTGCGCGTGTGTGTAAAAATGTCTTGATAAAAAGTCAATGAAAAGTTCCCAGCGTGATATAAAAGCAGACGTGTGTGTTTTAGCTGATGAAGCTGAATGAGGAGTGGGATCACATCTATCACAGCACAAGCGTGGGTCTCCAGCAGCGTGTTTTAGCTCTTGAGGAGGAGAGTTCAGCTCTGAAGAAGATCAACAGCAGACTGCTCCTCAAAGTGGAACACGAGCAGGTACTTTAGTTATTATATCACACCTACTGTATGGTTCAATTCATGTCGAAACAGCGCTTACGGCATCATGAAGCACACACAATCATTTCAACTCATCTCTAAAGTTCTTCTTCTCGGTTCAAAACCACAGAACAGTATCAAATGTCAAATAGACAGAGAATCCCAGCAACAGATAATATAAATGTTAAATATCAGCAAAGCAGACAAAAAACATCACCAAGCCCTCTGTGAACTGTTCATAAAGCTGCTGTCCAGAAAGTATCTGCGTGTGCAAGTCATAGATATCTGATTCATGTCAAAACTAGAAAAGTGAAGAGGAAGACTTCAGGCCATAGTATCATGATGGAGTTCTTACATCAGATGACCAAGAGACAGAAATATGAGCTTCATCTACAGGTGGCCTCTACTGCCAAACTCTAATACGACTGGATAGAAAAAAATCCAACGAGCGCCACAGATTCTCCACTCGACAGATTCTCCACTCGACACATCAATGTTTGGTGCCATTGTTGGTTAAATCTAGTTTTGTTTGCCGATAAACCTTTGTGAATTAAAAGAAGTCAAAGTCATGAGGGATAGCAAGGTTCCTTCATGATGTTGGTCTTTCAAACTTTTGAATTTGTTTGATATATATGCTTACTTCCAGAAGGTTGTGATGTGATAATGATGTTGTAGGCCTACACTGGCTTAGCACGTGAGCAGGACATGACGTGCGTTTGTTTGTGTAGAATAAGAGGGAGTATTATGAGCACACATTGATGCAAGAGCTGAAGAAGAATCAGCATCTTCATGAGTACATCAGACTGCTGGAGACTCGCATGCACCAGACAGAAACCTCCGATCTTCATCTACTCCACCAGACCACTAAACCTCCTTTAGAGGTACGATCCACTTCGTCTGCGGGTGTAAAGTCTGTCCGCAGACTGTCTGGGATTGGAGCGGAGAGCGAGATGGATGCTGTGAGAGAGGTCCAGGATCTTAAAGAGCAGCTGGAGGCGCTGCGGTGTCAGGTGAGTTTTCAGAGACGACAGAGAATGTGTGCACATGAGCATATTTCAGTTAACTGACCTTTGTGAATACACTGAGTAAACAGCACTACCTAGTGGATGTTGAAGGTACCAAAGTTTTATATTCAATTGTTAACATTTAAAAAAAGTTTGATTCAAGCTAAAAAAAACAGCCAACTAACGCATAAAACATGATTACATTATAAAAAACATGCTTTTTTAAATTATTATTATTATCTCATTTTGGTACCAAACTCTTCATATATATAGATATATACAGTAGGTAGTGTTTAAGATGAACTTGAGCGGAGGGATAAATCTCATATTTATATTTTACTCCAAATGCAAAAGAAAAATGTTTAAAAAGACCAATTAATCTGCCAAATGAAAAAATTGAAGTGTATTAAGATGTAGATTTATTACAATTACAAATGTACTTTCAAATGGAAATAAAATGTCTTCTTAAATCAATTTATCTATATTCTACAATTGTGTCTATGCCACCACAGACTAAGATTTATGAGGCAGATTATAAAACCGAGCATAAGGACCATGAGCGGATGCTGCAGGAGAATAAGAGACTGCGGCGGAGAGAAGGTGAGATGCGACAGCAGATGGGTCTTCTACAGGAGCAGGTGAGAATTAAAGCCTCCTTCCTGTATGACCAACTCATACCACTGGGGGCAGACGTTACTAGATAATCAATCTCTTGCCCTTCATTACCTCCAGGTGCTCTTGAGACATCTCTGAATTTTTTTAGGGTTATTTTTAGGATGTTAAAATCCTTTCCTTGTCTGGCTAAGAGTAAATCATTGGCATTGTGAGTTTGAATGTGTGGCCAAGGTTAGCTATTCCACTTCTGACCTCGTTAAACATCATTTTATTTAGAAAATAACAATCAACTGCTTATTTCTGATATTTCATATTGTGCCACTTACACCTATTCACACTTCATTTTATATTATATTATCCGGTGGAAGGTATGCAAAATGGTTAAACAAAGCAGTATAATAAACAGTCAAAAATAGAATATGAATAGAAAATGTCTAGTTCAGCCGTTGGGTTGTGGGTTGAAGTCCAGCAGACACAAATTGATCGAAAGTGTGCCAAATGCATAAAAGATTTTTATTTTCCACTGAATTTTCTATTCAAGCTATATTAATGTCAGTGCACATAACTCCCTGTTGAGATATTTCCATTGTGTAATTGTTGTCTGGTTATCTGTTTGGCTGATTCACAAAAGGGAATGCTCTTCTGTAAACTAAGTGAAACTAATTGTGAACAATTAAATAATGACAAACGACAAAACTCAGTTTTTCTTTTGAAGGAAGTGACTGCATCAATATAAGTACTGCATCATTGCACTATTAAATAATATGTAAAAAAAGTCATTGCGCCACTTCCAATTATGACTGAAGACAGGTTATAATAAAGGACGGAATAATAAACCATTAACCACAAGTTTCAATTAAGACAGTGATTCATTCATATTTTAACAGGTGGGCTGTTACAGAAGCAAATTAAACTTAAAATTGCTGTTGTTTTATATACAGTTGTAATATTTGTGTTACTGTACAACAGAAAGGGCTCGTAATCAATCATATACAGATAGGTTAAGATGCTGTGGTGTAAATGTTCTGCAGCCGTACCCGAAGAATACCACAAGTCATTTTTGGCCATATGATCCTACAAAATAAATCTGGTTTCTTCAGTGATGCCATAAGAACCATTAACTTTCTTACCTTTTGATCATCTAAAAAACCTTTTCCACTATAAAGAATTTTCTGTAAAAACAGATTTCTTTGTATTTGCTCTATGAAACCATACCATAGCTGACCATGGCAAACATTTAAAAAACTAAACCGATTTATACGCCCATTGGTTTAGTCTGCATTTACATCCAAACATTAAAAGAGAACTTCGAGAACAATTCTAATATAGGATTTACTGAACATCCCTGCTTAGACTGCTGCCCCCGCGACCCGGCCCCGGATAAGCGGTAGAAAATGGATGGATGGATGGATGGATGGATGAACATCAAACAAAATGGAAAATCTCTCTGTTTCTTTCAGCTGAAGGTGTATGAGGATGACTTTCAGAAGGAGCGTTCAGACAAGCGGATTCTCCAGAGACTGCTGATGAATAAATCACCTGCCGTGAAAGATCCGGTCCTGGTGCATCGCTGTAATAATGATCAGGACACGTCCAGATCAGACAGAAGAAAACACAAAGAAGAGAGACGGGCCGGATACGTCTGTCCTAAACACTGTGAACATCACGGACAACTGGACTTCCCCTGAACAAAACCCCATTTCCCTGTATCAATAATACAGCAAAAACACTTCCTTATTAAGTAATATATTTATTTTATATAGGTTTGTTTTTTGTTTAGATGTATTCTTTTCAGAGGATATTTGTTTTTGTAATATTCTGTGATAGGTTTCTATTAATAAATAAATATATAAATGGAAACTGTGCACTTTTATAAAGTCTCAAGTAAGTCAACTGAAATCAGCTCGCATTAGTCAAACACATTTCTACATTAGTCAACTTCATTTATAAACTACACAAAACTTTACACTATTTTTTTGGTCAGATTAAAATAATCTAAATTGATGTTACTTAAAAATGTAAGGCAGCTTTTGAGTTTTTAACAGTGCTGACAAAATGAAACTCCAACAATTCATATCAATGAATGAATGAGTAACCAATGAACGAATATAAGCTATTCAATTTCTGCTGTTTACTTATGTTAAATAAATCTCTTCTCAATGCAAACCACATCTGGCTGAAAGTCTGAACGTCTGTAAATGACCGACTGTTTATTTATCTAAAGCAGATAATCACATCGGCTGCTGTGGTTGCATATAAAAATTTGTGCTGTCAACGTTAACGCATTATTCTTTCAGATTAACGAGTTAAAAATATTTAACGCCATTTACGCAACATCTGATTTTTCTGTCATCATAGTCCAGCTTTACATCATATAATCCCGCTCTTATTCATGTAAAGGCCTTTTAATATGGGATCAGAATTGTTTCATTATTCTGTATAAATAAACTACGATTCGCAAATAAATATAGACAATTTCACAAACATTTTTTAAATCCACATATGCACAAAAAGCGAACCATAAATACATGTTAGACGTTCCACAAAAATAAATGGAATTCACAAATAAATACAATGAGATTTGCAAATAAAAAATATATTTTAATTATATTTATTTGTAGATCGCCTTCTTCACATTTGTGGATCGCTTTCTGCACATTTGTGAATCGCTTTCTGTGCATTTGTGAATCGCTGCACGCATTTGTGGATCAGTGCACGCATTTGTGGATCAGTGCACGCATTTGTGGATCAGTGCACACATTTGTGGATCAGTGCACACATTTGTGGATCAGTGCACGCATTTGTGGATCAGTGCACACATTTGTGGATCAGTGCACGCATTTGTGGATCAGTGCACACATTTGTGGATCAGTGCACGCATTTGTGGATCAGTGCACACATTTGTGGATCAGTGCACGCATTTGTGGATTGCTCTCTGTGCATTTGTGGATTTTGAAACATTCCTAACGTCAAATCGTGCGCACAATCCACAAATAGGTGGACTCCGCCCACTATCTACGCAAGCCAATCGGTTAACTTCCGCTTTTGTTGTCCAATAGGCCACGTTCTAACTTCAGCCAATCACGTTTTGCTATGCACTAAGATTCAGGGAGCTAACATGGCGAGTAGTGGCGGTCTAAAATCTGTGTTATACTAAGAAATGATAATGGCCTCTTCTTTCTACTATGTAATGATCGCTTGTGTTCATATACATTGTCCGTATTGTTACATATATGCTGTATTTAAACGTGTATGACTTGATAACAGCGTGCACGGACTGGAGTGGAAAATCCCGGTGACTAGGGAGTCAGGACTGATTTGGTCTGCCAGCCTTTTTATTGTGTTTATGTTCCAAAGTGCTAAATTCCGATTTTTTGCAACTGTCGGTGTACTACCAGTATAACATGGCAGAATTAACCTGAGGGGAATCATCAGCATTGTGAATTTCTATGTCATTCATAATTCAAAATAAAACTTAATTTCTACAGTCATCTCGGTTTATCCCATTCCTGAATGATCTCTGCTGCTATCGCTACACTGTTCTGTTTACTGTCTAACTCTTTGCCATGACAAAACCATATGATACCTGTTATATACATTAACAATAGCAAGCGTAGTCTTTAGTGGCAGCAGCGTAAGTAGACTATATTGCAAGATTATCATGTGGGACAAGTCTATCCACAATTCCCCACATAGAAATACTGTAGTAGTATAATACATTTACTAAACAGCTCACATAAAGTGACAAGACACAGGTAACAAAATAATAAAAATGAATATGTAATAGACAATACACATATGAAAAAAAAACAATACATGTCAAAAGAGAACCGGATGCCATATTTTATGCATGTGCCATATATACAAGTTATTAGGTGCTATAAAAATGG
Source organism: Triplophysa bombifrons (assembly GCA_029783895.1). NCBI lineage: Eukaryota > Metazoa > Chordata > Actinopteri > Cypriniformes > Nemacheilidae > Triplophysa > Triplophysa bombifrons. The sequence goes on from CM056464.1 coordinate 20,995,471, forward strand.
TGTAAGGTAGCTATATTATATATTAAATCAGTAACATATGTATAATAAATAAATATAAGTGTGAGTGAGTAGTTTAGTATTGCACATATGTATTGCACAGTGAACATTTAACTGTTCAACTGTTCATGGGGTAGATGGCCTGAGGAAAGAAACTTGTCCTATGTTTGGCTGTTTTGGTGCTCAGTGCTGTGTAGCGCTGACCAGACGGCAGCAGTTCAAAGAGATAGAGTGCTGTGAGGGGTCCAGCGAGATCTTGTGAGCCATTTTACTCGCTCACTCTGGATGAGTAAAGTTCTTGCAGTGATAACAGTAGTCTACCAGTGATTCGCTCAGAAGTCCGAAATATTCGCTTTAGTATTCGGAGTTTGTATGTGTCCCGAGCATGTTCACTGAAATTGAGAGAGAATAGGCTATGTCGCCTCTAAATGCAGCAAGTTTTAAATGACTTCAACGATTGACACAAAATTACAATGCTAGAGCACTTCAATTAACTTGAACGTTTAGCAATCTTTAAAAGTACGTCTCTTGATGTACACGAAGCGGAAGAGCCATTTTTTTGTTAACAGACTGATTCGAGCCTACCTGAGCATGCTTGTTTTTTCTCAACAAAATCAAGTAAAACAAAATAATTGCCTTTTTGCAGGTCACTGGCATTGTAAACCAATATCAACCGATCTCGTCATCCCGGGACACCTTCCGCATATTTTCGGGGATCTCTGTATGAAAATGCGCTTTACTGAAATGCCCAGTAATGTCCAGTGCCTTTTGTGCGTTTGTATGGAGAACTCATTCATTTGTACAATTGGCTTCAATTCATTTTTATTTGTCAGTTTCATATTTTGCTTCATACTTTTTTCATCGAAGAAAAAGTTGTGTTGCCTCCCTTGCATTCTTAATGGCCCCGTTGTGCTTTTATTTGCCATTAAATAATGGAAATAAACAGTATTTTAAAGCTGTCCTATATGTCATTTAAAAGGCAGCAATATATACATAATTATAAACCAACAATAATAATTTATTTAGCACCAGGTAAAATGGAGACGTTTATCGTTTAACACGCTACTGAGAGCACTGCCACATCCATTATCATTATCTACAGTAAATTGATTATCTGCAGTTGTAGCCTATACCAATATTTACGATGGTAAGGTTCGAAAACACAAATTGTATAGGTTTACATCATTTACTTTTGGGGTTGAATTTAAGAATATATTGTGTGCACAAGATCATAGTAAAAGAATCGACATCCTTTGTCATGGCAGAGAGTTAGACAGTAAACAGAACAGTGTAGCGATAGCAGCAGAGATCATTCAGGAATGGGATAAACCGAAATGACTGTAGAAATTACGTTTTATTTTGAATTATGAATGACATAGAAATTCAAAATGCTGATGATTCCCCCCACATTAATTCTGCAATCGTTATACTGGTACTAGCCTACACCGACAGCTGCATTGCGCATTGCAAACTCTGCGAAACTTGACAGGAGGCACGCGCCGAGTGTTTGGATCGAAATAGCTGCTTAACCATGCAGTAATAGATCATATTTGATCGAATGACAAAATCGGAATTTAGCACTTTGGAACATAAACACAATAAAAAGGCTGGCAGACCAAATCAGTCCTGACTCCCTAGTCACCAGGATTTTCCACTCCAGTCCGTGCACGCTGTTATCAAGTCATACACGTTTAAATACAGCATATATGTAACAATACGGACAATGTATATGAACACAAGCGATCATTACATAGTAGAAAGAAGAGGCCATTATCATTTCTTAGTATAACACAGATTTTAGACCGCCACTAGTCGCCATGTTAGCTCCCTGAATCTTAGTGCATAGCAAAACGTGATTGGCTGAAGTTAGAACGTGGCCTATTGGACAACAAAAGCGGAAGTTAACCGATTGGCTTGCGTAGATAGTGGGCGGAGTCCACCTATTTGTGGATTGTGCGCACGATTTGACGTTAGGAATGTTTCAAAATCCACAAATGCACAGAGAGCAATCCACAAATGCGTGCACTGATCCACAAATGCGTGCACTGATCCACAAATGCACAGAGAGCGATCCACAAATGCGTGCACTGATCCACAAATGCACAGAGAGCGATCCACAAATGCGTGCACTGATCCACAAATGCACAGAGAGCGATCCACAAATGCGTGCACTGATCCACAAATGCACAGAGAGCGATCCACAAATGCGTGCACTGATCCACAAATGCGTGCACTGATCCACAAATGCGCGCACTGATCCACAAATGCGTGCAGCGATTCACAAATGCACAGAAGGCGATTCACAAATGTGCAGAAAGCGATCCACAAATATATATCAATAAAATACATTTGTAAATAATTTTTATTTGCAAATGTCGTTGTATTTATTTGTGAATTCCATTTATTTTTGTGGAACGTCTAACATATATTTATGGTTCGCTTTTTGTGCATTTGTGGATTTAAAAAATGTTTGTGAAACTCTGTATTTATTTGCGAATCGTAGTTTATTTATTCAGAATAATGAAACAAATCTGACCCCATATTTAACTATTTAGGTGCAATGGTTGTATTGACACGTCAGTATAGATTGACAGCTTGTGGCTGTTTAACACGCAACGCCACAGTGGTCCAGTGTGGTGAACACATGAGTTAAAGAATCCCAAAAAGGTAAAAAATCTCTCTCGTGCACCTTCTCCGGATCTGTTCCACCTATGTGGAATGATCTGCCTGCTGCTACAAGATCTGCAGATTCTGTGGCCATCTTTAAGAAACGTCTGAAAACACATCTCTTCCATCAACATTGACTGATCTGTTCTGACTCTATTTTCTTCTCTACTCTTTAAAAAAAAAAAATGTGAATGAATGAATGAATGGTTCTGTATACTGTGTTAGGTTATATGAGACCCAATCCTCTTTTTTGATTGCACTTATGCTTTTGTTGAACTTATGCTGTCCCAATTGCTTCCATTGCTCACCCCACACTGTAAGTCGCTTTGGATAAAAGCGTCTGCTAAATGACTAAATGTAAATGTAAATGTAAAGAATCTGTCAGACAGCACAGCATCAGTATTAACTTCTCTTTCCTGCTTGAATGAACAAAAACACACAATATTATGACAGAAAGCACATTTTGTCTAGTATTTTTCAAGCTCAGTCTTCAACGAGTTAAATAAAGTCTTAAATGAATGCAAAGAGTAGTGAAAATATGAAGCGCATTAGACCTGCTCAGAGCTCTTAAAGGGGCCGCGCGCTCTTAAACTGCTGCTGTGACTCCTGTCACTAATGTTCATCAAAGAACAAAAGAAATTGAGCCTTTAATGAGGATTCTTCTTTATTTCATGTTTTTAGCAGTAAAGACTGTTAAGTGTTTGAGAACTTTTATTTTCTGTATAGTTCCTACCTGTTAGACAGGCACACACTTATTATAATGGCTTTAATTTGTAGAAAAAAATAACATATTTAATAAAGACACCAGTTGCAAAGCCAACAATATTAGAATGTTGGTTTTCATTGATAAATTGATGCTGTTAAAGAAATGTTTTTTTCTACATTAATTTGGAGATAAAATGTGAATTCGTTAGCATGTAAAAGTAAATTGAAAACATAAATGCTGTGTTGGATTAGTATGTTTTCGAATCGATTGACGGCACTAAAATAAACATGTTAAACAAAAAAAAGTGTATGTTTAATTTCACTATACGTGTTATCGCAGCTATTCACACGAAAAGGATGTGGTTAATCACGATTCAAAATCTTTATATATTGACAGCCCTAATAACAATGTTTTTTTATTACTAAGAGGAAAGACATGAAGAAGTTCTCTCTGCTTTGACTTTAAGGAAAGACTTTGAGATCGAAACTTTTCATTCAGAATGATAGACTGGGTTTTTCCATGGTACATTTTTATTGCTTTTTATAATAGTATAAAATACAGATGTGCCCGGTCATAGGCAGTAAGCATTATCTGCTGATGTGATGTCAAATATTTACATTGCTTTCATTGTTTTTCTGTCATCCGCATACTGATGCACACAACACAAAGAAACTTTACTTACAATATAGGAAACAAAAATACACATAATTTCCAGGAAAATCAAATACATATGTCATGATGTTTAGTCGGAGGAGGAGCCAAATCCTAAAAGTAATATAAATAAACAGAGTTTCACAGCTTACAGAACGATTTGTCTGAAAGCGAGAGCCGAGCAGAAGTGAACAGGTGTGATGGATGGATGGTTAGATTTGATATGATTCTGATCTTCTGTGTTGTCTTTATTTGAATCTGTTCTTTATCTTTTTTTCTACAGCTTTGAACACAGATCAGTCTTGACTCAGTCCAGAGAACTTTATAAACTCAGGTAAGCTGTGTGACTGAATAAACTCATGTGTTTGTGCATGGCAGCCCCTCAGTATCGGTGCCCTCCGCCCGTTTACCTCATTTGGATGTTTATCCAGTTAAATTGCTCATGAAGAACGCTTCTATAAAACTCTGTGTTCCTGCAAAAACACCTTAAAATACATTTCTCCTGTCCTGAATAAGCTGAGAGGAAAGGTCAACAAATGAAATGTTATATTCAGAGAGAGAACATGAACGTCACGAACGGCAGTTTATAAAGACCCTTTCTCTCTTCAGCAGCAGAAAGAGCCGTGCACCTGTCGACATGAGCGCAGAAGAAGTTCTCGCCCGGTACGAGCAGCAGGGATATCTGTCGGCTCTTCCCATCCTGAGTCCAGAAGAGCTTCAGAGCGCCCGAGACGCTTTCGCTGAGCTGGAGAGAAAACACGGTGAGTGCAGAATTCATTTACACGATTATTAGAGCTGAGCATGGGCAGAAAACTCCAACTGCATTCAACTCTTTAACAGGTGAAGACTACACGGCGTACAGTCTTCATAACATTCATATGGAGTATGAGTGGGTGAGGGGTCTCGCAAAGCACCCTCGGCTTCTCCAGGTGGTCACGGCGGTCCTGGGGCCCGATGTCATCCTGCTCGACTCCAGATTCATCTGTAAATATCCAGTGTGTAACAAGCAACAGAACAATGATGTCATCGCTTGCAACCAATCAGGGAACCGCTGTGAAGAGAGGAAGGAAGGAAATGCGAACGAGGAGAAAGAAAGCCTGCCCTTCGTGGCCTGGCATCAGGACATGAAGTTAGAACAATGTTACATAGTGACGTCACATGGGGATGTTGTGCTTTTCTCTCGGCTCAGTTAGCTGAACGTGTGAATGTTGGTTTGTAGGTACTGGGGTTTTGATGGAGGTCCAGTTTTGTCAGTCTGGCTGGCCCTGGATGATTCACTAAAGGAAAACGGAGCCCTGCAGGTTGTCCCAGGTGCTTTACATCATATTCACAAATGAAAATAAATAGCCGACTTGGGTTAAAAGAAAAAATGAGTTCTTGTTTATCCATGTTTATTGAAAATGATCAGATCATCTAATGGAATCGAGACAATATCCTCAATGTATAAATGCCCTAGAATATTGTTAGTTGATGTTTTCTATTCCAGTTAACGTTAAAATCAACCGCTGAGATTCGAGCAGATAGATTTATTATTACCAAACTGTTTAAAATTGTATTTTCAAATAGTTGACTGTTTAACACATATGTCAGATCCTGTGGACACAGTGTGTGCTTTATTTTTGGGTAGGTTTGAAACGTGTCTGAGGTCTGAATTTCTGTGTTTATCCAACAGAAAGTCACCACTCTGGTCTTCTGCCTCATCATCAGTCCAAACGATCCGGGAACATGTTGAGTGTCAATCAAGAAATCCCAGAAGAGCTGGTGGAGACTGAGAAAGCCATCTTGTGTCCCCTGTTAGCCGGTCAGATGTCGGTGAGTATATGTGTTTCATAACTGTAGACGTACAGTATACCTGCTGCACGCAATGTCCATTGTTTTTGTTTAGATCCACGATGGACTTCTGGTTCATGCCAGTGATCCTAACACATCCAGTAGGAGGCGCTGTGGATATGTCCTCCGTTACGTGCCCACGTGTACTTATCCAATCCAGGTAAACATCTCTCCCATTAAAAAGATATGACGAGGACATTCCACACACCGGGCAGGATATTTATCTGTAAACATTACTGAGAATAAAAACTTGTATAAAAGTGTGTGTTTCTCTGACAGGACCCTGAACGGCCCAGAACTTTCCCTGCTACAGTTCTGGTCAGTGGTGTTGACAAATACAACCACTTCTCCAAACAAAACTGAGACCACTTCACACTCAACTCTCTGTGAACATATACAATGTATTAAAACCTGGCAGTCTGTGTCATTTTACTGTTTTAACCTTCGTGTTTATTCTTTTAAAATATTTTGAATAATGCATTATTTTGCTTGACTACCAATAGGGAGTTTCTAGTGGTATTTATTTATAGAGTAAATTGTAGGATAAAAAGACATAATGAATACTTTCAAGTTTCAGTTTTGTGTTACTGTAAATTCTTATTGTTGTTCTGACAGTGAATACAGTTCACATGAATACATAATTATCCCCACAATACACCACTTCATACATTACCGCAGTCTGTGTTATTTTATCTTTGCACAGACATCTACATACCAAAACATATTTACCTCATGCATTAATTTGAATACCTGAATACCTTCATCTTTTTAGCACCTGCACTGTCAAGCAATGTATATACTCAACAAATCATTAATTTCTATACCCTTTACTATTGTAAATACCTATACAGCAAATTATGTTATCTTGTATGTACATTTAATCTTCAAATTATATACACTTTGGTCCGGTTTCACCCAAAATGATCATTCACATGCCTCATGTCATTTCAATCCTGTATAAACTACTTTGTTTCTATAGAACACAGAGAAAGATATTTGGAAGAATGTTAGCCATTTTCAATTCTGTGATATAGTAAGAAAAATCATGATAGTCAAAGGTTTTCCTAAATTCTTCAAAATATCTCACTTTGTGTACAATATTATTTTCCAACTATGGTAGTGGATGATGTCACAGAACTGAAAATGGCTAACATTCTTAAAAATATCTTTGTGTTAAACAAAACAAATACATGTTTGAAAAAACCTGAGGGTGAGTAAATGACAGAATTAAAATTTTTGAGTGAACCATCCCTTCAAGCCTTGTCCGTGAAACCGGGCTTTCATTTTGTAATGACCTTATTGTTGTATTGCTGTACACTGCCTTATCATTTCAACCTACCGTCACTGACATCTGACAACTGGAAACTCATTAATTTTGTATCATGTAATTGATTCTTAATGAATTAAAAATGACATTAATTTAATTTAATTAGTTTTACATATTTATCAAGGCACCTTTACGTTTACATGTACACTGCACAACATAGATAGTGACAAGAACAACAAATTATTTAAATAAATAAATGAAGACATGAGCGAGAAATAGCTTTCAGAAACTCTGTTTTATTGATATATTACAACAAAATGTCAGACAGTGATAAGTTAATAAGAACGGCTGGATAATACTTTCCATAGTGTGTTCTGGGGTTGAGAATGAACTGGTCAAACCAGTCTAGTGAATATTTTCTAACGTTTCTAATAAATATTGAACAGGCTGTCTCACCAAAAGAAAATTCTCACATACACACATTTCTATTCAAACAGCTGAAATGTCAAGCTAGCTTGAGAACTTCAGAGACCATGACACCCAGACCGTCAAAGATCTCATGGATGGGAGCGTTGCACATAAATGCACTGGTAGTCACCAGTTTGTTCTTCTTATCCACATGAACCTCGCCGACATTCTTATTCATGTGTCTGCAGCCCAGTTCCGTCATGGATTTCGCCACACCAGCGTGCGGCCACCTGCAACCGAGAGAAAGGTCATAAATGATGGATCTAATGCAACGATATCATCAAAGACGTGGCGCCTACTCACTTCTCACACTCGGAGTCATGGCCGACGGTAAGCTCGCACCCTGGAATAACTTTAGCGGCCAGCACCGGGGAGATGCAGCACATGCCCATTGGCTTTTTGGCCTGATGAAAACCTTTAATGACCTTCTCCACCTGGGGCAGGACGGAGTACTCTTTGCCTTTGGTGGCCCAGTCGCACAAGTTTTTAGCCACACCAAATCCACCTGTTAAGTACGTTGAAAATTCATTCTGTGATTCCTTGTGCTTTATCGTTTAGGTCGCTCCGTCAATGCAGTGATAAGGCTTTTTTTGCCCGTTTTGATTAACATCTACAAATCTGTGACGTCATTACCTGGAATGATGAGCACGTCAAAGGCAGTGACGTCTAGGTCGTTGAGGTCCGTGACTTCCCCCCGGGCGATGCGAGCACTCTCCTGCATCACATTCCTCTTGTCTGTCACGGGTTCACCTTTACAGTGGTTGACCACATGCATCATCTCCACATCAGGTGCAAACATCTGAAACTGCAATGCAGAGCGAGCTCCATGAAGTCACGTCTCAATGATGCGAAGCAGACGGTGAGGTCTACACAGCGTTAGATAACGACATTTGCATCCTTTCAATTGGAATTGAAAAGTTTTTCTTAAAACAAAAGTGAACGGCACATAACCCTGTTTTGTGTATCGACGTTACCTTGGCACTTGCTCGACTCAGGTGCACCATAACAGCAGACGCCTCGTGGACTTCTGTGCCGTCATACACGCCACAACCTGACAGGATCACCGCCACACGCTTGGCCATGTTATCTAGAGCGAACACAAACACACACTATTGTTACACGCTTCATTGTTGTACATAAACAACCGTGTAGATAGACACTAGGAGAATGAAATATTTAAATGGAGTCTCTGGAGAGGGTTGTCCAGGTTACACAAACTGCTTCCTGCCAGTTTCAAGTAAACAGACATTGTTGCCAAACAAACGTGTTTGCTTAATGTTTCTCGACATTTCAAGAAAAACACATTCAAAATAAGAATTAAAACTCGTCGCTTTGGTACAGTTAAAAATCTGATTATAAATGAAAACATTATGAGATGAAATGCCAGGGCTGAAATGTCTACAGACACTCATGAGATTGTGATTTGCAGTTGTTGAGCGTAATGCAGCACTTACCTTAAAGTTAAAGTAGTTCAATCAGAAGGTACGTGAAGAACACAGCTTTGTCACTCAGCACCTACAGTAGATGAAAGAGTCAGGTACACGTCTTATATTCTTCCACATGAAGGTCCCTCCCATGAAGGCGTGTTAAAAAGTCAAGGACACACCCAGCTGCCTGGAAGGAAATAGGGATTTTTTTCTTTGTTTGTTCTAACATGCTTAGTCATGCCTTCTCATTCTCTCCCCACTCACCGGTGTTTATATTAACCACACTATAAAGACAGCATTTCATTTGCTTCGCTGGCTTACCAAACCAATGAAACCAATTTGGAAAAAATATCTTTATTTAAAGTCTTTTAAAAGGGTCTGTTGTTTGCGGCTGCATGAAGTCAGTTTTCAGCAGCAGGTTGCAAGAAACCCCGTAGACAAAGAAAAATCTCAGTAACAACACTGTTAGAGTTAGAATAGAGGTTTTTTTACCCTGAAGAGTTTGTGCAACCGACTGACCACACGTGAATTACATCATATTACAGTATCTCCAGACATCTTACATTTATATTTCACACTTACAATTCACTGTGAGATTTTACATTAAAAAAATATTTACATGTTTGAATATGTTTATGCATAATGTGTGACGCAACTGAAATACATTTTAATCAATACTGTGTTGATTTTTAATCGATTTATATTTTCAATTTATTGAACATTAAAAAAATTTAAACGGCAAAGATTAAATGAATCAATCAAAATAAATCAACTAAAGAAATTGAGTTTTTTATCAACTCTTCCTCTCTTATGTTTAACGGGAAAGCACCAGTAGAGCAGGAAGCAGAAGGAGTGTCGTGATTGTTTTTTTTTATTGAACAAATATAACATCAAAAACTTAGTCACAATTAAGAGCAGAAATAAACAACAATAATTCAGAAGACAAAAAGCCAGTACAGGGAAGTAAAATAAAAGCAAGTGAAAAATAAATAAATAAAATAAATAGACAAATAAAATAAATACAAATAAAATTGAGCCAGGGGTAACAAAAATTTAAAATAAATTCAAGAGAGAGAGAAAAGCCTTGAGACCCTTTGGTTTCCACTATAAAATGCTGAAATATTATACTTTGTGCACATTGTAACAGACTTTAATGCTTTGGCATTGTTAGAAGAAGAAGAGAGTATGAGTATCCAAATAATATTTAAGGTCTTTGCAAAAAATGATAAAAAGAGGTTTGACAGACAAAAAAGGAGTGTCGTGATGATGGGGAGGACGCCAGCGCTCGTGACGTCACTCGAGTCTTTTAAAGCCCTGCGCGTGCATGTGCTGCGTGTCATGTTATGATGGCTCAGTCTGATTCACTTCACTTCTCCATCGGGATTCTGGGCATATCTGGCGGTAAGTAACAAAAAACACTTTTGAGACTTACGAATAATTCCGCCTGTTCTCAGGATATGTTGGAATAATTTATTTGCATTTAATGTAATTATTAAATGATGCTTTTGGCGGAAAACTTGTTTACACAAATTCGAAAATAAATTATTTGAATATATTGAAATTAATTTATTGATATTAGCTTATTCAATAGGCTATTCTACATAAGAAGATGACATTATTTATTATATTTTACCCGTTTGTTTATTTTTGTTATAAGCAGAAGATTTACCGGCAGAGAGCAAATCTAAAAAGTGCCCTTTTAATAAACTATCGCAAACCCGAAATTCTTTTGATAGAAGTTCTGTACGTTCCCTGCTCAACTCTGTAGAGTTAAAAACCGATATTATATTGCTTATGGAGGTCGAGTTTACTATTAATTAATTGAAAATAATAATAATCATATTAATAATAACTTCTAAAGGTTCTTTGCTGCTGCTGGTGAAGAACTATGCAGACTCTCCAGAGAAAGTGTTCATCACAGACACAGCTTTAGGAGTTCTGCTCCTCTTGTTTGCTGCTTTACTGGCTTATGCAGGTACAGTATGTGTTACACATCATAACACTATTATGAACAGTTATGTGAATGTGAATATACGGCAGATAGAAATTGACCGTAACATTTGTTATGGGTTATTTGGTCGATCTTTTGGTCAGTATGATTGTTGTATATGCTGTAAAGAAATTTATCATTTCTATAATATGAATTTAATCATTAGGATACATTATTGGTGTATGTTTATTCAAATAGAATGTAGGCTACCGAAAGTATATGTGTTCACATTATAAATTCGACATATCTCATATATACCAAAGTCTTTGATAGGAAAAGGTCCCGCACTGGAGCATACAAAACTGCATTTGTAAATGTGACATGTGTAATGCTTGACAGTAAAGTATTATCCCCATCCCACCCTACCGTGCGTTTAGAGAAGGAAGCAATTGGGAAACCTGTCTGAAACAGTCCTGATTTTTGTTATTCTATTTGATGATGCTAGGAAGGGAAAATGATGCAGTACACCTTTAAATCCCTCGTCATATTGTCTTTATGTTCCTTTTTGATCGCATAAACAGACTTTTCTTCATTTTTTCTCTCTCTCTTTCCAGGTGTATTACGCATCCAGTCCCACCGCTCACTCCTGGCTAGTTTGTGTCTGACTGTGTCAGCGCTGTGGTGCGGTTCAGGGTTAGTGCACATCCTTAGAGGCCAGAATATAATCAGTGGCAGGAACGTGCTGAGAGATGCCATGGTACCAGGCCTTGCAGCCTTTACTCTGGCACTGCTCATTATCTGTATGGTGGCTATCCTACATCACGAGGTGGTCCTGTCATTTATTGCCCTCTCGATATGTTTAGCGTGCGCCCACCAAATCGTCAGTCTGGCAGACTTGGGCTTTGGACAGGCGGCGACCGCTGCTTGTTACCTCATGGTCTGTATGGTGGGTGCTTACTTTGGAAGCGGCCGCTTGTTGTGTTACCATACATGGGGAAAAGTTCAGCTACCCGGAATTAGTTTACTAAACAAAGATAGCATCAAACCGACGCAGAGTCAAGAGACTAATGACGTAGCGGCTGTTGGGCTCATCATGAACCTGCTGTCGGCCAGCGTGCTAGCTTGTCCTTTGCTGGGTGTGGTCCCTAACCTTTCCATTGCTCATGTGCCGTGGCTGTGGACCGCTGGTGTCTTCCAGCTGGGTGTGTGTGTGAAGATGTACAGGGCTATGGATACCCTGGCAGCCACTTTCTATGGCTTCACGTCTATTCTGCGCTTCACTGAGGGCTATACCGCCCTGGTGGCGGACTTGACACACCAGGTGCCCTATTCCCCAGTGCCTTTTCCAGTTGTTTTGTCCGTTCTGTTTTTTATTCTAGCTTTGTTTAACGTGCAGGGTGGATTTGTGAACCCCATCTACCAGCTTTTCTTCGTGGCGTACAGTATAGCAATCGCAGCCGAACCCCAAAGCTTCTTTCAAAAGGGCACACAAGGTGTCCAGGCTGCCATATTTGTCACGTCTGCCTGTGTGCTCTTTATTACTCTGTATAACAAAGTTACTGCAAATAAGATACCTACGGGTGCAGACGTATTTAAGAACCTAATGGCCCACAGTAGTAAATTTGTCCTACAAACCCATGACAAAGATCTGCATGCTCCTTTTCTGGGCTACTCAAAATATGCGAACGCTGATGTGTTGGGCCACGCCTGCAGTGTCCTGGCTGCTTTTTCAATCACCGCCTCAGCTACTAGCGGAAACCCATTGGCAACGCTGATTCTACCATGGGGCATTGTTTCGGGGGGTGTGTTGCAACTGCTGTGTGGTTTTGTTGCCTTCGCTCGAGGGAAGACCCTCGAGAGCACCACTTTCATCCTGCATGGCATCATGTGGACGGTGTGGGGACTGACGCGTTTCGGTGGCCTCTACGGCGACGTCCGGGGCTTTCACGTTGCCGTGGGAATCATCAGTTTCATGCTCTTCAATGTTTTAGTGACAGCCGGGGCTCTGTTCCTAAACAAGGCGTGGTTCATCTATGCCTTAACCTTCCAACTCATACTCATCAGCTTCTTACTGGATGCAGTAGGCGCGCTGCCCCATGGCTACGATATTGCCGTGACCATTCTCTTCGGACTTGTCAGCTTCTACATCTTCTTGGCCAACATTTTTAACTTCACCTTCAAAAGTCCACAACTTCCGTTCGGCGATCCCTTGATAAAGCTAAGTGGCTTTGGAGGAGGCAAAGACAGTTGTCCCCACCTTTCAGCCAGGAGGTCCACATCGGTTCAGCAGATTGCGGGTGAGTTACTGTAGCATAAATAAATTGACCAGTAAATATGATGGGATCGTAGACCAACCGACTCTCTTCTTTTGATTTTCATAGAGATCATGAAGAATGGAGGCATATGTGGAATGCCCACAGACACCGTCTATGTACTTGTGGCTGCCTGCAATCGTCCACAGGCTGTTGAGAAGGCGTATAGGTCAGTAACTTTATGGTTTCATGTTCCTGTAGAAGAGTTTTTAGTTTCTGTTGCTCCATTGGTTCCATTGGTGATAATGTGTGATAATGTGCTGTCCTCATGTCTCTGTAGGGTGAAGAAACAGGCAAAGGAGCGTCCCATGTCCTTATGGATTTCCTCAATAAAGCAGCTGGAGCCAGTCAGGCAACAGATCAGTCCTGTTCTCTGGGACTTCATGGAAGCGGCCTGGCCATCTTCCATTAGTTTAGTTATAGCTAGAGGTGAGTACACATGATGTACACAGAGTACACACGACACTTGTGATGTGCTTGATATTATTTATTGCAATAGAATGTAACCCAAACATCTTTAATTTTCAAGCTCCGTGGATGGACTTCTTTGGTTTGGGCGAGTCATCTAAATACATTGGCACACCACAGAGCATCGCTATAAGAAACCCGGATTGTACTGTTGCTACACATCTCATAAATTTGGTAAGTTCTGCATCTCGCTCAAGATCAGTTTGGAATCTGCCAAGATATCATTCAACATTGCTTTTCTCGACTAGGTTGGCCCAATTGCTGTCACATCTGCTAATCCTACTGGTGAAGCTGACACAACCCACCATAACCAAGTTTATGCAAAACTTGGTGACAAGGTACTGAAGCAGTTTTGATAGATTGGTTGGTATTAGCCACGGGAAGAGTGAAACCTCATTATTTATCTGAAATGTAGGTCGATGGGGTGTTGTGTGATGGGCCGTCACCAGAGAATATCGCCTCCACGGTAGTAGACTGCACTAAAATTGAAAGTGGCCAAATCGGATTTTTCCGTGTCGGTCTGATTCCTAAATCCAAGGTAACATACGTTCATTCCAGCTGGGAGACTTAACTATTTGCAGCTTTCTAAATTTAACAGCTATTGTGTTTTGATTCTCCACAGGTTCTTCAGATCTTCGAGGAGATTCAGATGAGACACAGACACGGTCAGCTGAATGATGCTTTTGAGACTGATATCACAGATCCTCACAGACAACAGACAGATTCTCCGACAGATTTATCCGAGACGAACACAGACTCAGGTTTTGGTCATGTGACGCCTGCAGACTCACAGAGCTCTGTAGACCTCAGCCAAACTGACCGACTGTAGAATGGAAATGAGTCGTAACAAAGACTGCCGAACACAACACTTTCCATTGTTTTATTGAACGTGTGCATTTTCAATTTTCTACTTATTACAGCGTTTATGTATTAACCCAAATTCACTGAATGGGTCACACAGAACAGGCCACAATGAACACTTGGGCCCATGTTCATATTTATAAAGGAGCAAATAACAAGTGACAAACATTATAATTAGTAGATAAAAAAGATAAAAAGAACATCTTGTTCTTGTTATTTGTATAAGTGTTGATGGCTTCTGATGTAAATTATAGTTGTGCTGTTGTTTTGTCTTTTTTTAGTATTTACTGTATTCTTTTCAGAAGGTTTATTGATGTATTGTGTAATACATGTCTGTCTGTATATGAATGTTATTTTTATTTCCAAATTGTATTGATGTGTTTTTATTATGGTGTAACCTTGTTATATAGAATATTGAAAAGGCATGTCAAATTCTTGTTGTAAATAACATAATTTGCATTTAAACGCTTTTGTTATCCAATATTATTATCTGTTGTTTTATTTCATGATATGTAATTCATTCGTAAGTTTCCTCCTTCGTCACGCAGCCCAATGATTCCCCAAGGTCATAGTAGGTTCATGCGCAAGTGCACTTTTCAAAAACAGAGCTTCTATTTTCTTGACAAACTAAAAGAAGTCAACTTTAATTTGTATATTTAGAATGATGAATCTAGAATGTACTGCATGTTGCTTCGCTCAAAAGCTTGATGCATGTAAGTCTACATGTCATAATAAAAAGGAACTATGCTTCTAAGCGCAGCCCAAGACCTGTAGTTCCAACCACACAACTTCTGCTTGCGATCAATCATTGGAACGATGGTTTCGGGAAACACTTGAATCGTTGAACTATGCTGGAACGATGGAATTGGCGACCATAGTTGGCTCACGATGCGTTTGGGAAATGCACCCCTGCATGAATATGTCCTCATCCATCCAGTAAAACAATCTCATGTGGAGACACAGACCGATGAGCTCCGCCAAACTTTTTTAAGAGTAGATCTCTATAGTAGTATCTATGTAGTATTTCTACAGGATATCTGCTGGTTGAAATTTCCATTTTCAAACAATAAATAGACAGTCCCGTCAAACAGAAGTCGACTTCAGTATTGTAACGTATTTTCCAGTGAAAGAGTCATAGCGGGTGTGGCTTGTGTTTTCCACTGTGAATTGATTGGATGTGTAAAGTCAGGTTTTCAATCAGAAATTGATCAGTCTGACTGTTGGAGGGGAGGAGTTAACAGATGTTTTGTCCAAACCATCAAACTGACGTCATCAGAGGAGAATCAGCAGCACTTTCTTTCTTGTGATCTGATTCTTCTCAATAAACTGTCTCACCCACACATTTTTCTAACATACATTTTTTAGAATTTCATTAAAGATTATGAGAGCACATGACTTGGAATGGCTTAAACAATAATAAAAAAACACTGTAATTGTCTAATAGAAAATAAGAATAGTCTGTTTTAATTTCATGATGTTTTTTCATTTAACCAGGATAATCCCTGTCATGAATTGACATGGCAAGAGAACCCAAGTGCAGGCAGACACAGACGGTATTGATGGTAACAGATATTTATTAAATAAATAATAAACACAAAACAAAGACCCACGATGGGGTAATAAAAGACAGGATAACAATAACAACAAAGGGTACCAAGTAACAAGACTAACTACAGATAAACTAACAAAGACTTAAAACAAATACTTGAGACAAACACTAAACTACACTTACTAGACTGGGAACAGGAACAATGTACAAAGACTGAGGAGAGCAGGAACACTGAACAGCACAGGAACAAGAACAGAGGTACACTGAGCAATGCACGAGCACTGGACAAAGAAACGTGAGGACTCTTTATAGGGGAAAACAGACAGAGGATCATAACGAGCAACAGGTGCTGGGGATTAGCACTAAGGAGAGGCTGACGAGGAACGAGATGTAGGGAACAATGACGAGACACGAGAAAGAACTATGTCTTTCCCACATAAAACCATAGGTTATGCCATGACTCCACTCAGATAACACAAATAAACATGATATGATAGTGGAATCATGACATAAGCCCCCCTCAAATGAACACCTCCAGGTGTTCATCAAGGGGTAACTAACAAGACAAGACTAACTTGGACAAGGACAAAAACCAGACAGACAAGGCAAACATGACTAGGGGCATACAAGACAAGACAATTAGTGGGTTGGGGTGGGACAACAAAAACAACAAACATGGGAGGGGGGTGGGGGCAAACAAGACAAGACTGGGGGAAGTCCAGAAGGGGCAGGGCTTGGCGCCGGTCGGAAGGCCGGCTGGACAGGGCTTGGCGCCGGTCGGAAGGCCGGCTGGACAGGGCTTGGCGCCGGTCGGAAGGCCGGCTGGACAGGGCTTGGCGCCGGTCGGAAGGCCGGCTGGACAGGGCTTGGCGCCGGTCGGAAGGCCGGCAGGACAGGGCTTGATGCCGGCTGGAATGCCGGACTTGACGGCGGCTGGGCAGCACGTTCTGGTGGCTGGGCAGCGCTCTCTGGTGGCTGGGCAGCGTTCTCAGGCGGCTGGGCAGCGTTCGGTGCCGGTTGCTGGACCGGGCTTGGTGCCGGTTGCTGGACCGGGCTTGGTGCCGGTTGCTGGGGAGAATCCGTGGCCGGGCTGGCCGCTCGGACCGTCACATCCCCACGGCGCCCCCCCAAAAAATATTTGGGGCTTGACACCACCGGACTCGGGACCACAGGACTCGGGACCACAGGACTCGGGAACCTAGCCAAACTTTAACTTTGTTTGATTTATGAACAATTCAGAACTTTGACCTCAGATCTTGTTTTAATGAAGGCCTGATCTTAAATTAAAACATAAACCTCTTTAATTAGAAATATTGAATAAATGGAAGCTTTATGAAACATATTTTTACAAAATAAAATGTTTTTAATATAAAACAAATATTTTCCGAAAATATTACCTATTGCGCTAACTAAAGGAAAAACTAAAGAGCCATCCCTTCTCTATTTCTTTTAACATTATAACTCACAGAAATCTTACAAAGGATGACATCTCCCAAAAACATTTTTAGCACATTAATAAGACATCGTTAAAAAAAAAAAAATGAAAACGTGGCATAGACTGATTTTTTTTCTGATGCATGGACTCTTTCAACAGGGGTTTAGAATATAAACAATTTATATATTGGAAAAGAAAAACATTCTCTGACTGAGAATTATACTTCAAGTTTTGACTCTAAATGTGACATTCATAATGCTGGAATTCCCCATTTATAAACATTTTAAAATGATGATAAATTAGTGTTGTGCTGTATGATCATGTTTAATAATAATTTGTAACCACGGCGGTCAAGATATGCAATATGTAACCTAATTACTTTTGTCTTGACTTTTCTCAAAAAAAGTGATGACTTCGCTTTACCTGCTTATTCTCCTTCACCGCTCCTTCCTGGAGGAACATTCTTCCTAACTCAGTGTGGTCAACAACATTTCTCACAACATTCAAAAACCCATCTCTTCTGTGAATACTCAACAGATAATTGGAGGAAAAAATACTAACTCTCTCTCTTTCTCTAAACAGATATCGGTCTAGTGTTGTTGAAACTAGTAACTTTGTATCACTTTTTGTATTATTGCTCCTGAACTCTTTGTAAATGGCTTTGGATATAAGCGTCTTCTAAATGACTAAATGTAAATGTAATGTTTTACTGTGAAAATCACTGCACAGAAAATTAACAAATGCCAATAGAATTCACAGACAGCTAATACTTGATATTTGTCCAATGTGATGTGACTTCATTAAGGTATCAGATTGTATAACTTTTAGAGAGACTTCATTGTTTGCAAGGGAACAACAGGTAAATAAGGAAATCCGACTATAAAGAATTGAGAATGATTCCCAGAAGCACTACTGCTTAACGCTACTGTTCAATAAACAAGAAATCACATCCTTTTCTTTTTTCATAACAACTACGTTTTTTAATAAAATACAAGTAACACTATTTTTTCAGTATGTGTGTTTGTGTTTCAGGAGTGTCTCAAGGCAGTTCGTGGCATAGACAGAAAATTAGGAATCTGTTCATTCATGTTCATAGACACAAATGTCCCCTTTTATTTTCGTGTCACTCAGCAAGACTTTCAATACACAGGCTGCGTGTGTATTTACATTCATATATATTTATAACCTGATATCAAAAGAAGTCGTATATATTTTAGGATGTGGCTAACCAACACCTTATCTCATTCGATACCCTAAAATCACAGCCGCAAAGGCTAAACTAGCTTAAATTGCTAGTTTCATGAGGTGGCAAAACAAGGATAAATGGCTCCCCTGAACCCGCCCCTAAATCTAGGTCACAGGCGAAAAGTCAAATCATAACAAAACATACAAATGAGATTGTAGGAAATATGAATTCACGCGAATAAACCACCTTGTAAAATAGGTATGAATTCCCATTAGATGGCATTCATATATTTTATTATTTATACAAATGAAAGATATCGCAAATTAAAATACATTATTTTTAAGGTCGTGCTGACTGAGTGAAAAAAAAAGGGGGAAATTCGTGTCAGTAATAAGTAATAGATTACAGTTTGTGACAATATCACAAATTCCCGTGAGACTGTGTTGTACAGGATCGTTTCCTTTTATAAAACTATTTTATTGTGTGTATTTAGCCTGTGTTAATCATAAAGACTTTTGATCTCTGGTTCTTTCAGTTATGCTTTCGTTATGAGCAAATTGCCATCAGATGAAAATGGTCAACCCCATTTAACAAGCAGCCTCTATAACAAAGACTCATTTGCCATTTACTGTATATGTTTCCGTGCCAATGAGGAAATATTCTCACATATGTTGGTTAGATAATAAGTTAGGTTTCTAGTTAGGACTTGACTCTTTCTGCAGATCAAGAAGTGTAGATCAAAAGATTTTACAGATTTAACTGAAAGTAAAGTTATTTCAAGACACCCACACCCATGTCACACAGGTGGTACTTTTCCATCATTCTTCATTTACTGACTTACTGGTTTATCTTGTAGAGGAAGTAACTGTCTCTAAAATTAGAATAGGAGCAGGAAATTGTTACAGTCAAGCATTTAATGGGCCGTTTGAGTCATCAAAGGCTGTTCTGTAACAGGTGAACAATTGGCCATCACTGTTAGGCATGGGTTTCTTTTCTTAGAACATGGAAAATGAGCGGGAAGTGTGTCAGGTGTTTATGTTTTTTTTTTGAGAAGGAAACCCTTAACCCTTAAAATCTCTTAACCCGGACAGTTTCATTTATTTGCCTTGCTGTAATGGGTAAAACCGGCTCCTGAATCCTTCCACTGTGTCATGATGTCTTGTGTGGCTGGCAGGAGATGCTGAAATATCCTGTTTACAGTGAAAACTGCACTGCCACCAGCCCTTACTTTTCCATCCCACAAAACATCATCACAAAGCCTGTATTGTGTATTGTACCGTAAACGTAAGAGCTCTTCTGGATTTCCCTTCATTGATGATGAATTTTTTTCATCACACAACACAATGTAATTGTAGCAGAGTAGGTGGGGCGAGACCGTGGTTCGAGTCCGGTGAGTAATTGTTAAAGGGCGCCAGCCGTGCGCACACCGGGCTCGAATCCCGTAGGAGATTGGGAGCATAAAAGGAACGAGCGCCCGGACCGTCGAAGAGAAAGGACCAGGCCCGAACTTGTGTTTATATTTAGTTTTATGTTGTATTGTATTGTTGTTTGCCGGCGGTCGTCCGTGAGGGGCCGCCGGCTATTATATTACTTTATTAAATGTTTATTTTATTGTCTTCCGGTTCTCGCCTCCTTCCTTCCCTTTTATTGAGATTTGTTACAGTAATGTAACCTAAACTCCGTTGCCCTAAAGAAAATATTCTCTGGGTGTGTCTGGAAGGTGTAACTGAATACATCAAAAGGGAGAAAGTACACCATGCTCAATAAGTTTCATTTGCCTGAAGATAAATTACAATTCTGTAGGAAAGCCCATGAGTTAGTCTAACATATGAGATGGTCCTCACACAAAAACACTGACACAATAAGTCAATAATTGCCAACAATTATGAATCATGAATGGTGTTTCTGCACATTTACCTGTAGCATACAGGGGAATCATTCACACTAGATTTTACACACTCTATGATCACGCTATAGTTAATATGTTGATAATTAATTAAAATTTGGTCAAACAAACAACCAAAATTAATCTTTACCAGAAATACATTCCTACACATCAGTCTAACAGGTGCACAACAAGAAGAGAAGCTGCAAGGAAGACGTCCAAAATTATTCAATCATCTAAATCAACAACATGTATGCTAAAAATGTGTCCTAAAATTATAGATCCTCTCCCTATTATTCATTTGTGGCTTTCAAGCTCAACTTGATCCCAGAGAATTAGTTAATTTTAGGCCGATCTCAAACCTCCCTTTTATTTTAAAAATAGTTTCCAGAGAGCAGTATTCCTTTTTGGAAAGAAATGGCATCTACAAGAAATTCCAGTCAGCTTTTACACAATATCATATCACAGAGGCTGCTCTCCTCAAAGTTACAAAAAAACCTGCTGGTGCAACTCAACCTTAGTGGCGCCTGTAACACTATTGACCACAGTGTACTCTTAAATAGGTTGCAAAATTATACTGGCATTTGTGTGATGATGCACAGGCATGATTTAAAATATATTTACCTGACTGTATTCAGTTCATAGCTGTAAACAAAGAGCTATCTTATCTATAACATGTTCTGTACTAGCACAGGGCTCTGTGCTAGGGCCTCTGCTCTTTGCATTATATTCATGCTAAATGCAACCCGTAGTTAGTTTTCACTGTTATGATGAAAATACTCAGCTCTATATATCCTTGAGGTCCCTCATCACTTCACTAGAATTATGGAATGTATAATATGTATAAAAAACTGTTTTACTTATTGGACCAAATGCTTCCACATATATCACCTAGCACACTGTCTAACTCTAAAAGATGTTTAATAACGCCTTCATTGTCAGCTAAAAACATTAGTGTTCTGTTTGATAGTAATCTGTCATTTGAAAGTCACGTCTCCAGCATTTGTAAAAGTGGGTTTTATCTGTAACTAATGCACACTCAAGTCACTTGCACTATTGTATAGTCTATATTGTTATCTGTTCATAACCTCCTGTACACTAATGTTCACAGTATATAGCCTTCTGTATATATTGTTCATAGTACATACCGATTGTCATATTTTCATAGTACATGCCCATCGTAAATTATTTTCCTAATATTGTATTCTGTATTTATTCACACTGTATATCTGCACTTGCTAATTGCACTTCTGGTTAGACCTAAACTACATTTCGTTACACTGTACTTGTATATGTGTAATGACAATAAAGTTGAATCTAATCTAATCTAATCATCCTTCAAATATATAAAAACTACAGAACATGCTGTCAATGGCAGATGCTGTAAAGTTGATTCATGCTTTAATGACAACAATGCCTTACTGTGTGGTCTTTTTCGGACAGTGTAGGAATGTGTTAAATGAAATATAGTCAAGTCAACTTTATTTATATTGCACTTTTTTACAATTTTCATTATTACAAAGCAGCTGTATATAAAACATATTGACTATAAGCAAACATTTAAAGCACACATTTAATATAAGGGAGAGAGAAACACAGTTCAAATATTAAACAGACTATAAATTCCTATATGTAATATTAATGAAGTAAAACTTGAAAATAAATAAATAAAGCACCCCCCGGCCAGTCAAATGAGTGCAAAACGGTATGCAAAACTCCAATGAAGAAAATAGAACCTAAGGAGAACTACTAGAACCCAACCAGGGGATTCCAGTTCCCCTCTGACAAAAGCTGCAGCCCTGTGCACAAGCTCAACACTGCTTGCACAACTAGGCTTAAATAAACTGAATATTAAGGTAAATTATAGGTTGTCATTAATAATCTAGTAGAAGTTTTATTTATAAATATATAGTTATAATTATATTATATTAATTGTAATTGTTTTCAGAAAAAAGTCAATACAAATCTGTGTGTATTTATCATTTTGTTCATTGGTTTTATACAAACCAGTTTTATATCTTATTGTTTAATGACTGAATGAAATAGTAAAGGTAATATTCAGGGAGTGATCTTTTTGATAAGTTTAAAGCGGAGCTATCATCTTATCACGGTTAAACGGGCTGGCTTCTCATGCTTAACATGGATAACTTGTTAAAAAACGTATGACATATGACTGTATTTGAAACAATCCCACAGAACTCCAACTTGTTTCGGAACGTTTTTTCTAATTCCGGATCCATGTGTGGTCAAAGGGATCCTATTCCTTATATTGGCCAAAAGTAGGGCAAGGTGAAGGCGAAAGAGCCCGCACACAGGCCAACCGACGAGAGAGACCCGCTTACCATCAAGATTATCTTCGCTGCATCAAGATGGGCTGTGCTGCAGCTGGTTATTCTTGTGATAGTGAAGTTTAGGTGCTTCTGTTTGTTCACGGCATTTCAGTGATGGATTTTATATAAACGGTGGATATAACGTAGGATTTGGAGATGGTTTGAAACTGATCCCAGTGCTAAAAGATGCCGGACATGAACGGCACATGGTAAGTCAAACTAAGTCATGCATCTGTGTTTTGTTGACAATCGGCGCATACATGCATAATGTATAAAACACAAAGGGATTCATGTGATGATGCGTTGTGTCCTCGTGCTGTAGTTCCATCCCACTAGACCCACCTCCAGCAGTTTGTGTTTTTCTGGAAATAATTGTACAGCTGTATCTCTCTTTCATTAATTTGATCAAACTGAATACTCTTAGAAGATACAACATATGCAATTCTTATGTATAGGTACTCAAGAATAATATGAGATTGGCAGAAACTGCGTGTGATACACAATCTTTAAGTTTTGTGTAAATTGCCTCAATTTTTATTTCTGAGGAAGACCGAAGAGGGATTATACAATTCATGGTAAAACCCGTGTGATGTTACTATTGCTCATGCTATTTGTCTGTAAAGTGTGGTTGTAGATGTTAATGTACAGTATAAAAAATGTATGATCCTTGTAAGTGTTTGTTGTGTATTTGCTGTTTTAATTTGTATTGTTTGTTGTAGTTTTTTATATATTTTTTTGTTATTGATATTTTTATTATATTACACACAACTGGGGAACATGCTGAAACAGTTTAAATTACACACCTTTGAGTAAATGACAATGAAAACCAAATAACAATAATAGGAAGAATAATGACAATTTTGGAGAAATCAAATCCTTGTGTTCCAATATTTTATTAGACATTTATTTTAAACATTTAATAAACTTCACTTGGTTTCTTTGAGCACCACATACTGTACATTTACAAACATAATTTATGCTGTATTGTATTTGCTATCAATCTTCGCACTGAACAGTTAAAGCTACTATCAGTATATTTACTTTCAAGCAAAAAATGACATGATCATTTGAAAGAATAGATAAATAAGAGGAAATAAATACGTAGAGTTGTTCAGTAATAAAACTTATAACCAATTTTACAGCAACATATGTAACACATTCTCACTTCTTGTTTAATATTGTTGAAAAAGTGCAATCAGTAGTTATATACACATCCTTCATAAAAAAAGTCCACAGAAGCTGATCATTTTATAGCATATTATTTTTAATCCGTTCAAATATCTGCTTGACCTTTAGTGCAGGCACACAACCTTCACGTAGAATACTGATGGTTCCTGAAAATAAGCATAAACATATGTCGTTGGAGTGAAAAATGGTATAAATATTGCAATAACAAAGAAGAGTTTAATATCAGTTTACCTTCATCAATTTTCAAGCAGTTCACTACAGTTGAGGCCACCACCTCATTGGATTGTCCATCACACAGAACTCCTTCAATCTTGGGGCCAAGACGGCTGTTTTAGAAACAAAGCCCAACTTATTAAACCGCAACTGGCAAGACTTCTTGTTGCTCTAATTAAAATGTTAAGGATAGCATATGATGCATGCTTCCTTATAATTAAAGTTTGCTTCAGATGAGGTTTTGCTTGAGTTTGTTGATCTTAGAGCACAACGCTTATTGTGTACATGGATCAGTGCAACTGACATACAACAATGCTAACATAGCAGGCTGGTTTCTTGAGGAATCCCATTTCATACAAACTTGTGTTAAGGCTAGATGATTTATTATACATTTAATTTATTCTTGCTTTAATGGATTTGTTGTGTTTTCTGATGGTAACACACCTTATGACCATGTCATGGTGAACGCTGTCAGCTTCTCCACTGGGATTGGCTGATGTTATGGCCAAGGGGCCGGTGAATTCACACAGGTGAGCAGTAACAGCGTGGTCAGGAACTCGAATCATAATGCTGTCTTTAGTGCCTACACGGTCATATGCAGGGCCCACACCTGAGAAGAAAAGCACCAGAGAAAGTGTAATACATTAATAAACGTAAAGCTACATTTCTGAAAATTTTTCATTAATTACATTACCAAGCTTTAGGAGCCATTCCCCCTTCGGAACAATGCAACTGATGCCTCCCGGGTAGACATTTCTCATGAACTCCCACAGCAAAGGGCTGAAAGGGGGTTTAGCTGCCACGAGTTGCTCCACACTTGAGATACAAATACAAATAGGCTTCTCTGCAGGACGGTCCTACCAGAAAGGAAACTTTGTGGGTCAAATGGATCAATTTTACAATATCAATGTATTCAAGACTAAGGTTCAGCATGTACTTTGATAGTGTAGATCTTCTCGATTGCATATGGGTTCTTGCACGATGCAGCCAAGGCATAAACCGTGTCTGTAGGGATACCACACACGCCATTGTTTTCAAGCATTTTGGCAATCTTGAGGAGTCCACTGGTTCCCCGCGAATCAGCAATAGCACATGGATATGTGGTCACAGGTTCCTTCTTTCTTTTGTCCTTGGGGGAAACAAACGTTTTTTTGTATAACTACAGTCTGAATGTGTGGCATTATGAAACATTTGTTCTCATTGATAGATAATTGTATACCTTGATAAGGGAAGGCCCAACCGGTATCAGGGTCTTGGAAAAGATGCAGTTCACAAGTGATGCTAGCATCCCGTAAAAGCAAATAATGGCAAATATTGCTAGCATGGCAACTAAAAAAACACAAAAGTAGTTTTAAAAATAGTTATGGTGATTTTTACACTGCACATGGTTCTACATAGATAAAGAAACCCGGAATACATGAAAATGTAACCTGTGCTGTACCTTCCAGCTCATAGGGGAGTCTTCTGTAGACAGAGAGGAGAAAACAGACAACGATGACCTCCATGACTGTGGTTAATGCCAAAAGAACGATATTGCCATAGGCCGCTGCAAAAAAGCAAATTCACAATCCATTCTCAAATAAAAAGTACAAAAGGCTGTGTTGTACTGAGACGGGCATAAATTAGTGCACAGACTTACCGACTAAAATTAGGAAGGCATTGATGACCAGGAATACTATCGCCCCAGCTGCAAAGCCATTGGCCGACTCTGTGGATATTTGCAAACGATGTCCTGTGGGAGAAAAAACATGATCTTATCATTCTTCCAAAACTATTTTTCAAACCAAATGTGTCTATAAAATATATTTCACAGTCATACCTGCAAATCTGAACCAGCACCATGTTGCCCAAATAGCTGCGTAAAAGGATGGAATGATGGAGCCTAATCGTTGGCCACCGTGTACCTGTAGCCGACTGACATAGGCCTGGACAATGCCTCCCGGGATGAGCACCCAGGGAACAGTCAGGTCGAAAAATGCCAGGCCTGTCTGACTGCTGTGAATGGCTGAGAGAGCAGACACTCCATTGGTGAGATAGAATAAAGCGTCAGGAAGGGGTGCACCTTTGTCCCTGAGTTGATCCAGTTTCAATTTCTTGAGGTAACCGAGACATCCCTGCAGAGTTTCAGTGGAGATGGGCTGGGGTCCGACTGGAATCAAAGACTTCTCAGCGATGGTGTTGATAAGGCGTGCAAAGCTGCCGTAGATGGAAAGGGCAGTGAAGAGCGAACAAGTCACTCCGAAGAAGATGTAGTACCCATTGATGGGAATTTGGGAGATGGTTGATATGGTCACCAGGACAAAGACTAGATTGTGAACCAGCTCGAGGAAGTCTCTGTTCAGACTCACGATGCAGAAAAGCAAGGCAGCGGACAAAAAGAACCAGTTACCAACCATGGCTTGCCTTCCTACTCCAGCTTCAGTCCTGCCGATAGATGCAGACACCACATACTCTTCCCAGGTCTTCACCAGCCAAAAAGTAGAGTGCAGGGCAAACTTGGTAGCATGGTAGCAGTCTTGACGCAGATGTGCGTAATAACTAGACAGAAGCTGTGCAGCAGAGTTTATGGATATCCAAATGGCACCCACTGGGATTGACGGGAAGTAGCCAAAGGCGTAAAAGGCGAATATAAATGGCGAGACGCTGTCGCAGAAGAATCCCAGGGCCATGGGTTCAGCATACTTAGTGTTCTTCTTTGTTTCTTGACCCAAGCTTTGGGAGCTGCTAGCACTGGTGGTTCCTAGAAGCAGCACGTTGAAGAGAGGATTTCCAAAACCCTTTAGCACATAGCGCTGGGCTAACCCCTTGGTCAGCAGTGCAATGGAGCCATAAATGGCAAAGAGCAGGATTAGAAGCTCCAGAACTCCAGAGACCACTAAAGCCCACCCTGCCACCAGACCCACGGCCTCAAAAATCAGTGTGAGGGTGATGGCCCCAAACACAAAGGGCATTATGTAGTTAACAGTTGCTGAACAGAAGGCCAGCAGAAAGGAAAGAAGGATATAAGGGACCAGCCCAGCTATGGCAGACTCTTTAATGTGCATTGCCGCAATAGTATTATTGATAGTCGAGTTAATGTTAAGATCTTGGGATGTGCTATTCATCCATGCCGATTCATTAGAGGAGCCTGGTCTCGGTTGGTTGGCACCCAGAAAAATTCTTGTGGCACCGTAGCTCCCCCAAAGCGCCGCATATCCTACAAATGAAGTGCCACTCAGATGGTCGTATTTTCGGAAAGACAGCAAGCCTGCCACAAGCTGACACACTCCACCGATTAGAATGAGATGAACACCTGCACAATGAAAATAGGGATACATGAGGTAATAACAAATGTCTAGTGCTGGCGAAATTCATTAGAGCGGACCAGCGAAATCACACAACAAAGAACAATTAATTACCGCTATACATTGTCTAATTCTGGTAAATGTTTGGCTTAAGTTAATATGATTTGGTTAAGGAAAAAACACATTTGGTGTACAAAGAGACCTGCTAATATGTTTTCCACTCCCTCTGCAGGAATGCCAGTCCGGGCTCCGTGAAAGTTCTGCAGCAGGACGAGGAAAGCACTGATGCCATTGGCCAGGAGCCCAAGCACACCTGGCTCACCATAAAAACTTGCAGGAAATCCATTTGCTGATGCCATGAACTCCTTTACTTTTGAACACTGTTTCTGATGAAATTTAACTGGGTAATTGGGACACAGGAAATGTTCAAATAAAGACAAAATGTGATTTGATCTTGATCTGAAACATAATTCACTAATTCACTAATTCACAGTTTGCCTAAATTGGATTGGTTTAAAGAAAAGGAAATGTGTTTGTACATTTAATGGCGAACGTCTACAAACATGATTCACAATATCCTAGAGAACTACACCGTATGAATTAAAATGGCACATTTATTGAATTAAAACAGACATAGTTATTCAAAGTGTTTTTCTCTAGATGAAAACACACAAACAAAACTCTTCTCATATTGCATTCACTGGCACACTTTGGGTGCTCTGGGGTTTCCATTAAACAGTTCAGTCATTGGTGTGCTCACAAACCCCCAATACAACTACACGGGTGTTTAGTTCAACAGCCGGCTGAGGAGGAGCCAACAGCTTCTTCTCATAATGGATGTTTTAAACGAGAGGCATTTCAACTTAAACTCAAATCTGAGCCTTTGCACCCCTCAGACAGAGACTGTACAGAGTCTCAGTCACGTCAAACACGCAGCAGACAGAAGTAAAAAAGACAGACAAAACCAAAGAGAAAATAAATTGTAAGTCTGATCTTTTCAACAGGTGTTTGATTACTTAATAAATATCATAAAAATATTTGTGTTGATTTGTATACACACATATATATCACATATATTTCAGATGTTGTATTTTATATGATTATATATCATACTATATAAAGTAGAAGTAAGAAACATACCAAGTAAAGGTCTCTGATGTCTGTCGCAGTATTGAGATGTTTGTGAAGAATGATTTTAGTTTATAGAAGCATTCCTAATGGAGGTGGGAGGAGCTTCAGTGATGTTAGCCAACCCTTGCTCTCTGATCAATGAAGACATCAATGACCCTTTTGTTTCCTGCCGTGAAATCCCACCTATGAAGCTAAAAATAACAATACCTGGGAAATTCCAGCCCAGTTCAGTGGGTGTTTCATCTTGTGTCTTTCTTGGTCCAGAATCATATAAAAGGTGGACATTACCTGAACACTGAACACACCAGCCTCATTAGCATCCTCCATCTATCATTTCTTCTGCATGCCATTAGAGAGAGAGAGAAGAGGAGACGAACTCTAGTCCATCTGTAAATCATTGAGAACAACATAAGACATCTTCATAACTAAATATCGACCAAAACAATCATCAACATGCTTTCAACGGCACAGGTAAAAACAATTTAATGCTATCGTGTTCTAGAATTGTCTATGTTAGTTTTATCTTGAGAAACAGACTACTTTACTGAAGAATTACAAGAAAGTCAGAGTGTAAGGTTGAATAGGTCAGCATGCTATGCCATTTATAGTTAAACCATGAGTAATGGTAAAGTGACTTGAGCGTAACTGTTTGCACACAGAGATCTGTGAGATACCTGTCTGTCATATCTGCCACTCGAGGATTCCATAAGTCTGCACTAGAGGGTGAGCAAGCTCTACTTTACACCACACACACCCTCACAATTCCTATAAACTGCTGTTTATTAACTCAACACAGACATCTGAAATCATGAGTCTAGGGTTTCATTTTGGATTTCAATAAACATTCATCTTTAGTTACTGTCAGGACTACGTACATTTTGTCGGTCAGAATCATGCTGTGTCCTATTTGTTTCTAGTGGCAGAGGGGCCTAACCCTGAGGAAACAGTCACCAGCAGCTTTGGCAGGTTCATTCAGAGCGTGCAGCCGAGGCATCTGTCGCCAACCGTGCTGCAGCGCAGTAAGCGTATGGTGCTGGACAGCATTGGTGTCGGCCTTGTAGGGAGCACCACTGAAGTGTTTCAACTCACCCTGCAGCATTGCCAGGTAAGGCACGCTGCCAAGAGGAACAGTCATGGTGGCAACATGAGATTACTGTAGTAGCTTACCATAACAACACCTTATTAGTGGTGTTTGGCAAGAAGATTCTCAATTGTGAAGAATACATATAGGTATGTAACACATATTGTAATGTGATGGCAACACCATTGCATCATATGGGGTCGAATGGGAAACCACACCTATATATTGATTTGAAATACTTTTGTTGCATCTAAAATAACGACATTCAGAAATGAAACAGGCTTACCATTTAAATTGCAAACATCTTGAGAAGCAAGTTAATCAGCAATGTGTGAACAAGTGTCTGTGTAATACCCAAAGACAGCCAAGGAAGTAAATAATCTGAGTGTTTCCATGACATTAATGAATGCTGTTTATTAAAAATAATAAACCAGTCTCCCGTGATTAATGACATGATGTTTACAGGGTACATTCCTTTCCTGCTCATGTCTGTTTACTGTCTCAACCTTCAAGTTAAGGCAGATGTTGACATAGGATGTTTTTATTCAGCACTTTGTTATTTAGCTCTTAGAGTTAAATCCACTAACCTGTCTTTGACTGTCTTCCTAAAGCACATGTATGCTTCCGATGACATCAGCTTCGTATATGGGCACCAAGGTGTGAAGCTCTCTCCTACCCTTGCCACCTTTGTCAACGGAGTTGCAGTAAGTATCGACATACTGAGCCTTATGTCTGTATTTTTGTTGTCCAGTGCAATGCACTGTAAAGTCATAGTCTTATGTGGTAACATTCTGGACAGATTTTGGAATCATAAAAATATCCAGCCATAATTTCTGTGTAGTAATGTATAAAGCAAACGTTTCTTCAATAAACACAAATTTCAACATTTAATTTAACCTGTTTTTGTAGTGAGAGAGTCTGCTATAAATAGTGTGTTTAATCAGGAGGTTTGTATTTGACATTTCAAAACTAGACCGACTTCATACATGCTCTGTTAGAAGTCTTACTCATAGGAATTGTGGTCATGCACAGGTCATTCTGTCCCCTTCACTGTGTTATGGCTAGTCTAAAGAAGACATCACCAGGCCTTTAGAAACCGTCATACCACAGTTGCAATTAGGAAGGAGCTAGATCTGTGTTTAAGATGTTTCATGTTTTGAATTTTCCAAAGGCTCACTCGATGGACTTTGATGACACTTGGCATCCTGCGACCCACCCTTCTGGAGCAGTACTGCCTGCCCTTCTGGCTATAAGCGACATGTTGCCCAACAACAGCAAACCAAGTGGCCTTGACTTTCTAACTGCTTTCAACGTGGGCATCGAAATACAGGGAAGACTGATGAGATTCTCCAATAAGGCTCACAACATCCCCAAGAGGTAAGTCCATCTCATACTGTGGTATAATTTTCCCACAGAGTGTGCGACAAGAACAGCAAATGTTTTGAGAGCATGGGTGGCTAACAAAATGGGCATTTTATGAGTTGATGTTGACAGCTTTAAGGGTTGGGACTTGAATTAAAGCTACTCAAAGCTCCTATACACAAGAGTTCATGCAGTCCAACTGCTTAGGCTCCGAGAATAGAGATAAATAGCAATTAGTTATTTCCTGAGTACTCGGAATAGTGACAGAATCTGGAGGTTATACTGTGTAAGGGGAACAAGAAAGCATTAATGGTGCTTGCTAAGACTATTACTTTTATTTGTATTGCTGGTAAGGTGGGGTAGGGGGTTCATAGACTCATATGGAAGCAAAAAAATAGACATAGACAAGCAACACTCAAAATTTTCAGATGTTGTTTTAATGTCTACCTTCTCTTTCTGTTTGACCCATTAGATTCCACCCACCCAGTGTAGTGGGAACTCTGGGTAGTGCTGCCGCCTGCGCCCGCCTCCTCTGTCTGGATCGCAATCAATGCAGTAATGCGCTGGCCATCGCTGCATCACTGGCAGGGGCGCCAATGGCCAATGCTGCAACCCAGACCAAACCACTTCACATCGGTAATGCGTCCCGTCTTGGTCTTGAAGCAGCCCTGCTGGCATCTCGTGGGCTGGAAGCAAGTCCCCTTGTACTTGATGCAGTACCTGGGGTAGCTGGCTTCAGCGCATTCTATGAAGACTATGCACCGCAGCCGATCAGTTTGCCGTTGGAGGAAGACCACAGCTTCCTCCTAGAGAGGCAAGACATCGCTTTCAAGCGCTTTCCCGCCCACCTCGGAATGCACTGGATTGCAGATGCGGCCGCCATTGTGCACAAGACCCTGGTCGGCCTCAGAGGGGGCCGCATTTCTCCATACGTAGTGCAAGATATCTTGTTGAGGGTGCCGGTCTCCAAGTACATCAACCGCCCTCTCCCAGAGTCGGAGCATGAGGCACGTCACTCCTTCCAGTTTAACGCCTGCACTGCTTTATTGGATGGCGAAGTGACAGTCCAGTCCTTCCACCCAGAGGCCCTCCAACGGCCTGAACTCCATGCACTCCTCTCCCGTGTCCGCTTGGAGCACCCCCACGACAACCCAGCCAATTTCAACATAATGTACGGTGAGGTGGAGGTGACCTTAGTAAGTGGAGATGTTCTGCGAGGGCGCTGCGACACTTTCTACGGTCACTGGAGGAACCCGCTTAGCGAAGAATCCCTTCGGAGGAAATTCCGAAACAATGCAGGTGCAGTTTTGGCTCCCGAGAGAGTCGAGAAGCTAATTGAAGCCGTCGAAGACCTGGAGCATTTAGATGACTGCAAACCCCTTCTAGCACAGCTGCAGTGAACCACATGGTGCTTTTAGTATGACATGAGATGTATTTTGAACATTTCGTTAAACAAAATTTAATTTTAATTTTTTTTAATTAATCTTCTTATTTAAATCAAGTCAAGCAACTGTATGTTTTATATTTCTGTAGAAAATTACGTAAAAACATCTCCACTACTAAATTGTCTACCTTGCCTGTTGTCTGTTTTCATGCGTTTCATATCTAAGAGATTTTTGATCAAGTAACTTTGACAAAAGTTTGTAAATATAACTGTTTTTTAAATCTCTTTAAATATCTGATTGTACTGTCTATTTGGTTACTTCTGCGTTAATTGTGATAAGTATGAATATATGTATTTCTCTTTTTAGGTTGCAACCTAAATAAATTTCTATATTGATCACACGGTGCATATTTTTCCTTTTTTTTTACCATTCAGTATTTCATCATTAAAGTAAAAACACTTGAAACAACGTTACGTTTAACTGCCTGTAAAAAGAAGTCATGTTCAAGTCATTAATGAATCATTTTTTTAAACTGAATTTTCTTTTAAGTGAATCTGGTAAATGCAAAAGGTCCAAATAGGTTTTAAATTGGGTCTAAAACAGAAATGTAGCTCAGCTCATTTTTATTCGTTTTTCTGTCATTAGATTTGATGCAATTACACATATTCTTTAAGTAGGTAGTTTAATACATATTTATAATTATTACAGTACCTCTCTTTTCTTCTATTTTGCATGTTCCAAGTTCATGAGCATTAAGTCACAGTAAAACAGAAGAAAAAACGCACTGCACACATTCATATCCAATGTAATTTTCTCATTTTAATTGTTTTATTGGGACTGACTGTTCACACTATATTCTACATGATCAAATCTGATGTGTTTGTTCTGACAGTGTAGTATCTTCAGGGCAATTCCGTAAAAATGTCAACCTTACCACAATAATAGTAAGTTTTTACCAGCGGTTTGTACAATGGTAACAGCACAGATTTTAACGTTTGGTGGTTCAAATACTCATGCGAGATCTCTCTACAGATTTGTTAAGCATTTGTTTTATTTTTAGTGCATGATTTTTTATAGTCAGGTAAGAGCCATTTTCAGGATTGTCACATCCATAACGCTTCATATTCCTCATAAATGGACACATGAAAATTAAAAAAAAGGAACTATTTAATGTTCTATAAAGTGGCATCTCTTCTCCATTCATTGGGTATTATTGCTTCAGGATTGTGCATTTTATTCTGTAGAACTCCTTAAAAGTTTGTCGTCTCCCAAAAAACGTGGACTTTTTTGTCACCCTTTTTTGCATGTTTATTTCCCTTTTTTTAAATAGAATTTTCTTCATTGACTGACATTTTTGATGTTAAGACTCTATCAACAAGGGTTCGGTAAAATATAAACAGATGGTTCAATATAAAAATAATCCATATCGTAAGAAAATGTATTCTCTGAGCATTTTTATGCCACGTCCATAATACAAAATGTCACGCCCATAACGCTGGAATTTCTTTCATCTGTTTTAATAGTAACGCCATACATTTTAGCAATATCCCAAAACACTTTCTCGTACATCACTGTGGAAAACTAGAAACTGTTTAAAAGTTTCTATATAGTTGATGAGTGCATAAGGAGATGAAGAATTATCAACCTGTTCTCACTCACGACTCGTCACATATTGGCGTTCAGTCAGCACTCGTCGTGTTGCTTTTTTAATGCGCAGGGTACAACTTTGATGCTTTTTTCGACGAGTGGGGTGTTCTGTTGCTTTAGATTGTTCGCCATAGACTCCAGAGAGAGACGTGTATAATTAATTTAATTCGTAAAAAGGCAGTGGCTATATGCAGAAAGTTTAAATGGCAGTAGGTTCTGTTTACACTAAGTGAAAATACCAGCATTTCTTAGCGATGTGATATTTACACTGACCAAAAAATGCAGAATTTTCTTTGGTAGAAATAGTAGATGCTATTGGTACTTATAAATAGTGGCAGATAACATTACTATTTGCTCCTCAGTATTGTTATGCATTAAACGTTATGAAATAATAACAGAGTGTAAATCATTATATTTATAAAAAATATTAAAATGATGGCAACTTCTTGAGAAATTAAAGCCCTACACCTACCCCTAAGCTTACCCTAAACCTAAACTTTATGAATAAAAATGAATTTGAAGTCTTAAATTAATTTTATAAAAAAATGCCTTTATGATCTCTAATGTGTCTTCAATGAGAGGTGGATTAGAACCCCAGTCTCCAATGCCAAAGCTACACAGACCCCTTACACAACTGAAGTCGCTGTTTAAAATGGTGTTGTTCTTATACTTGCTCTATTACAATCACATATTGGTGGCCAGAGCTTGTGCAAAGTCTCTGCCAACATGGCGGGCTAATTGTACTCAGTGTAAATAGACACTCTGTTGTAAAAATTGAATTTGTTTCATCAATATTTATGTGTTTTGGACAACTTTATGCCACCTCCACCCTAAACATAACCACTTCTTAACCATTTATAACACAATACGCAAATAAAAGTACAGTCACAGGTGTTTATTGCACAAACAGACCAAAACACATAATTCAAGTATTACAAACAACTTGTGTCGCAGAACTTCATATGTAGAATTCTGCTCCCATGAATGCAAGCAGACAGCAGCTCGATTTGGTGATCAATAATCCAAAAATCCACTGTTAAGTTCTACCTTCAATTTGTATATCAACCTGATAAAATTTGTGTTAAATCAGTCAATCAGTTTGTTGTTGGTAATTCATTTTTGTGAACATGCTTTAAAACACTAATGCTGAAAAAGGAATCATATGGTGTGACTCGTGTAAATGCCAGTTCCTGGTGGGTATTGATGCATATTCACATGACACAGGAAAGAGACTGAAATATGTTGGCAATCAAATGAGGTTCAACAAATCAAGTCAGCACCCTGTCATTTAACATTTCACAAAGCTCCTGAGAAATTGTTGGAGAAGTGAAAGATAAACACACATCTTACGCAAGATGATTACAGTATCAGTCAAATTTCAAGTTTACATTAAACACATCAGTGGAAAACCCCAGCAGAGATGTTTCTGAAGTGAAGTAAGTTCATCAGCCACCAGTTGAATAACTCTACTATAGAGAAGGAAACCGATGTTTACCTGAGCTCATAAATGACCTCTTTTTGTGTTTACAGATCATAACCTTTGAGTGTTTCTAGCTTGTATGCGCAACCAGAATCAGTGTTTGATGCGCTGGTCTTTGATCGTTCAGGGCTATAACTTAGTGATTAAACTCAAGAAAGGTTCAGAGAAGAAAATTGCAGATGCTTTGATGTTTAGTTAATAATTGTTTTTTTACTCATTTCTTCGATTTGTCAGCACTCAAAATGTTCCTTTATTTGTACAACCACTCACATGTCTATTAAACAGCAAGTAATTGTTGCGTACTCCTGTCTCTGTGTCTTTGGTCTCCCGCATTAGTCTCGTTTAAATGTTATTGATCATCGCATTAAACATCAAGCAGTTTACATCGGGCATGTAACAACCAGTTTTACATTTAATGATGCACAACAACAGAACAATGTGAACAGGGAGTTCTTTATCGTAAGAACAAGAGTTGCTGGTTTGTCTTTCCTGACAATGACAAACATCAAAGCTTTGTGAAAAATGTTGAGAGCGAAGACTTGAGATGGAAACAGACATTTTGCCAATCCAAGAGCTTGAGAATAAAAGAAGAGGAGCGAGAACAGTATTAAACTGAAGATAGGTGTGTTAGCTGATATGGTGTGATCCATCGCTTTGATTCTTCACATAAAGTCATAAAACACGTGGGCCCGGTTTCAAAGACAAGGCTCAAGTCATGTCCCAGAATAAAATGAATGTTTGAGCTGTCTGAAATGAAAATAATTTACGGCTACATATCTTAAAGCATGTCAGTGCCATTGTTTTGTCTCAAGATACACATAAGTAAAAATAATGTTTTTTATACATTTTTATAAAACCCACCTAGATGTTCTACTAGTCCTGATAGTAGTTCACTTCCAAAATAAATGCTCATGATAATTTACTCACCCCCATGTCTTCCAAGATGTTTCAGGGGTTTTTTTTGTCAAGAAGAAATTAAATGAATATTTGATGAAAAACCAGGATTAACCATATAGCGGACTTCAATGGACTCCAAATGGTTGACGGTCAAAATTAGAGTTTCAATGACGCTTCAAAGGGCTTTAAACCATACCAGACCATGAATGAAGGTTTTATCTAGAGAAACAATCGGTCATTTAAAAAAAATATATAAACACAAATGCTCGCCTTCATTTTTTTAAGACGGACGAAAATATCAGAGGCATTTCGGACCATGTGAGGTCGTATTTATTTTTGAACATGCAGAAATTTTGGACGAAATTTTCGGACTCATCAATGTGCAATGGGCTTGAACCTGAAATGTTTGGTCCTGTATAATTAAACATAAAATATATTGTAGTGGATTGTTGCACCACACAACACTGTTGTGTCTCGTGTGGACAGACACATTGCTTGTTGCTGGAAATGAAGTACGGACAGTGTTGGAATGGTGAGTCACTATATACAGTATTCTTTGGAGGCTAAAAACCTCAATAGTCTGCTCCCTAGAATGGTCTGCATTTTCCAGTATTGTGAATATTAAGTAGGGGTTAAGAATGAATTGAAAACAACTTCCCCAATTTTAAATTTAATTTTAACTTTCTTTGTAATGTTAAATGGAACAATACAAATACCAATCAGAACATGTTATAATAATGTATTACTTTCTTTAAACCAGATGATTTCTTTTTACTCCTTTTCCGCAATCTTAGACAAAGATCATTTGTTTCAAACTCTTATTCGGTCATTTATGCCTAAACATGCAGGGGATTTCTTTGCCTTTTCAAAGGTGTTTTGGTTAATACTTGACATGAGTTAATATTCAGAGAAAAGATACATGAAAGAGTGTGGTTGTGTCTTACATACAGTGACACAGTCAGCAGGAATTTTTGTGAAGTTTCAGGCCCTCTGATTTTCTCTTTGCACATGCTTCCTCTAAAACACATATTATAAAACATAAAGGCAGTTTTTAGTGCTGTGCGGATTGACACTATAATGTACATTTCCTCAGAACCTGGGGAAAATAGTTTTTCAGCCAAAAGTGTCAATTGAAAGGCTTTAAAGCCAAGCATGGAAAAGCATTTGAAAAACACTTGAAGTCAGATTATGTTGATATGTTTGATATTTTTAGACTTTTTCATATCGACCATTTAAAAATATTGTCAGAAACATGAATATTATAAATCCAAAGAAACATTCTGAATTAAAAGCGGGTCAGAATTTATCGAAAACAACCACAAACGAGGAAGTGAGTTTCATTTATTATCAATTCATTTATTATCATACTTGTCGAGATTGTGGTGTAATATGACCATGACCTAAATCGAGTATACCAAAAAGTTTTAAACTTAAGTTTGTCATTAGCAAGTAAGCAAGAGTTTTGATCACATAGGGAAAAGTCTCACTGCAATGATGCTGTATTGATGGATTCTTTCCTCCTGATGTGACAAAGACAATAATATTCTTCTGTTTCAAATTGAGCACCAAGTGTAGAAAGCCTACTACTATTCAATGATGTTAAAGAAATGAGTTTACTCAATCATCATTCAACATTTTAAAGTTCTCACCTAATACACCAATTTAAGGCAACCTGTTTACAAATGATTTGAAGTTGAAGTTTGTGGGTGATT
Source organism: Triplophysa bombifrons (assembly GCA_029783895.1). Lineage (NCBI taxonomy): Eukaryota > Metazoa > Chordata > Actinopteri > Cypriniformes > Nemacheilidae > Triplophysa > Triplophysa bombifrons. The sequence goes on from CM056464.1 coordinate 21,033,820, forward strand.
TCAGCATTTTTACACCATTTTCTGGCACTAAAATGTTTTTCTACGTAAATGTGCTTTGGGGTTACACTAAAATACATGCGGCATAGTTTTCTCTAAGAGATTTATAACATGAAGCTTGTTAGGTAATGTTATTCATTTAAATGAGAATAGCAGTGATTATGAAACGACCACAGATGATAAGAGTGTTCCTGTGAAGAACTCTATTTTTATCTCTATTACATAATAAGTTTTCCGTTCCTGATGGCATACCAGGTCACATTTTGGATGTCTGACACACCTACGTATTTCATGTGATGGAGAAGATAAAGCAGGTTTAGGTTTTCCTTCATGAGTATTAGGAACAGAATGCAGATGCAAGTCTAGTTTTCAATCAGCCTTAAAGAACCCACGTAACACCGCTCCTGATATCACTTCACTGGCTGCTATTGCTGCCTGCATCAAGCTTAAATCTTTGACACTGGCCTTCAGAAGGATAACAGTAAATTCGCCCTTCGCCTCAAGTCACTGCATGATTAAGATTAACCCTCTCGTCATCTTCAGTCGGAAAATGAGCGATGCCTGCAAATCACCAAATCGCTTGCAAAAATCTTTACTCATTGGGATCCCCTGTGGTGGAACGAACTGCCAGCCTCCACCCGGAATGCAGTATCCTTCACAACTTTCAAAAAACTGCTCAAAACATACCTGTTCTGCATTTAAGAATTGTCTTGTTTCTAAGTTGTTAAAAGTTGTTGTTCATTCTCTCCTTTGCTTACTCCAGCTTTAATCTTCTTGTAACATGGCCTTGTAAACTAACGGTTCTGTTTAGCGTGTTGACAAAATGTTTGTATGCTCTCCTACTTCTAAGTCACTTTGGATAAAAGCGTCTGCAAAATTAATAAATGTAAATGTACCGTTGGTTTATTGATGGCGTGAGAGTGTTCTAGAGGTCATATTTCCACCAAAAAGTATAGTTAAACATTTAACTGTACCTTTAAAGCTACACTATAGACCCTGACACAAACAGTATGTACCCAAAAAGATTATTTTTTTTAATTGCTCAGACACTAAAAGTGACACTTGAGGATCAGTCAGTGAAAGCATTCACTCATATACATCATAATTGAAAAAACTGTTAAATAAAAAATTACACTGATACATAAAGACAATATTGTATTTGTATTGCAGAGTCTGTCTGAGCTGAATTTAATGTAAACATTATTTAATGTTATTTTTCTCAAGATTTTTTTTAAATGGTTGGACATTTACATTTTTAAGATTTTCTTTTTTTTTAATTTGGCAATTGCTTAAAGCCACAGAGTGAATTGAAGTTAAAGCCATCACCTTGACATTCCAGTCATGATTATCTGTGCATCATCTGTTCTGCCAAATGGCCAAAGATAATGTGACTATGTGATGGTTATGTCACAACAAGTCACCGTGGCGACAAGCACATCTGACATGATTGTATCTATCGTGAAAGATTTGCTTCGAAGAAAGAAGGAAGAGAGCATTGACTGCTATTATTATTTGCTTGCATTTTTCCTTTGTCGGAAATTGTATTATTTGTGTTTTCTAATCTTATGTAAACTGACAGAACAATAAGTTTCTGTTTCAACTGATTAAACTGATCGATGATATAAGAGTGCCTACGTGCGTGCGTACATGCATGTATAAATAGATAGATATACGGCAATGAGACATAGAACATCAACTGCTTTATTACTCATAATATAGTGTTTGTAAGCTAAAGCATCAGACCTTGTATTAAATAAAGCTAAGTGAAACACTGTTTTAGAAATGAATGTCACAACATATTTCTTTTTAACGCCTAAAATCCCCCAGCAGTCAATCATTTTATCACTCAAAAATTTCATAATTATTACTTAAATCCCAGCAGTTCAACAGATCCATGAAAATAGAGTTAAACCACTTTGTTACGCATGTCAGGCTAGTAAGAAATTTGAATAAGAAATTTCAAAATGCATTTTTGAAACATGAAACTTCAGTTTAAGTGAGAAAAGAGTCATATAAAATGGTTTTAAATGATAAATAGTCTTGTGTCCTCATGTTCTCGCTCTACGTCACCAATAACTGTCAAAGTCTGTTTCCAATACTCAAGGACACAAAAACAGAGAACGCATTAAAGTACCCGGATGTGTTCTCAATATCAAGCATGCATCGAATGCAGCTTTGCCAGTGAACGGAACCTGCTCAAAGTCCCAGAAGCCTCTGCGGCGCTTCTATCAAAGTTCCACAGTTTGTCTTTCGACTACACTTGCAAAATCCGCAATGGGACTGAGATCGAATAGCTTCAGCGTCAGCGACTTTTTATAGAACAAAATTGCTGTCAATCAAAAGGAGATGCAATCTTTCGACAGACCCTCCAATCATCACGCAGACGCTCGGAGTCCGGGCGAGCCCACTCCTCCATTCATCCCAGAGACGCTGAGCGTCCGTGGGCGGGACATAATCGCAGCATTATCCAATGAGCGTCTTGTTTCTAAGCGCTGAAAAAAACAGTTTAAAGCAGCCCCATTGAAGTCAATGGACGCTGGGCTTCAACAGAGTAATGCACTGTACGCTACGGGAATGAATGAGAAGGAAATCGAGTCAGCCGACCTAAGTAGCTGATTCTGAACGAAATTGTTTTCGGTCGAGATGAACGTGTTTAACGCATTTTTAGTCAATAAAATGTTAACATAATAGTACATATATCTGACCATTCATTTTTTGACAATTATAGGGGAAGCTGAGCTTCCCTTGCAGTCTTAAAGAAATCGCGACTGAGAATAACACACATGCTCTGAACACTGAACACATTTTCTCTTTCCCAGAAAATGATGATGAGAGTGTATGACACAAACACAAAACACACATCACAATCCTTTCACTTCAGTCTCATGAGTCGAAATTTTAGGGTAAGAGTAGCCTCCAAGGTTTGACATCACACATTGCACTCATACTGCCAAGGAAATTGTAACCATGATCATTCTCACACATAAAGTAACTTCCATACATCAGAGTAAAAAAATGTAAACAGCATAATATGCTGTAATATAAACACACAAATAAAAAATAATGAAAATGATATGCAGCCTACAGTCATGTAAATAAAGCTGGAGTTTCACAACTAACAGTTCTTCACTGATCACTGTCCACACGCTCCCTCTCCTGGCCACCGTCCTCACCCTCCTGACCATCCACACGCTGCTGTCTGTCTGGCCACAGATTCTCGTCCACATCACAGCGTATATTCTCCCTTGTGATGCAATGAGGGAAGAAACGGCGTGCATGTTACAACCATCCCTTACATTTATCTCCTGTAATATCCTCACACACAGTGTCCATTGCATAGAGCAGGGACCTCTGATCTTGAGCCCAATGCTCAAACACTTTCCCCCTCCAAGCGGAGAAATACTCCTCAATAGGATTGAGGAAAGGAGAGTAAGGTGGTAGGAACACCATGACCATCCTTTGATGAGTAGTGAACCAGGCCCTGATGAGCGGGCCACGGTGGAAATTCACATTGTCCCATACCATGACATATTGTGGTAGGTGAGGCCCTACGACACCTCTCTCATTTTCAGGGATCAAATCAAATGAAGGCTGTCCAAGAAGATGGGGAGCTTCTGTGTAGTGTATGGGCCAAGACTGGGGATGTGAGTGCCCACACCATTCTCATGTATGGCAGCACACATAGTTATATTGGCCCCTCGCTGGCCTGAGACATCCACCGTGGCCCTGTGGCCAATAATATTACGGCCACGTCTTCGGCCCTTGGCCAGGTTGAAGCTAGCTTCATCCACAAACACGAGGACGTGAGGGGTCTCGTTTCCTTCCAATGACATTATTCTCTACAATAGCGTCAAAAAAGAAAACTGCAAATCAGTCATACAGAAGAGTCATACAGTACAGTTACAGACAATTACATATGAATGTTCTATGTTCTCCACAAGTTCAATATACTACTGGCCACTACTCCAGTGGTTCCAAACCTGGGGTACATCTACCCCTATGCAGAGGTACTACAGGGGGTATTTGACAGAAAGGGGAGGGGGAAAATAATCAATGACTAGGCTTAGTGAAATGTTACAGTAAAATCCACAGTATTAGATAGATTTACATGGGAGGCACTTATTGCAGCTCTTTGACACTTTTTCTTATTGTATGTTATATTCTTTAAAATAAGGATTATAATGATAAATGCATCATACAGTAAACTGCAGTTTTTAGGCGAAATGTTGAAGTCAGATAAATCATATACTTTCATACCTGGATTACCTGGATACACAACTCAGGTAAAGTGGGTACTGAAGCCAAAAACGTTTGGGAACCATTGCTTAATTGTAAAAAGGTTATAATGATGGACAACCAGTAACTGACTTACATGTACATACTGGTACCGGAGCTCTTTCATTCTATCAGAGTTCCTCTTAAATGGTACCCTGCAAATTTGCTTCATTGTGGAGATGCTTATAGAGTTGACATTTTTGAATATGGTATGTCTTGTAGGATTGCAGCGCGGATCTGTCTCAATGCGATGGCATTATTTGCCCTCACCATGTTACAGATCTCTTGTTCTTGTTGTTCATTGAGAAGTTTTCCTCTGCCACCTGTGCAAGGTTGTCGTCTAATCCAAGACATTGTATTCAAAGGACAACACTCCATTGGTAATGTGTACCTTATGTATTCCTTTAAGAATGAGATACCTATGTAATTTTATTGTTGTTTTACTTACAGTAACTTTCCACAATTCTAATGCAACACTTCACAGTGACTGGAATACTACTTTAAACTGCATCATCAATACTGTAGAAAATAAAAACTATTCCATAGTTCATTTTCTCAAATGTTTTTCTTGTCATTTTTAGTACCATAACATCCCATTGAGGTAAGATATTACTGTTGGCCTATCACACACACACAGTAAATGAATAGGTAATGTGTAAATAAATATATTTCTTGCTCTATGTACAGTGTCCTGTCCTACACAACATATCATTTATCATTGACTGACTACATACCTGGTTTCCGACTGTCAATTGCTGTACTAAGTTTATCAAATGTTCGAAGGGATTCATATATGGTATTCATGGTATTATGTTCTTGACTCATTTTGACAATTGAACAAACAAACGATTGCGCATGTGATGACATACAAATTGCCAAATCGTTTGGATGGTCCATGTTGTTTTGAAAATGTAATTTCTGTTTCAAGAACTGAGCCAAACCAATGGAGAAAACGTCTTGGTTACGTATGTAACCTCAGTTCCCTGATGGAGGGAACGAGACGTTGTGTCGAGAACGACAGATGGGGTTCGCCCTTGAGAACCAATCAACTCTGACTACTATAGAAAAGGCCAATGAAATTTGGCGAATGAAATTTGCATGCCGGGCTCCGCCCCCGGATATCCGGTATAAAAGGAAGCCGGCGTGCATCATTCACCCACCTCTTGTTCTGAAGAGCCTGAGAGCCTCTCACGACTGCAGCAGAATACGATACGTGTTCGTGGCATAAGGGACACAACGTCTCGTTCCCTCCATCAGGGAACTGAGGTTACAGACGTAACCAAGACGTTTCCTTTCTGTCGGTCTCTCGACGTTGTGTCGAGAACGACAGATGGGGTTGCCTATGGAAAACGCCACAACGCTGTATTGCGTCACAATCTCTAGCGAAGCGACGGTAACAAGCCTGGGCGTATCAACTCGATGCTTTCGCGAAACTGTAACCTTCCAGTGTGGTGGTCGGGGGCTACCAGAGCTTTCTTGGAGAAAGATGGGTACAGCCCTGACCGGTAACTTTTCACGGACGGGGCATCAGCTCTCTACAGGCGAGAGGCCGTCCGGCTCGGGTTTACACCGGGTAAGCGCCACTTCCTTAATCAGGAATGCGCTGCAGAGGCCACCTCCTACCCGTGGGGAGGAATATGGTGGATATAGGTATGGTCTCGTCCTTGGAGGAGAACGCATGGAATGTGCGGACTGGGTAGTTAACCGCGAGGTTGGAGGTCCACCTGGGGAAGATCATGGGTTACCAGGAGTGGGAACCATTCTCATGAGGATACATCAGACGGAACAGCCCACGGAGGGGGTGTTACAGACGTCCGGTAGCACTAGGTCCGGTTAGAGCTATCTGTGATAGTTCATATGGTATCCCGGCCTAAGGGGGGAGGCTGCTCTGCCCAGCCAACCCCCAGGGGGTGCTTGCTTAGTGATGGATGGAATGCCTATTCTTAACCAGTGTCTGGGTAAGAAGGGAGGTTGATGAGGTACCAGTTTCTTAGCCATGTGTTTGGGTAAGAAGAAAAAGATAGATAGCACACTGACCCAACCTGTTAGAGGGTGGAATGGTGCTTTCGCAGGCATACGCCCCCCCGGATGCCAGTCCTACATGTCGCCACGCAGGACGTGGGCTGACACCGGGTTTACGCGAAGGTTGTGAACCTTTGCGAAGGTGTTTGGGCGTAGCCCAACCCGCAGCTCTACAGATGTCTGCTAGAGAGGCGCTTCTGCCAGTGCCCAGGAGGTGGTTAAAACTCCGTGCGGAGTGAGCCCTCACTGCCAATGGGCATGGGAGATTCTGAGATCGGAATGCCGTCGTAACGGCTACCACGACCAAGTGCGCCAGCCTCTGTTTGGAGACAGCCTTCCCCTTCTGCTGTCCTCCAACAGACACGAAGCTGGTCAGAGCTTCAGAGCTCTGCGTGCGGTCCAGCACATACTGGACACAACACTGATCGGGTTGGGTCTTCCTCCCCTATGGGAAGCGCCTGCAAGTTCACCACTTGGCCCCGGAGGGAGTAGTGGGAACTTTTTGGGCACGCATCCGGGCCTGGGTCTCAAGATAACGTGAGAGTTTTCAGGGCCGAATTTAAGGCAATCGGGGGACATGGAGGATGCTCGGTGGTCCCCTACCCTAGATCGGAATCTCCGAGGGGCTCTTGGGGGGCACTGAGGCTCCCCAGGACCACTTAGGGTCCCAAGAGGGTATGGAGCGGAGATGAGGCGGATTCCGCCCTCTCGCACCCCTTAGGAACCTGGTGACCAGGTCGTGTTGCCCTAGAAACTTTCCACCGACTGAATCGTGATGAGTGGCAATAGCGACTACATACACATTCAGTGTGGAGGGGAGATGCTAGTCTCCAGTCTCGTAAGAAGGAAAACACAATCTTGATCGAGCACCTCAGTGGGTCTTTCTCATTGAGAGAGACACCAGGACGAGAAGAGGCGCCGTCTAGAGGCGTGTAACCGCCTAGTAGATGGGGCCTTAGCCTGGGTGATGGTCTCTGCCATAGAGGGGGAATAGCCATCTCAGGATCTTCTCGTTCCGTTTAGAGACCAGACATGGGTGTTCCAGAGGTCTGATCTGGGATGCCAGAACATGTCCTTTCCCTGATAGAGCAGGTCCTCTGTCAGGGGAATGGTTCAGGGGGAGTCGCTGTCCAGAGCATCAGCTCTGAAGCCAAGTGCGGTTAGACCAGTGTGGTGTAACCAATAACACTTGGTGCTCCTGCTCCCTGACCTTGCACAGCGTCTGTGCAAGGAGGCTCCTGGGGGGGAAGGTGTGCTTCCGCCCATCCCGCGGTCAGCTGTGCGCCAGGATATCCGTGCCGAGGGCAGGGAATACCAAGCGTTCAAATGGTGGTGTTACGGGAGGTGAACAGGTTTACCTGGGCCTACCCGAACAGCCTCCAAATGAGCTGGAACTGCGCGGGGGTGGAGTCGCCACTCTCCACGAGGCATAAACTGGCGAGAAAGCACGTCGGCTGTCTAGTTCAGTGTGCCCGGGCTGTGTGTGGCCCACAGGGAACGGGTCACCTGTTGACTCCACCGGAGGAGGCGTCGAGCAAGTTGTGTTAGCTGCTGTGAGCGAACGCCACCCTGACGATCTGTGTACACTACAGCTGTAGTGCTGTCCTCGGACCAGCACGTGCTTGTCTTGCACGAGAGGCCGTAGCCTGCTCAGTGCAAGTAGCACAGCCCACAACTCTTGGCAATTGATATGCCAGCTCAGGCGGGGGTTCGTTACACACTGCACCGCACCCCTGCAGGGAGACGTCAGTCGTCACCACGACCTGTCTCATAACCTGCCCAGAGGGACCTGAGTCCGTCGAAAAAGCCATGGAAGACTAGGGGTTATGGTGCGTCGGAACCAGGGCGTCATCACCATGCACCTGCTGCCAGTGTGGCACGCTCTCCTCGGAACTCGACTCTGAAACCAGTGTTGGAGCGGTCTCATGTGCATCAACCCGAGGGGTATTAACCCGCGAGGACGCCATGTGTCCCAGGAGCCTCTGAATTATTTCAGGGGGACCGCTATCTGCCTAAAATGTTCATTTCAGACAGTTCAACACTGGTTGGGTGCATACTGCGGACAGGTTCGCCGACATGGTGATAGAGTTGAGTTCCATACCGATAAAGAGGATGCTCTGCACTGGGGAGAGCTTGCCCCTCTCTTGGTTGACCTGGAGTCCCAATCGATCTAGGTGCCGGAGCACCAGGTCCCTTTGTGTACATAACAGATCTCACGAGTGTGCCAAGATAGGCCAGTCGCTGAGATAGTTTAGTACCCGCTCGCCTTCCTCCCCTCAGGGAGAAAGGGCGGTATCCACGATCTTCGTGAAGACCGTGGAGACAGGGACAGACCGAAAGGGAGGACTCTGTACTGATATGCCCGCCTCTCGCACGCAAACCGTGGGAATGGCCGGTGTCGAGGTGGATCGAGATATGAAAGTAAGCTTTCTTCAGGTCGATTGCCACGAACCAATCCTAACATCTGATAGATGTCAGGACACGCCTCTGCGTGAGCACCCTGAACGGCAGCTTGGGAAGGTGCTCTTTTCAGGGTACGCAGACCTTTGCAACCCGCCGTCTTTCTTTGGAATGATGAAGTGCGGGTCGTGACCCACTGAACATCTTGGTTTTGAGGGACGAACTCGATGCCTGTTTTGCCAGAAGGGTGGAGACCTCTACCCGAAGTACGGAGGCGTCCCTGCCTCTGACAGAGGGAGAGATGATGCCCCTAAACTTGGGAGAGTCTCTGGCGAACTGGATCGAGTAACCAAGACGGACCGCCCTCATTAGCCAGCGAGACAGTGTGGGCAGCTTTCGAGCTCCCAGGGACTGTGACAGGGTGACCAGGGGGACGGTTTGCTTCATCATTCCCACGGGGGGGATTCGTCGGCTGGCGAAGCTAACCATGTCGCGGGGGTCCCCGGAGGGAAGGTTGGCTCTGCCTTTTTACCTGCCTGGCGGCACAGTGGCACACACTGTCTGTTTGAGAGTGGTGACAGCTGTTGTATGTGTACGACCTCACGCCTCGAGTGTGCGATAGGCTGCAAGTACACCCGGGGAGAACAGAAAACTCTGCGAGTAGTGGGCGCCAAGCCCTGAAAAGGGCCCGGCTTTGGTGACGAGGCAGGAGTTGTCCCGTACCGACCGATCAGAGCCGTGGCTGTGAAGGTTCGGGCCCGATGTTTTTCTCCCTTGGGTCTTCCCGTCAGTGTCCCTTCTCGAGAGAAGGTTGCTGAGGGGGTGGAGGTTTCCCCCTTCGACCTCTGCTTCCGGGGTGTTGCCTGTGGGGGCACAGGAACCGGAGCCGATGTCGAAGGGGTCCTGGGTTGCAGGGAAGCAGACGTCACGTGAGATCTCGGAGGCCTGTAGGCGGCCGAGTCGCGGCGTGAGGCTAATTGCCACTGTCTGCTTCACCGTCAAAAACTACTGAGCGCAGTCCTCGACGGTGTTACCAACAACCCACCCTGCGAGATGAGTGCATCAAGAAAGCGGACTTCCTTGGTGTCACTCTTCTGCACAAGGTATAGCCGGGGGTGTCTCTCCTGGACAACTACCATGGACATCAACCGACCCAGGGCCCACGCCGCCACCTTAGTCGCCCTTAGAGCACTGTCAGTGGCGGCACGGAGATCCTGCATTATACCCGGGTCGGCTTTACCCTCGTTGAGCTCTCTCCACGCCTTGGCCTGGTGGACCTGCAGGATGGCCATGGCGTAGAGAGGAGGCAGCCTGGCCCGTGGCAGTGTAAGTCTTCGAGTGATTAGGGTTAACTGTCTTCCAGACGCCTAACGCAGCGATCGTGTCCATCCCCCTCCTCGATGAGGGTGCCGCACCCAAGAGAACAGCGGGACATGCCGCGCTGGAGAATGCTCAGTCAGTCCTGAAAAGGACTTTTTTTGAAAAAATCTCTAACACCTCCGGAACCGGCGAGACGCCCAGGGGAAGGTCGCTGCAGGTAGGGACGATCCGCTGCAACACGTCGTAGATCCGGCAGAAGAAGAATTCGTTGAATTCGTTCCGTTCGTAGTCATGAGCGAAGGCTCTGAAGAACAAAAGGTAAGTGAATGATGCACGCCGGCTTCCTTTTATACCGGATATCCGGGGGCGGAGCCCGGCATGCAAATTTCATTCGCCAAATTTCATTGGCCTTTTCTATAGTAGTCAGAGTTGATTGGTTCTCAAGGACGAACCCCATCTGTCGTTCTCGACACAACGTCGAGAGACCGACAGAAAGGGAACTGTAAACTAGCTTAAGATATCAAACATGTTTACTTGTTTCAAATCACTAGGACATTGTTTTTCTGTGCGGAACAGTAAAGACGCTTTAGCACTGACACAAAGCAAAACCTTGTTACGCTAAAGTTATTTACAGTATGTTATGTTTATGACAAGTCAATTAATGATCTATTTTAGTAACGTTAGAAAATGTAGCTTTGACATTCTGCTGAAGTTCTTCTGCATCCCACAGAAAGAAAGAGTCATCTGATCCGCAACTTCTTTGAAAACACTATTTATTTAATGGTAAAGTGTATTAAACTCATTGAAAAGACAACAGTAGAGTATGTAGAAATCACATAAAACAAGAATGCTAGTGACGTTTTTACATTAAATGTCTTTCAAAAATAAATTTGTAACCTTTTTTCACTGAAATTAAAAAATGATTGCTTGTCTTTGGATAAACACGCTTTCCTAAGCGCCTGAACTTGACCACAATATTCCGGACCATGTGCAAATCAACGTATCATCAAAACACTGCCGGGAAGGATTGATTACAGTTTATATCACATGATCAAATGCTACATGTTTGTCTGTTGATGGTAGTTTGAGACCTCGATCAAGTTGTCATCAGGATCACGAAAATAAACAGAGCAGATGAGACCCACAGCGCCGGTTCTGTCAACTGGACCTTCCTCGATTGTCACTCCACACGCCTGGAATATCAGAAGGGTTGTGTACTTTATACAGAGGGAATAGATGTTATACAGAACTAATAAAATGCACATTTGAATGACATTTGTGACCCTGGATCACAAACCAGTCTTAAGTAGCACGGGAACCTTTTTAGTAAAAGACAAAAATACATTGTATGGGTCAAAACTATAAATTTTTCTTATGTGTCAAAAGTCATTAGGATATTTAGTAAAGATCATGTTCCATGAAGATATTTTGTAAATTTCTTACAATCAATTTACAAAAACTTTCTTTTTGTAAGTGGGTTAGGGTCTGCCACAGTGTCCCTGATTAACAATTTCTAAGGAAATTTTCTCAATATTTTTATTTTTTGCACACTCAGATTCAGATTTTAAACGGTTGTATCTCTGCCAGATATTGTCACCTAACAACTCACACATCAATAGAAATCAAATTTAATAAACTTTCAGATTATGTAAAAATCTCAATTTCATAAAATTGACCCATAAAACTGGTTTTGTTGTCCAGGGTCACATATTAGGACTTGATCAGACTTCATCTCTACTGCATGTTGTAATTATAGAAACAGCTGGATGTGTGTAATATAGATTTATAAACCTTGAGATGGGAAGCAACAGTTGTCAGTGGGGTTTTGGTAACAAGGCACAGGTCTGCGGATCCTGGAGTCGGGATTTTGGCTTTAGGCTCGAACTCCTTCCCAACCTGATGCAGGTTGAACTTTTGCTCACCAAAACTCAAAGCTTTGCGGTCTCCCTGATACACACAACAAATCAATGTGAATGGTTGTTGATAATAAAATCACGTGACAACACACTGCTGCCATCATGTGGTATTCCGTGTTTTCGTTCTACCTTAAAAGTGATGACCTCCATTCCCAAAACTGTGGAGTAAAAGTGAGTTGTTTTGTTCAGATCTCGAACTGTGAGCACCAGGTGATCCAGATGACTGATGTTAACCGGACAGGAACTTTTGAAGCGGACTGACCCGACTCCATTAAGACCTGATAGTAACTATGTCACAATTTAAAAAAACGTTTCATTTCACATTTCTTTCTAACTTGTTTCATTATTTTTTATATATACATCATTTATTGATAATACAAATATGTAGTGCAGTATGATAATAGATCAATCATTGCATATGCCAAGTTATCTGTGCAGTTAGTTTCAAACCACACAAATACTATGGCGGAGGATTAACCTGTAAAATTATATTCGTGACGAAACACACTAGAGCCCGTTGATTCGTCACTCATGTAACCAAAGCCTCCATTCAAGCCAATCAGATAACTGAGCGAACGTCAAGGTATATTCATAGGAAACCCTTCGGCATAGTAGAATTCGTACGGTTACCAGGAAGCATCGCTCACACTTTTAAAGTGACGTTTTCAACAGATGTTATACGTTTAGTCAGCGGTGAGATAAAGTTTACTGCTACACAACAGTTTTAATGCTCTGAAATGATTCCATACATCACAACCGTCGGTAAACGCATTTATAGACTCAGTGAACTGTAGTGTATGAGGAGTAAAGTCACAGAGTCTGAGGTCATTTATTACCTGAGCACAGCTGGAGTAAGAGCGGACTACAGAAGCACATACACGCAGAGTCATGATGTGGAACACCGCAGATATCAGATGTTATTCCACACTTTACAGTACTAACAGAAGGCAGACAAACTGGAAACTGACATCACACTATATACCGTAAACTGACATCACACTATATACCGTATTCACACGATTACGCACGCGGCACAGAGCAATCGATCAGACAGAAGAGGCAAATAACATGAACTCTATTGATGCTCTAGTGTCTGATGACGATTGATAATTGCTGGATTTTATTACGAACTGATTCCTCTCAAGCGCTTGGGATCATGTTAAGAACACATGAAACTAAAACCTCGATATGTTGCCAGAACAGAACATTTTTTAAAAAAATCGCGGTTTAAGAAGTCTCCCGGTACTTTCTGTGTTATACAGGCCGAAACCATTCTCAACATAACTTCAGTATTATCATTAAAAAACACTGGTGTTACCTGGAAATAACATCAGATTTAGACTGCCATCGTAATTATGATCGATTGGGGGACATTCAAAATAATAATGCGACGAATGTTTATTATTGCTACCATGTATGTGCAACATCAAAATATACGTGTAGTTGTTGATATTACATCTCAGGCCGTATAGATAAAGCGGGAACATGCAGTTGTGTTACAAATGCAATCTTTAAAGGAAATGTCATTGAGTTTTAAGTCTTTCAACTGTTGCAAAGTAGAGACACGGACCTGCCTCCACAAATGAACAATGACCAACATCAGGTACACTTCTCTGGAATCTAGAGCATTTAAACGAATCAACTTTTGAGTAGAAATGAAGATATGAAAAGTCTTATGCTTAAAGGATTTGTGAGGAATACACAGCGCCCCCTGCAGGACAAACCCGCTAGAAAGTCTTTAGTAGCATGAAGAGTACGCCATCTAGCGGTACAAAACACACACATTTAAATGCCTTATCATCACATGACGTTAACGACAAGCTTTTGTTTATATCCCTTATATCAAACAACTGTTCCAATCCTGCTGTTGTACATATCTTTATTGTAATTTACAAATAACATTACGGCATAAACCAGAACAGAATGATAATTAAGTTGCAGTCATCTCTCTGCCATGACGACTACAGAAAGTCTGCAACATGATGTGCTCGAAGCAGTGGTGAAAGACAAGCAAACCTTTCAGAACTCACTCAATTCCTTAAAGCTCAAGCCACACTTTCATCCGTCTGTGTGATCACAGCATATTGCTCAGGAGCAGCAGGTATTGCAAAGATTGTGATATCAGGGAGGTGGTATTCACATTGAAACTTTAAATTTGACGAGACACAGATGAGGATACAGATTTTATTCCGTTTTAAATTGGAAGCTAGTCAAAAAAATGACTCGATATAACCTATAAATATGACGCTGAGAAACTTTTATAATACAATACATGAACTGAATTGTAATGTACATTTAAACAAGAGTTTGCGTTGCTTACATTGTGTGAAATGCTGATTTAACTGGTGGTTGTCAAGATGTCAGGGTTAGGCTCCAAAGTCAACACAGAAACAATAACATCGGATATTTTAATATATTGTCTAAATAATAACACTGCATTTTTGTACCCTCATGGGACTTAAGAGCACCCATGTAAACCAACCATTACATGATGAGAAAATAATCCTTCCTCCTTGACGAAGATAAATGGTGCTATTTTCATTGTACACAACCATTAGAAAAACTTAAGTCTTCATTTTAAGTGTTAATATTTACAGACTACAACGTACAATGTCTACATGTTCTTTACATTTCTCCCCTATTACCATTGGACAAAGTTGTCTATACGTCGCTGCACCGGTTCTTGGTGTGTTTGAATCAGCCATCTGATGTATCATGGTCAAATCTGGGAAGACCTGATGCCTCCACGTAGCATATTTACAGCCTTTTTTTGTCGTTGAGGTGTCTGACCGTATGGTTTTAAAAACCACAGCGTTACAGAACACTCAAATGACAAATTATAATATCTTCTCTAGAGGATGACATATTCATTCAGGAACACTACTTGAAATGTTCTACTGTCAGCTGTGTTTGGACATTCATGGTGCAAAACAGACTTTCTAATTGAAACACAACCAACACTGTATGAAACCACAAATATTTAAGACCCAAGCTGAACGGCAACTGTCAAGTGACTCTTGAACTGACCTGGGCGGCAGTGTCATCAACTTAACTTATTGAAACCTAATGTGCATGCGCACTTAAAATGAAAGAATCTCTTTATGTTTACCTTACCTATCAAAGGTACCTCCTTAATGTACACTGCCCCTCGTATCATGCTAAAAACAATGTGAAGTTAGAATTTAAAACTTGTAGCACAGCCCACATCAGTTGTGTTGCGCACCAAAATTTATTCCATGGTAAGATGGGTCGAAATACACTGATCTGTAGTTTGCATACAAACTTTTTCTTGGCCAAGCCCATTAAATAAGGTAAAACCTAATGATTCAGGCTTCATATAGGATGTGAGGAAAAATACAATACAAGTCCTTGCATGACTACACACTAAGGAAAAGAGATGGGAAACTTGCCACAGAACCAATTGTGGCTAGACGACACTCTCACGGTTGGCGGAAACAAGAACCGCCCGGCGACAGATAGGGCAAGTGGAGTTCTCAGAAAGCCAGCGGTCAATACAGTGCACGTGATATTCGTGAGAACAGGGCAACTTTCGCAACTTGTTGCCTTCGGCGTATTCCGTGATGCAGACGCTGCAGGTTTTAAGCGCATCACTCTCCCCAAAGTTTCGCATGGACAGGTTGTCGATCTGCTCTTTGGTGAGGCCTCGTGGCTGATCGTCGTCATCCTCGTTGAGTAAGAAGAAGTGCGCGAGTCGCAGAAAAGGCAGAGAGCCGGTCTCATCCAGGCTAATAGGAGCCCGAGGTCTGGCCCGGCTCTCGCGAGGAGACGCAGCGCTGGGAACTCCACCTTCCACCTCCCTCTCTTCTGTCCGTGCCTCTAAATCACTCTGGTTGGAGCCTCCGGCCCCAGAAACGAAAGAATCCGCAGTTCCTGTAGACACATCAGGGTTACTCAGCGCGTCTGCGATGTCCGCCGGTGGACTGTCTGACTCCTCACGGTTGGATTCAGGATAGTCCGAGTCCATAAAGTAGCTGAGCTCACCGAAGCCAGTCATGATCTGCCGAATCATGGACTGCAGAGCCAAGGAAGTGGCTTCCCCTAGTCCGGCGTCCGAAATCCTCCGAATGGGAATGCGGATGGTACTGACATATGTTCTCACTCCGGCTCGTTCGGAACGCGAAAAAGTCCTGCGGAAACCGCCGCGCTCTGTCTCGTATAATAAAGTGTTGTTGGAGGTCTGCGAACGAGACCTTGTGCGGTTAGCAATGCTGTCCCGCTGGCGATACTCTCCTGGACGTACTCTACGTACTTGCAAATCTAGCATTATAGTTGGTGGGCGTCGCCCCGAAGCTCCCGCTTCTCCCGCAGGCGTCTCTCTCTCCTGGGGTGCCTCGGGGGCTGCTCCTGATTCTTGAGCTTCCACTTCCGCCGTGCTCTGCCTAGACAAAAACAGCTGACGAGTCCTTGAGCTACCCTCCACCTGGGGCTCGGGAAGGCTCTCAGAAGTGCGTGGGGGTAGGCCGTGCTGAGCGGGAGAAAGTCCATCTAATCTTTCAAGGTTGAGAGGCGACCGACCTCTGGCAGTACGCGCCCTTGTCCTTCGTTGCTCTGGGCTTCTGCTGCGAGCCCTTACTTGACCTCTACGTGGTTGCTCCACTGATGCCAAGGATGGTGGACTTGGTAGACTTTGTGGGCTTGGTGCGCTGGCCGGGCTTGGTGCGCTGGCCGGGCTTGGTGCGCTGGCCGGGCTTGGTGCGCTGGCCGGGCTTGGTGCGCTGGCCGGGCTTGGTGCGCTGGCCGGGCTTGGTGCGCTGGCCGGGCTTGGTGCGCTGGCCGGGCTTGGTGCGCTGGCCGGGCTTGGTGCGCTGGCCGGGCTTGGTGCTCTGGCCGGGCTTGGTGCGCTGCCCGGGCTTGGTGCGCTGGCCGGGCTTGGTGCGCTGGCCGGGCATGGTGCGCTGGCCGGGCATGGTGTTTGACTTGGTGCCCTCGCCGGGCTTGTTGCGCTTGGTGCCCTCGCCGGGCTTGTTGCGCTTGGTGCCCTCGCCGGGCTTGTTGCGCTTGGTGCCCTCGCCGGGCTTGTTGCGCTTGGCGCCCTCGCCGGGCTTGTTGCGCTTGGTGCCCTCGCCGGGCTTGTTGCGCTTCTCGGGCTTGGCGCGCTTTGTGGACTAACTTCTCTGTTTAGAGACAAGTCTGGCTCGACAATCACAGCTAACTCTTCCATCACTGGCTCTTCAACCACCTCTGCTGTCTCCATAAGAATCTCTGGCTCAGGCACGGGTCCATCTGGTCTTTCCTGGCTGCCTTCCGATCTCTCTGTCTGCGTTTGCTGCTCAGCTAGGTTTCGATTGACATTGATTTCCAAACTGAAGCGGAAATCTCCACTGTTGGGATTGGTCTGGCTCACAGCCCTCCATGACTGGTTACCCCGGTAACCGCTTCTGGTTGTATTACCCGTCTGTCGAACTGTGTTGAGCCAGTCAAGAAGGGTCTCCCCACTGGGGTTTTCCTCTGTGCCCTCGGACTCTGTAACTGAGAATAACAACATTGTTTGTTTTTGTTTCATTTAAAATATTAAATTATTTTAGACACAAAAGCAGAGACATCTGAGTTATATGGGCTCCATTATCAACAGTAAAACAAACACCAATAAACTTACCAGTAGGCTCTTCCCTTCTTTCCTCAGTGTTTTCATTGCCGGGCGGCTCGGGGCCATGCTTGATTTGACGAAGACGACTCAACAGTTCATCTGCAGTTATTTCACCTGACAAAGAAATGCAAGAGTGAGAATTAAGGCTGTCATGATAAACCGACGATAAATATCAAGTGATTTATGCACAGCTTTTGAGTGAAGTATGGAAAAATGCTGCTGCATTTTTTTTGAGGAAACTCAAAATACTCACTGCAGAAGAAGACCATAACACGTTCTAGGATCTAGGACATGCCTATGGACATGTTTTTATCACTGTTACTCAAGCGTCATCAGGTATTTTTATGAAAAAAAAAGTATATTTATAATGATCAGGTTTGACCGCTGTTGCAGTTTCAAATGCACATTATAAACGACTCAAACTCGCACTGCTTTTAGATCAAGCAGCATTTCCAAATGATCCCAGAGACGTGCTTCACGGATAAGCTACGCATTCAAAAAAATATTGACACATTGCATATCACAGCCAGCTCAATTATAATAGGATTTAGTGGTATCGCGATTAATTATCGTGTAGCCCTAGTGAGAATTGTTCTGAAGTCAGATATCAAAGACTAACAGAGACTTGTGTGACTTTTACCAGTCAACCTTACAAATCCAAAGAACACTGCGGACAATTATACGCAATAACACACTTTCTAAATGTTTCTACATCAGAATCTTATTAAATCTTACTAAATTGAGAACAAAAATCTAATCTAATATTTTGAGATATGACTGGCACGACAAACAGGCAAAACGCGGATAATGTTAAAAAAAATAGATTCATTACATTTTAATGTAGCAGAACGCTGTGTATCTTCTTGGGGTCTTTGTCAAAGTTTTCTTAGCTGCTGTAAGTTGACGTTATCATAAACAAATGCCATAACATCTTAATAAATATTACAAAATGCTTAGACCAGTAAGTTTTAGGCTACTACTAACAGTAAACTCAGAATGTGTGCTTACAAAAAGGAGAAAGAGTACACTGAAAGAAAGAGGTCTCAGCATCTCAACATACACTTCAATGCATTGACAGTGTGATAACAACACTGAAAAAGTGAGAGAAGCAACTACAATTAACATTGATTTAAATAAACGTTGCTTAAATGCTATTTTCCTTCAAGGCTTTTATATAAGAGGAAACTAAAGAGGTCAATGGCGGAAACATTCACTTTGATTCCACCTGAAGCTATAAGATGTTAAGGCAGATGTGTTTACAAAAACACAAAAAAACGTGTTACCGGGGGTGCCAAGCAGATTGTTGTCTCTCATGAGCCTGTAGTCTTCCTCGCTGAGATTGTTGACAAACTGGTAGAAGGCTTCTTCTCGGTCAAGACGGTCCAGCTGTCTCCTGCGCTGCGTTTCTGGCTGATCACTGCTACCTTGTTCTGCATTATCCTGACCCTCCATCACTACACAGATTCACTATGACCCAGATATCACACCTAAGTACAGATGAAAAGAGGAGAAAAAAACACCATTGTCAATATGTAAGAATCATAATGTTAATACAGCGTGTACACAGGCAGACAAATAGCGGCATGGCCATTTTTTTGTTCTTCAAATATTGGAAACAGGATTTCTCTTGCAACACTTTAAAGTAAGGATGCACCGATGTGTACATATTGGCCGATAATAACAAACGATCATTCTTTTAAGCTGGATGTGATCAACCGATATGTGTGACAATATACAGTATCTAAATATTAATATAAAGGTTCTGATACTTAAACAACTTGGACATTACCTGCAGAAAACAAAGCAGCATTTAGTTCTCTTTTTTTCTTCAGAAAATCATGTACCGAGCCTACTTTACACTCATTTAAAACTCTTCAACATTTAACCTTTTCTGGTAGCATTTTAATTTAATAAAGAAATGAAAGATGTTCTTCCAGAGCAGCCCAGAAACGTGTTTTTAATAGCCACAAGTCTAACAGGTCTCAAGACAGAATGTGGAATTAGCATTTCCACAAAAGAACATCAGGTGTGTTGTTGTAATCGGACGAAACTCTTTCCTAAAACAGAATAAAAGGGCTTCGAGTTGTCTGACACTTTTCAAGCCCTAAAGCAGTAACTTACAGTTCAAAGCGATGTGAACTCGCGAGTCTCCGTTCAGATAAATGAACTTGATGCGATCATAGAGACTGAAAACAAAATGGCATCATCGAGCAAAACAAGGCTAAAGCTCAACAGATTTGGAGAAAGACAACCCTTCCCTGCGTCATTTACACCACATACAAGATACAAGAAGCGAAGTAAACGCACCAGCAATATTAACGACTTTATAAACGCGTTTGCAGAACATAACACCGGTATTACACGAGAGCTGTATTTCTCAGTGTGTGACGGAGTGATGGACTGACGCTGAATGCTAACATTAGCTAGCACGACCCATAGAGAAACACAGCTCGAGCTGAAGCTAAGCTAACGCTACCACGGCTATGGGATATACACAGCAAACAGTCAGACAGCGCTACAGCGATTCGAAGAACACGACAATTATACAGACGAGACGAGAGCAAATAAACAGAACAACACCTTGTTGTGTATGTCGAAGTTTGCGATAACGTAGTCACTGTTGCCTGTGTGCCGTCGTGATGTTTTTAAGTGTAAATCTTGACAGCTATTCAAGAGTTCATTTTCTCAAGCGTCTCTTTAGCGTCGAATCTATTTCCGGTGTACGGCATTGTGGGGAGACAAAATACAAAGTAAAAGTTCTTATTTTAAGTTGGCGTGGAAACTCCCGTGTTTCTTTTAATGTTTTTTTTAGGTTTTGTTGAAATGTATCACATTGAACAGTCTCAGGGGCTTCAGATAGCTCAGCTCTGTTATTTAAAAAGTTAAGGTCTTATTATAGTCGTACTCGCTTTTTTCCTTGCACATAGTTAACCTTGAACAACTCATGAAACGAGTTATTTTAAATGTACATGAATGTTTTGATTTGTCTATAAAAGTTTTAAACCTCATCTATATGTTTGGAGTGTAGGGCTTAGTCAACAGAAATGGACATGTCCTTCTAATTCATTACGTTTATGTATTTGTCGTATTTCTTAGTCTATTGTAAGGCTTTTCTCAGTATTTCATGTATTCTTTGACTCAGTGTCACATCTGGGTTCTCCAGTGACTTGTGGTTTGAAAGCTCTTTAACATGCTCTTTATTGTAAATAAAACAAAATAAATAGACTTATTTAATTACACGGCTACAGTAAATGTATAAAGTAATTACTTGCATAAAGGCTGAAAATAAAAACGTAATGATCCCCTTGGTGAGATACATTACTTTTAATAGCATGACCCAACTTTTATTTTGAAAATGTACCAGAGTAACAGAGTCAAGTAATGAATGAATTTTAATGGAGACCGATTGACACCACAAAATGTGGAGTATTAGCCTACTTTATCCACGAAATAGCCTCTAAACGCTATGCACATCACATACATATATACATACATGAAAGGACAATTTCTGCATCTGTGATTTAAAAATATAAAAAATGTCCCTAATTAGACTCCCCCAGTGAATCTGGCCCATTTCCTGCACTGTTCATAATCAATCATTTTTGTCTTTTCTGAAATAAAATAGACCTGCCACATCACATTTAAAATGTTTTATTGAAGTCTGCGTGTTCAGGGCACAGATGATAATAAAGGTCACAGAGGTATAGCTCTATACTGCTTGTTTTGATAAGATGCACCTTCAAATATTTAGAGATGGAAAAACCATTGCAGAGAAAACTAGATGCTACAGATTCAAATACCTGGTAAATAACAAGAATTCTGTGTGAATATCAATGTGATAATAATTTACAGTTCACAGCATATTCTCATTGCAATAGGTAAACGGTCCTGCACATCAGTGTCCGAGCCTTGAATATGAAAGAAGTGTGAAATGTTCTTTTTTGGTCTTGAGTTGACAATGGTTTACATCTCTGACTGTGTAGCATATCCAACAATAGTCTCATTTTCTGAAAGCAAAAAGCTTTCTATTGCATATTCTCTGTGCATGTGCACTTCAGTTCTTATATTTTTGTTTAGGGTAGCTGGTTTAATAGAATATATCTGCCATCTTTCATATTCCCTGAGACCCTGACCTGAATTGTCCTGTAGTCTATGAATTGCAATAGGCTATATCCTAAATAAATGTTTTTAATAAACATGAAAACTTGAATGGGGTATTGACACAATCCATGTGCTTGCTGTTTGTTTCTTGTCTTAGATTACTTAAAAAGCATCTGCAATGTCATTCCCTTCTTCAATATCATCATTACAGATATAATGACAGACTGAGATGTACTGGATGCTTGGTGTTTCATTTAACCAAAACATATGATAATATATGAATATAAACCTGAGTTTGAGTTCAGGTGCGGGGGTTTCATTTTGCCTATAAACGTTGTGTACGCACAAAACAGGGCAGATCTATTAAAGCTAAATTGACTGGAGAATGTGCGCACTTGTGAGTGAACTCTGACCCATGTGTACGCACATTTTTTAGACAAGTGGCGACACAAAGGGTGAGTTTGTGAACTAAAGTTAGATTGTAATACAAAAGTAAGTGTGATAAAAAACGATTATAAGCATTAATGCCTCACACACATTTAATTTGACCTCATATGTGTTAAAGATCCACATTATCACAAAGATTCAATCTGCAGATTTATTTGCGCTTGAATTGATAGGCTAATTGTTTCAGGCACCTTCTTGTAAAATCCAACTCAGATCTTAAATTAAAATTCACTCTAAATCTAAAAATGTTATCTTAGGTGAAGGACACCACTTATTTAATGATGTGATTTTAATGAGGTGTTAATGGTCAGTCTTAATGCTGTAAACATATAAATGCTGCAGAGACCTTCTTGGGCTTTAATATAATTATTATTAATAATAATTATAACAAATATGAATATGTAAATCTCAGTGAATCTCATGTGTGGCCATTTTTTATTTCATTAAAAAATTCCCCAAATTCGGGGAAATTGTTGGAAGTTTTACATCATTCTGTGTTATTTTTCTATAGCACCCAATAGCGGTTGGACCCAGAAACGGTATATATCCTTTATGGTGCGTGACGTCAGGCTTAACAAGCGGATTGGATGCCAGGCTTATTAATATACGAATCAGCATTCATGAGGTGCTTTGCATTGACTGTCTATAATTGTACAGGCGGGATATGAGGCTCAATCACATACACACTTGCAGGTCATGTGTGTTTTATAAAGCGAATATTGCTTTCATGTGTGCGTACGCATGGTTTTAAAGGTCGGAATATTTTTTGGCGTATGGTATTTTTCTAATGTACAAGTCTAATTGTTAGTTGCTTGAATAAACTTTTTAATGCAACGCAACTGCAAGACCCAAAGTTTGAGAACCTTGATATAAATGACCATATATATTGCCAGTTAGTGTAGCAGGTGGATACATTTGGGCATGATATTTCCAAATTAAATAATAATCATGTTTGGATTTAGTTTGTTTTGATCCTACTCCTAATAAATGCACCTTCAACTATTTCTAAAGTGTTTATTTTATAAAGAACACCGCTACCTCTCATAACGCACTGAGGCAGGCCCTGTAGGCTATACAGTGAATAATTGATTGTCGAACGATCGATATTCATTAATTCAGCACCTCCGCCATGGACAGCACCTGATGACGTAAGAAAGTAACCTCCTCAGCCTCAGGTGTAGTTCGGGAAACACGTCTAGAGAAGGTATAACAGTATTTTAGCTGTAGCCTACCTTTAGAGTCTCCGTAGCGCGCTAAGAGAACAACGTTTTCGGGGAACAATATGAAATGGCCTATAAATGCCATTTGTGCAATATATATCATCCAATATCATTGTTATGTTTTAGAATAAATATATAACATATCCATAAAACCGTTTAATAGTTCTCCGATAAAAAAAATGAATTTTGGGCTGGGTTTCCCAATAACGTTGTCTCTTAGCGCGCTATGAAGACTCTTAAGGTACACCTTGACTACTGTCACACCTTAGACCTGTTTCTGGCTCTTTAAAAAGGCTAGGAGATGGAAAGAAACTCTGGGTTAACAAAGAGTAAGTTACTATGGTTGCCGACTCTGAGTGTAAGTGACCTCTCTTTTAGAAACGGGCTTGAGTTACCCCGCTTTCTTGGGTTTGAAATAACTCACATTCTGAAACAGAAAACCCAGAGTTTTCCTCATTTCAGGGTTAATATACTCACTAAACCTCCTTTCTGAAACGGGCCCCAGAACTGACCGTAATATGCATTTGTAATGAAAAAAACCAGGCCTGTCAAATACACATGTTGTTGTTTATTGCCAAGGCGTTGCTAGGAAGATTATGTAATTACATCTGTAGTCTTTTATCTTACTACACTTGTAACTATATGACTAGATCTTCTGCTTAATTGTTTTCAAAAGAGTTTGGCCAAACTGCATTTTCTTTTAATGCACCTTTTTGTGGAATGAACTGCACAGAATCTTAATGTTGGAACATCTCCCTTCGCTGAATATTGGTAAAAAAGTATTTTATTTAATTACATTTTTTAAGGTTTGATAATGCTTAAAATTATCGTCATCTTACAGATAAAACAGTATGATGTCTAATAATAGATGATTTATGAGTTGAATTACAACTGTATCTAAAAATCTACTTCCAAATTACAAACATAACCGCCCCCACAAAAAACGTATACATACTCAAACTATTAAATAATCAGTTTTTTAATCGTTAATTCACTATCATTATAATGACGATTGATTAAATGATGTAATGAGTCCAGTTAATCATTCAGGCCGTTGATGTGTATTGGTCAAGTCAAGTGAAGCTCTCATGTTCACACTTATGTTCATGCTGCCCAAAGAAATCTGACAAGTTCAAAAAATAGCATTCAAAATCTCATTTTAATTTGTATATGTACTCCATAAACATTATTACAAAACTCAGCAAGTTACCAATATTACATTTCACCATACAGGCTTAATCACAAATATTTAAGACCTTCGCAACAGATACAACATAAAATAATACAAGAATAATTTACATGAAAATCTATAAAACGGCAAATAGTTCACAATTATTTCCTCTTTTTTCTTGCTTATATGAGTTTTCCACAATAATACAACACTCTCACAGCCAGATAATTTTCTTCTTACAAAACTTGCAACAAAATGTAGATTTTTCCCTTTTTTGTGTTTCTTAGTATTTTGGTTTTTAAAACCAGAAACGGCTCATTATACATCCTTTTCACGGCCTAGAGGCACAAAAAAAGGTTACACACGCTCACACTCACACGCACACACACTAATACTTCACAACACATTCTAAGAAAAATATACACTTACAAAATATCTTACAAATTGGCACAGAGAAAAATATACAATATTTTTGTAATGTCGAGAGTTAATTAAGAATCCCTCTGGTATCAACTCCAGACAATATTTATAAAGCTTAATAATTTCTCCATCAAAAAGGTAAAAGCAATTCCAATAAATGACAAAGAATCATGTTGTGAATACATCAAACAGAAGCATATACAGTACATTCATAAAGAGTAAAACGGGTTTTCACATCATTTATTCCTTGTTTTATCATTTGTGGGAGAATGCATTTACCCTCGTAGCACCAGCAGGGGGAGACAGTGGCACACAGTACAAAGTACATTCATTTGACAACAGGCAGAAATGAGAGAAGGCAGACAAGACGGCCCGACAGCGAGCCATGTGCGGTTTTCTCATCAGCATCATCATTATCATCCTCATCCTAAACATGGCCGACTACAGGCGGATGGGGTCAGAGCTTTATGTAAGGCAGTACTTTACCTGAGATAGAACTCTTGGTAAAATTATCCAACTATTATCTTGTGGTTCATGCCAATGACGTATTAAGGACCGTTTGGTTTCAAGGGTTTTTAGGCAAATTTTAAAGTAGAGATAGATAACCTCAATTTAAATATTGCTAATGTATGGCTAACACATCAAACAACAAGTAAATCAATGACTTCTGTTGTGACAAGTTTCAATTAGCCCCGCTCGACGGTTGACAAGTCTCATGTGTTGACTTGTTTAAAACAAATACTTGTTGTTGCTGGAACACTTTCAACAGTGAGAGACAGTGATACTTGTGGTATTTCTGATTGTGATAAGCACTTGCTCTGATTCATAAATGGCGTGTGAGTGAGGACTTTTATGATGGAAAAGCAGGGAATTGTTCAGATGTGGGTCAAGAAATAACGTAATGAAAATGTTTGACATCCCTTTAGTACATTCTTCAACTTCAGTACATCAAAAGGACATTATGGTCCCATTACATCACTCAGTTTTGTATCCATACAGATGGCATCCTGTCAACATTACCCTCGTGTCCTTTAGTTTCTCTTTTGCTAAACCAAAGTGATTTTCAGGTTGACTGAATTTGGCCAAACTAGGTTGTTTTGGTTGAGTGGTTGTACCACTGTCAGCTTCAGGTGTTATTCAAACTATTGGGTCCCAAATGAAAAAAAACAACAATGAAATATTAACCAAGCAGAAATGTCTGCTCTGGTTAAACCACGAAAGAGAAAAGCGAGCATTCATCGGGATAGTAAATCAAACAGCCAGTACACTATTCATTCACATAATAAATGTGCACAGAGAGTTTACATTTGGTACACTGAGAGAATTCACGTTTTGCATTTCTGTACAGTGACACTAAATAATAATAATAATCGATTAGTCGTGTAGATTACGTAGGATTTTAGTCTGCAATCTATGTTATTATTACAACTTGAATAAAAAGAACGAAGCATTTGGGGATTTCCATGGCATAGAAATATACCTGTAAGACAATTTCCAGTACAAGTCCTGTAAACAGCATAGTAGATAGAGAGACATGAGAAAAGTACATTCCAACAGAAAGAAAGTAATCCACTGTTAATCTGATATGTCTTCAAGACAAATGGATCCCTTTGTGTGCTGTTGACGTTTAGGAGACTAGCAAGGGTGTGGATTATCTCGAACAAGATGCTGAGCATTTCTCATGTAAAAAAGTCAGGCGGTAAAAGGGGGAAAGGGGCATTTGTGTATGCAAACAGAATCAAACCCGGAGCTTGCTCCACAAACACAGACATTTTCATCAGCTACATGTTCGAAGAGAGAAATATAATTACATAAGGTCAGCAAGATTCACTAAGAAAATTACAAAAACATAGTCCAAAAGAGAATTTGCACATATCAAATTATTTCTTCAGACAAAAAAAACCCATCAACAACGGCAAGGAAGAAAGCAAAAACAAGAATGCAGAAGAAAAATGCAGCCGTGATCAATTAAAATCTCAATCAAGCTTTGCACAACCAGTCAATAGGTAGTTAAATGGCGAGTACAAGAAGTGTCTCATGCAAGATATCAAAATCCTCATCGGGGGCAAAAAAGTGGGGGATACTTAAAGAATAACGCCATTTCATGCATCTCTGGTGTCAAATTAGTGTGTAGGTATGTCAGGAAAACAGGAGGAAATGGGAAAAGTGAGAAACGTGCAACAGCAGCTAGTTGAAAAACATTACCTCAGTTTCTCAAAAGAAGCCATTAGTGGTGTGTCCTTGTTTGGGTCTCGTTCGGGTTGCGTGGCCTTTAGATTTTCCATCCGAGAGAATTTCGCACTTGTTTTGTGACGGTACATCTTTTTGTGTGCGGGCCCATTGATTCCAGGAACGGCAAGGTTAGGTTTATCAAACATGGTACAGCCCAATGCCAACTGAGGTAAACCAGGCAGGGAGCCATTAAGCTTGGCCTGATTTTTGCCACCTTTTGTCCCGACTTTTTTGCCTTTGGTGCCCCCAGAAGCAGTGGCTTTCTTCTTCGGATCAGAGGACGTTCCTGCCAGAATTTTGAGAGTTTTTAACTTTAGGCTGTTTGTCTCTGAAGGAAGGCAGATATTGGCTGCTGAGCCCCACGCTGGCTCAATAGAGGCCATCATGAATCGCTGCACCTCGGCCATCCCTGAGACAATGTTTGATAAGATGTTGGATGGCTCTTCAAACTCTCGGTGTTCATCATGGCCTTGAATTTTGCCCTCTGACCAACCAGCTGCAGTCCATTCCTCAGAGCTGCTCTCTTTCAGGGAATGAGCCGAACCCTCAATCTGGCCTTTAGCACCCTTTTCATCCAATAAAGCCTTAAGCTTTTTAGATGCCCGCGAAGTCTGCCTTGAAATTTTGCCCTTGTCTGCCTTAGCTCTTGGGGCTTTGCTTTTTTTGCTACACTGGCCAGTAGATTGTTTGCTGCTATTCTTCCTCTTTGTCTTGGTCCCCTTAATTGCACTCACATAACCGTCATGTTGAGCTCGGTTTTCCTCTTTCGTTGCAAGGCTTGAGTTGTCTTCACCATCAAAAATGTGCAGCTGATACTCCCGACTCTCTACTGGATATCTACTCAAATCTTGCTGCTCTATCACACTGCAGTTCCAGTCCGTGTCTTTGGTGCATGACATTTTAGCCCCATCCTGGAGGTCACTGGCCTTTCCAGTTCTCTTCATCTCACGACCCATAACTTGAGGGGATAAATTAGGCGTCTCCGGAGGAGACAGCTCTGACAATGATGCGTGTCGGAATTTATCAGGAGTGAAGTTGGAGATATCCAGCAAGTCCGTGGTCTCTCTCAGGGGTGTGATTGCATCAACACTCTGCTGAATCACTAGCTTGGGACTGCAGTGGGCCAGAAAGTTCTCGTTTACATCATCTTCACCATCTTTCTCACAGGACTTAAGGCTCAGAGAGCTGTAATTGCTAGAAGTGGCTGACAGCGAGCCAACTGAGTCAAAACTGATGAGGCGGCCGTTGTCTGTGTGTAGCGAGTCTCTTTGAAACTGGGTCTGCCCCTGCAATGCTTGAAACTCTGCGTCAGGAGGCAATGGCTGCTCAGACATATAATTCTTTTCATAAAGCATTCTGTCTCTTTCCAGACTCAGTTGGCTGTACATAGATGCTGTCAGACTCTCAGACACCGGCATAGGCGTCTCTCCATTGAAACGGTTGGGTTGGACCTCAGATTCTGCAACATTGGCAGTGGTGAATTGTTGGTTGGGATGAAGCTGGTGGTGCCACATCTGGTCAAGACTGGGACAATTCTGGGGGGACTGTTGGAGCTCAGATTCTGACGGTGGTGAAAGTACACAGCTTTGTGCTAGCTGAATGGAGGTGAACTGCTGCTTTTCCAGAGAGAGAGCCAGTGAGTGTTGACTGTGGGGATGCGAAGCGAAAAAAGAGGCACTCGTGCCACCTCCTGAAGAATCTGAGGCTTCTAACAATGTTTGTAGGTAGCCCCCAGGTATGACGGGGACACTCGTGGTCACATTCTCAGACGATGGCTCTTTGTTTGGGGCGCAGGTGGCAGACACAAAAGCAAATGTTTCGTTGGTGTTAGCTGTTTGACTCACACACAACTGAGGACTGTGTGCAGCTGGGCTGACTTTTTTATCTTCCGCACCTCCTACTGCGTCCGCATTGTCTTGGTCTCTCATGCCCTCGCATGTCTCCACAAGGTCTCTCATTTTCTGGCTCCTTTGTTGTGCTTCGCTTCTGAATTTCTGTATTCTGAATATTTTGTTTCTCATTCTTCTTTCCTCCATCTCTTGTGATCTGCTCTTTCGGGCGGCAGCGTGTGTGATGTCATTTGGGTCTAATGTGGTTTCACAGCTGGTGGCAATTGTTAATGGCCTTCCTATGGAGGCGGTCTCATCTGTAGAAGCAACCTCCTGCCTGGGATCAGAGGCGAAGGGACCCTGCATGTTTGGTGATTGCTCCACAGTTTGAATTCTCTGAATCCTAAGCCTGTTTGCTAGTTTGTGTTTCCTTTTGGGGAGACTGGAACTAAAGGCATGATGGTGAGAATTGTGTTTATCCCCTGCTGCCAGCTTAAGAAGTTTCTCTCTTTCTCTCTGTTTCTGCTGCCAGAAATCTTTAAGGGGTGCAAGCTTCTCATATTTGCTGATTTGGTCTTCATTTAAGCTTACAGATGTGTCTGCAGTGGCAATTCTGCCGAGCTTTACAGCCATGCATTTGTCTCCTTTAAACCTGTTGACGATAA
This sequence comes from Triplophysa bombifrons, assembly GCA_029783895.1. Taxonomy (NCBI): domain Eukaryota; kingdom Metazoa; phylum Chordata; class Actinopteri; order Cypriniformes; family Nemacheilidae; genus Triplophysa; species Triplophysa bombifrons. The sequence continues at coordinate 21,063,443 of CM056464.1, forward strand.
TGACTTTGGTTATTAAAGGAGGATCTTTGCGAGACGATTTCCGTCTCTTTTTAGGACACCAGTCATCATCTAGTTCTTGCTTTGGACCAACAGGTGGTTTCTCTCGCTTTTCCATCGTTTTTTCACCATCTATGGAGTCCACGTAGTACAAGTAGTCATCGCTATAGCGAACTTTCCTCTTGGCCCGTAATCTGTAATTCAGATGGTTGGAGCAACTTGATGCGCTCTTTCTGGACCTGTCGTCTTGGAAGGTGTCGAAGGAGGATATAGTGGCGGAGCTGTCGTCGCTGTACTCCCCGGAGTCATCAGCCGAATAGCTCGAATCGATGAAGCAGTTCATTCTGGGGCTGTAATCAAGCGTCGGCTCTGTTGAGCGCTCATTCCCATCTCCTTTGCAGTCACTCTGAAATCCAAGTTCCTCTACTTTATTTGGCAGCCCATCCACAACTTGCTTTACTACACCGCCCTCTTTTTTTGCACAGTTTACCAGGACACTTGGGAAAAAGTTGAACTGTGTCTCCTCTTGTAGGACATTTGTTTTCTCTCTCATGTTGTCCTGGAAGGACTCGTAGCGGATCTTTAGCGAGCACACGTCACTGCTCAGAGTGGAGTCATCGTCATCATCAAACATGTAATTGTCCACGTCCTCTTCGGAGAACAGGTTTACAGAGAGCTCGTTCTTTGAGCAGAGATCCAGCAATTCCATCTTACTTTCGCTGATGAAGGACTCAAAGTAGCCCCAGTCCTGATTTGGATTGGCAAGCAGGCCATCCTCTCCACTGCACTTGTCTAACAGCAGGCCTTCATACAAATTTTTGGAGGCTGGATCAATTAAGTCCCCCTCTATGTCCTTCTTATCCACCAGCTGGGTTTTAGAAACAGCGAAGGGCAGATCGGAGAGGAGCTGCTCTTCATAACTTGCCGTCTCACTTGTGCTCATGCATTGCATGTTAATGTTAATATCAGACACAGGGCAGGAGTTGTAGTCCCGGTTCACTTCAGCCATTTTGAGGTTGATAGCAGACTCTACAGTGGACGCATCCTTGGTCTCGTTGAAGCAGCCCGGACATGTGCGAACTGGATGAACAAGACAGTCCTGCGTCAGCCCAGGAATACTTGCAGGTTCGATCATGGTGTAATTGTCGCCTTCCAAAAGCCCGGGGGGCTCAAGCCCTTGGCAGTGCAGAGTTTAAGAAAAATGCTATGGTTTGGGGACTCATTAGTTCAGTGGGCCTCCAAAGGTGCTGACAAGGGCCATAGTAAGTGTTGCTTCTCTAAGACCGATGTAGTGCCGTGGCAGTATGCATGGCCCCTCTGCACACTCACTGCAGCAGACGTGGAGAATGGGAGTAAGGCAGCATCTGTGACACTGTACGTCTTCTGATTGCTCTTTAGATCATGTGACCCTAGACAAAAAGAGACAATTACAACATTAATACTGTTGATAATCATACCTCATACTAAATCAATACATTGAAAAGAATTTGACATAAATCAGGTCAGATTTGCGCCTGAAAAAAGGAGAGAAATTAATGTTCAACAGACTTGGTATTTTCATTATTAAAAACATAAATATGGCCTCTTCCTGACTGAGTGTTTGTTATTTTTCCTTGTCTTCCTCACGACGCCTTGGAAATACCAGAAGAAATAAAAAGTTGTTTAAGGAGAGGAGAATGTAATTTAACGCTCCATGGGCGTTAGTCAACATGTGTCAGGACCCACTCACCTTCGTAATCATACCTTAGATTTAATACTATCTTATGGTATAAATGTGGACGATGTTAAAATCGTTCAGCAGAGTGAAGACATTTCGGATCATTATCTGATATTATGTTTGCTTCACTGGCCTACGGCTGCAAATCAAACTCCTTGTTACAAATATGGTAGAACGATTACTTCAACTACCAAAGATGCGTTTCTCGATAATCTGCCTGACTTGTCTAAAATATCTAGCATGAGTAAAAACGTTGACGATTTTGACATTACTATTGAAAATTTTAACACTACCTTCTCAGAAATACTAAACATAGTTGCTCCTCTGCGTTTAAAGAAAATTAAAAATGGCAGCCCAACACCGTGGTATAATGAACACACTCAGACTCTAAAGAAAGCGTCCCGGAAAATGGAGCGCAACTTTAAGAAAACTAATTTAGAGGTATTTCGTATAGCATGGAAGGATAGTACTCGAAAATACAGGGATGCCATAAAAATGTCTAGATCTGCCTCCTTTCATCACTAATAGAGAAAAACCATCACAACCCTAGGTTTTTATTTAACACCGTGGCTAAATTAACAAAAAATAAGTCGTCAGCGACGTCAGATTCTGATTATCAGCATAACAGTGATGAATTTATGAACTACTTCACTAGTAAAATCCAAGATATAAGAGAAAAAATTATAACAATGCAACCTGAAGTGAAACCCGCTGAACAAACTAACTACAGCCCCCCTAAGGAGAAGTTGCAATTATTTTCTACTGTAGATCACAATGAACTGTCTATAATCATTCGATCATCTAAATCAACAACATGCATGCTAGACCCTACACCTACAAAACTACTGAAAGAAATGCTCCCAGAAATTATAGATCCTCTTCTTAGTAGTATTAACTCATCTCTGACACTAGGACATGTGCCTAAAGCATTTAAGGTGGCTGTTATAAGGACCCTTGTCAAAAAAACCAAACTCAACCCTAAAGAACTAGGGAATTACAGGCCTATATCGAATTTACCTTTTATATCTAAAATTCTGGAAAAAGTAGTTTCAACTCAATTATGCTCCTTCCTCCAAAGGAATGACATTAATGAAGAATTCCAGTCTGGATTTCGAGCATGTCACAGTACAGAGACTGCTTTGATTAGAGTTACAAATGATCTGCTTTTAGCGTCTGACCGTGGCTGTATTTCGTTATTGGTGCTGCTAGACCTTAGTGCTGCATTTGACACCATTGACCATAGCATACTTCTACATAGACTCGAAAATTACGTCGGCATTAACGGAATAGCATTGAAATGGTTCAAGTCTTATTTATCCGACCGTTTTCAATTTGTAGCAATAAACAATGAGGTGTCCCGCAAATCGCAAGTCCAGTACGGTGTACCACAGGGTCCAGTCTTGGGGCCTCTGCTCTTCGCATTATACATGCTACCTCTAGGAGATATAATAAAGCGACACGGAATTAGCTTTCACTGTTATGCTGATGATACTCAACTTTATATTTCCTCGAAGCCTCACGAAACCCAGCAGTTCGATCGAATAAAGGATTGCATAGTTGACTTAAAAAACTGGATAAGTAACAATTTTTTACTATTAAACTCGGACAAAACAGAAGTGTTACTTACGGGACCAAAAACCGCTATACGTAACAACCAAGAATACTGCTTAACGATTGACGGATGCTCCATAAAATCCTCGTTGTCAGCTAAGAATCTTGGCGTTGTATTCGATAGTACTCTGTCATTTGAAAGCCATGTCGCCAACACCTGTAAAATTGCATTTTTCCATTTTAAGAATATATCTAAACTACGTCATATGCTGTCGATGTCAGATGCAGAGAAATTAATTCATGCATTCATGACATCAAGACTAGATTACTGTAATGCACTTCTAGGTGGTTGCCCTGCAGGCCTATTACAAAAACTGCAACTGGTTCAAAACGCGGCAGCTCGAGTTCTTACACGTACTAAAAAGTATGAGCATATAACCCCGGTTCTTTCAACCTTGCACTGGTTACCTATAAAACATCGCATTTACTTTAAGATCTTGCTTATTACCTATAAAGCCCTGCATGGTCTAGCGCCACAGTATTTAAATGAACTTCTATTGTATTATAGACCTCCACGTGCATTACGCTCTCAGGAGTCCTGTCAGTTGGTAATACCTAGAATTTCAAAATCAAGTGCAGGTGGTAGATCCTTTTCTTATCTAGCGCCTAAACTGTGGAATATTCTTCCCTGCAATGTCCGGGAGGCAGACACACTCTGTCAGTTTAAGTCTAGACTAAAGACGCATCTTTTTAATCTTGCATACACTACACTTCCATAATATTAATCCTCAGAGGATTTAGGCTGCATTATTTAGATCAACCGGAACCAGGAACACATCCAACAACAAATGATGTACTTGTTGCATCAAAGAGTACAGAACAGTACTCTAATCTCAGCCAGTCTTGTCTCTTTGTTCCAAGGTTACCGCAGGAGGCAGTTCATGCCCAGACCTGATGGCAGAGCTGAGAATGGGAAGCGGTGACCTGACAAGAGCTAAGAGGATAGAGCTGGATAAAGGACGTGGCAACTTTGATTTTCCTACAACATTTCAAATGCTATTAGATTGTTAATGATAATCTTAAATCTACCATTTACCTTATTAAGCTTATTTTTTTATTTTTATTTAGCCTTGTTGTGCAAGCACTGTTGTGCCTGTGCAGAGGCAGCAGCTTTTGCCAGAGGGGAACTGGAATCCCCCGGTCGGGCCTGGGTTCCCCTGAGTTTTTTTTTTTCTCGATTAGAGTTTTGGGTACCTCGCCACCGTTTGCATATTGTTTTGCACTATCTGCCTGGCCGGGGGGGCTGCTTTAGAATTCAGAAATTAGAAATAATTAATATATAAGAATTTATAGTCCGTTTAATATTTGACCTGTGGTTCTCTCTCTCCTTTATCTCAAATGTGTACTTTCACTGTCCTTTTGTGCGAGTGTGTTTGTGTGTGTGTGTGTGTGTGTTTGTGTGTGCGTCTATGTCAATGTGTGTAAGTATGTATGCATATTGTGTGTGTGGAGCATTTGTATGTCTGTCTTTTGTTGTTTTCCACCTTTTTCTTGTTTTTACAGGTATATGCCTTCAGTTGTTTTACTTGTAATCTATTGTGTCTCACATACAGCTGCTTTGTAACAATGAAAATTGTAAAAAGCGCTATATAAATAAAGTTGAGTTGAGTTGAGTAGTTTGATTTTGATTATGAAAAAACTTTCTGTTAGAACAACACGCACTCATGAATGGTGCACGAAGAGACTTAGAACATTTATTAAGAACATAGGTCATTTTTTCTTACAAAAAGTCGAGACAAGCCAGCAGTTTGTGGTGTATTAGAGATACTGTAGGAGGCTGGTTTGTACAGAGGGATGGTTTGTTTGCTTTGAATCATTAGTCCACAGCAGCTGAGGCAGATGGAGTACATACTCAAGGGAACATTTAGGGCAGTGTGTCAGAAACAATATAACCAATGCCATATCCACCTGCCTCTTGCATTATGTCTACGCTATTAAAATAAAATGAGATTGAAAAACATTTAGAAGAAATTTGAAAAAAGGTTGTTTTCTTGTAAAGACATCACGTCTAGACCTTGGGACAGACACCATTTTTAAGTGTTCAGACCCAAGAGATCGCAACGAGTAGGGTGGATGCAACAACTAGTGAGAGGTAGGCAGGGGAACGATTGTGCAACGATTTATACACTAAAACAAGTCATTAAATCCACTCTCAGCTTAACCGGGAGCCACTGCAACGAAAACAGAACGGGGTTAAGTGCTCAAATTTCCGAGTCCCAGTCAGAAGGCTAGCGGCTGCATTCTGGACCAATTGTAAGCGCTCAAGAGAAGACCGATTTATTCAATAATAGAGGAAGTTGCAACAGTCTAATCTAGAGGACACAAAAGCGTTAATGAGTATTTCAAAGTTTCCTTCAGGCAAAAAGGATTTGACTTTCGCTAGACGACGGAGATGGAAAAAGCATGATTTAACCACTCCATTTATCTGCTTATCGAACTTGAGACCATTGTCGAAACAGAAACCCTTTGATTAACACATTTTGTTAGAGGACCAAGGTCATAGGTGCTAGCATTAAAAGCATCACTAGGTCCGAATAGAATGACTTCTGTTTTCCCTTCTTTAGGGTCAGAAAGTTCTTGGTCAGCCATAATTTCAATTCATTGATGCATGAGAGAATGCTCCAATTTAGAGGAAGGTACAATTGCACGTCATCCGCATATAGGTAGAAGGAAACGCTCCAAAAATAGCGCCAAAAGGCAGTTAGTATAAGGAAAAAAGAATGGGAGATAAGATGGAGCCCTGGGGAACACCATCATGACAGACACAGAGCTTTATCAAGTGTGCTTCCAAAGACACCAAAACCTCATGTCCTGCTACATTCATTTGTATAATAGGTAAACAGAGTCATGGCACCTTTTTTAAAATTTGCCTTCCCCAGTTTTTCCCAGCAGTGGTTTTGGAGACCCTACACAGAGCTTTTAAAGACCTCTCAATATGAGTAGCCGTAGATGTGAGCACTCAAGAGCTCTTTACATAACAGGCACCTGTGTTACTAATATATTCACAAACAAAAATCCCCACCTGAAAACCACAACTATCACCGGCTTCAACACTGATTGTTTCTCAATAACAGATGTTTGTTTAACCTAAAAAGTCCATGGCTTGCGACCTTAAGGTTCATTTTGAAAAGAAAAGTTTGAATGTGTTTACACTAGTCGCGTCATGCGAGTATGGACTACATTTACTTTGATGTTTAGAGCAGCCTGAACCTTCTGCTGCGTTTCTCTGTTTACACTTGACATCACGAGGGTGAGTAAATGATGGTAGGATTGTGATCTTTGGGTGAATTTTGCATTTTGTCCTGCCACAGATTTTCATGATTTTCATCTTCAGCAGTTCATCTGGGCTGTTTTGCCCATCAAGCTGTCATCACCGTGGACTGAAGCATCATGGGGAGGTGATGTAAGCTTGCAGTTTCCTTCCGACAATTGACAGTCTGCAAAATTGTGAACTTTTCGTTTTCTATTAAAGACAAAACATTTGACTCTTTATCTAAAGAAAAGCATTGTGAGTCTGTGTTGTTTTGGCTCTTTTCTAGGCTTCTTTCTGTCTGGATCACGGGCGAGCGCAGGAGAGCATATGGGGTTACCGTGTCTTTTGGCAGGTGGCAGTGATACCCTGCACCTAACCTCTGCCAGATCTGATGGTGAACAGCCTCTGCCTTGGTTTAGCATTAACACCGGGGTTAACTCGCACAACCCGAGAGGGAAAAATATGCCCAAACGGGACTCCTGTTTACCAAAGATTCAGCTCCAGGGTGAACATTATGCACATATGTGGCCTTGAGCCACGTAAAACGCTCGATAACTACATTACTGTATCAGAAACACAGATGGTGAAATTCGATTATGAATATGAATAAGTTTAAGCAAGAGCTGCTTGTGAAATATAAAAGCCATAGATCTTGGACACATCAGTTTTTGGCCAGAACAAAACAAAACTTGATTTACAGATTTTGAAGGAGTAGTTCACCCAAAAAATTAAATGATATAGAAATGATCTACAGCAGTGGTTCTCAAACTTTTTCAGTGTAAGGCCTCCTCTTAGTATAGAGCAAGGCTTCGTGGCCCTCCAAACAATGACGTATCATCTAAAACTTAGAACATATTAAGTCATACGATGCTGGAACATCAATTCTTTTGGTTGATGGGCTTGTTTTTCTGATATTTGATAGCATAAAATCTATAAAATATGTCTATATTTCATAAAATGCTACAAAACCTGTGGCCCCCCCTGAATCCATCTCTTGCCCCCAGTTTGAGATAAATAACTTCATTTCACTAAATAGGTTCCATACTGTATATGAACGGTTTTCTCTCTTCAGAGCACATTTATTAACCCTACAATCACTTTTATGATGGATGTGTGTGCTTTATGCAGCTTCACCAAGTTAAAACTTATATACAGGACCGCATGTATTTAAAGTGACAGATATTTTTATTAAAAAAAGTTTAACTGAAGAAATACATCTGGAGTAAATGATGAGAGAATGTTCATATTTGGGTGAGTGATTTCTTTAAGAGCTTTCTAGTTACACTACTATAGCCGGATCGTTTCATATCAAACTTCTTCATTTTTAAGGATAAAGTTACGATAATAAAATATTATAAAGCAAAACCTATTGGTCAGAAGGTTGTAGATTCACCTGAGCTTGTAATGAGTAATGCAGTATTAACTTGATGTTAATGTTATGTTTCAGAACAGACCAAAAACCTTGATCTGTCATCTGATTGGTTGACTATGCTCCTGTCAGGATACACAGGTTTGGCACTATAGTGAGTATTCATTCTAATCTGATAATAATGATAATAATAATAATAGGATGCACAATGGACCATGCTGATCCTCTTATACTTGCATATGTTTTATAAATCTTTATGTTATATTCAGTGTTGGGTGTAACTAGTTACAAAGTAATTAGTTACTGTAATTGAGTGATTTTCCCCATGAAAATGTAAAGTAGGGGTTACTCTTATTTTTCCTGTAATTTAATTACAGTTACTTCTGATGTAATCGAACTAAATACTGTGTAGTATATGTGTAGTGTAATAGTGTAATTGACATCAAAATTCAGTCTAACTTTAAAATTCAGGCATTACTGTATAATTCTCTCATTTATAATACTTTGGTCAGTTAATAATAATACTTTATGTAGTTTTATATTATTTATTTGAATGACTTAAAAGAGCCGTTTCATGTCTATCTTTGAAGTTGCTATAGGATATAGAATGTACTTAGTAATAAGTAATTAAATACTTTTTGGAGAGAGTCATGTGTACAGTAATCTAATAATATGTCATTAGTAACTAGTAATGAGTTACTTTTCAGAGTGACTGGTCCAGCAATGGTCATATTGTACATCAAACTGAAAGGATTTTTCGTCCCTGCAGCAGTGCCGCCCTCTCATCTAGACTTATTCCTCAGAGACACTTAAATATCTGAGACCAGGAAAACTAGCATCCAGGAAGATCCATCAGCTAGCAGACATAAGTCCGGCTCTTAATGGTCTCTGGTGTTTGTGAATGGTGGCATGAGTTGAATTCATGTGCATGGGTGTTGGTAATGAGAGGAGACCGACTGCTGGAAGATGATTCATTCACAGCTCAATCTATTTCTGAGAGCGAACACCAGTCTGCTTATGACAAACTAAAGCCTGCATCACAGAAACACACAGCATGAGCGATCGTTCATCCTAAACCGCAGGTTTAACCCAAGACTTCTATTAAAGTTCTGAGATGATGAGAGAATGATCACTATATTGTGTGTGTGGTGCAGATCTGTCACCTGTCTGGCGCAGTCGATTGGTTTCCAGCAGGATGATTCTGGATTCTTTCTGGTCCATCAATGAGAAGCTCTTCTGTTTGTATGGTGAAGCATTACACCTGAACGAGAACAACACACAAGTCCATCAGAATATAACGTGTGAAAGCATTAAAGCTAAACTCAGTAACTGTTTTTGGTTATAAAAAAAACAGCATTCAAAACTTCTTCACAAAGAGAATCTTATAGTAATGATCTATAAGTTGAGCTGTCGGGAATGATTTCAGAGATTCAGTTTGATGTCATGCGAAATAATCAAAAAAGTACCAAATTGCCTACCACAGCTATACAGATGACACTCAGATCTATCTAGCCCTCTCACCCAATGACTACAGGCCTATTGACTCTCTTTGCCAATGCATTGATGAAATTAACAGCTGGATGTGTCAAAACTTCCTTCAGTTAAATAAAAACAAAACTGAAGTAATTGTTTTTGGGAACAAGGATGAAACTAACAAGGTAAACACATACCTTGACTTAAGAGGTCTAAAGACACAAAGCAAGGTAAAAAATCTTGGTGTCATTTTGGAGTCTGACCTTAGTTTCAGCAGTCATGTCAAAGTAATAAGCAAATCAGCCTACTACCATGTCAGAAATATAGCCAGAATCAGATGTTTTGTCTCAAGCCAAGATTTAGAGAAACTAGTTCATGCTTTCATCCCCAGCAGGGTGGATTACTGTAATGGACTCCTTACAGGTCTTCCCAAAAAGACCATCAGACAGCTGCAGCTCATACAGAACGCTGCTGCCAGGATTCTGACCAGAACCAAAAAATCTGAGCATATCACTCCAATCCTCAGGTCCTTACACTGGTTACCAGTTACTTTTAGAATCAACTTCAAAGTATTATTAATTGTCTATAAATCACTCAATGGTCTAGGACCTAAATACATCTCAGATATGCTCATTGAATATAAACCAAACAGACTTCTCAGATCATCAGGATCAAGTCAGTTAGAGATAACAAGGGTTCACTCAACACAAGGCGAGTCAGCGTTTAGTCATTACGCCACCCGTAGCTGGAATCTGCTTCCAGAAGACATCAGACGTTCACCAACAGCAGCTACTTTTAAATCCAGATTAAAAACACACTTGTTTAGCTGTGCATTCACAACCTGAGCACTGCGCTGGTTTACATCAACTGCACTTCTATTTCTAATTTATTTTATTTTGCTCTTCTTCTTTTCATATATACACTCACAATTTTATGGCTGTTTTTTTGTTTCTTAAAAATCTAAAGTTTTTATGATCTTAAATCATTTGCATTTTAAAGATACATGTTATTTCTTTCTGTCAATCATTTTATGTAAAGCACTTTGAATTGCACTTGTGTATGAAATGCGCTATATAAATAAACTTGCCTTGCCTTGCCTATATAATTATCCTGCAACGTTGTGTTTTCAACAGAGATGGAGATACAGATAGCTCAGCTAAAAAAGAAAGAAAACCTGATTCAGCTCTGCAGTGGGTTTGACACTAAACGTTACTGTTTCTTGTGTTTGAATGTGTTGTTTACGGCTCTGATGGCACACTTATGTCTATTGTGGAGGTGAAGATTATCAAAACTTGTATTGAGTGGCCTTGTATTATGGATTTGGATATCAAGCATATACAATATTTACGAAATGTACTTATGGTACAATTATAGAACTTGACAATTCAGGCGAATCATTTAAGTTCATCGTTTGAAACAAAAACAAATCAGTGAGACATTTTAACTCTACGTGTTGTATACATATATAGTTTTGAACTACACAAGGGTGAGTGTCATGAATTGCAAGACAGGACCCAGGCGCAGACAGCGAGGGGTTAACTGAAGACTCTTTATTAAAGAACAAAACACAAAAACCCACGATGGGGAAAACACGGTAAAAATCAAAACAAGGAAGCAAACCAAAAACTTCCCACAAGTGGACAAAACAAACAAGGTCCAAGGGTAATCCAAACGATAAATCCCCAAACAAAAGGGCACGGTGGACAGGAAAAGAGCCACGGAGGAGGGTAGGGCAAACAAACACTCATGGTCCTGATGACAATTCACGATATACACCAGGGCTAGTCAACTGGCGGCCCGCGGGCCAACTGCGGCTCATCAATCATTTTTACTTGGCCCGCCTTACCATTTCAAATAAGTGGAGACACTTTAAGAACTGTGTGCTTTAAATGCACGTCCTCCAGAGACACCACATCTTTAAAAGTCCAAAACGCTGCTACATTCAACATGAAAGTAATTCCCGCGGCTCATAATGATTTACGTCTTATAAAGCGATTTGATCGGTCAGTCCAAGAAACTTCATGTTATTTACAACATTATAATCAGCATTGCATTGCAAACCCACAGGCAATCCGTTGCACACGCGATAGGTCGCATTCTAAAACGGGGTTTGTGCCCTTGAAAGTAGGCAAACTGTAGGAAGGGTACACCATGTGAACGGTTGTCTCAGATAAGGGGAAACAGTGATGTTTTTAAGACTGAATTCATTATGTGTAAAGGCTATATTAATGTGAAACAGCTGTTCATCTCCCCCAAAACTCACACCATACACAGGATCTGCCCTATAAGTACGAGGGGCACATGAACGCAATTGGATTCACCTGAAGATGTCATAATAGCGTTCAGTTTCTTGCACAGATCGATTGACTCGCTTATAAGACGCTAATTTAGCGTCACAAGGGGCAGGATTACTTTTGTGTTGAATGTATTTGCGTTTTAATTTTTTATTGATTTAACTTAAATTAATTCAACCAAATATCTTCATAAATATCTCCTTGACAAAACAATACCACCCACATCTTGGATGTACTGTAGGACTGTGGGTGAGTAAATTATTAGCAATTGTGGGGTAAAGTAACACATTAAGGAATATAAAATACAATTAAAAAGACAATATCCATTTTAATTTAATATCATGAATAGGCACAAATACTGGATGCAATATTTGTGTGCATTTTTTAATATATGGCCTATAAGTAACAGCAACAAAAACAGTATAAAAGGAACAAAACACAACAAATAGCAGAAGAAATGAGGATATGATAAAAAACTGGCCCGCATCCTATTTACAGTTGTGTTCAAAATTATTCAACCCCCAATGCTGTAAATGGTTTTAGGGAATTTAGTGTACATTTGTAATTGTATTCAGAATGAAATCCTACAAGGACTTCTTAAAGAACCATATGCAACTAAAATGACATCAATTAGTTTTGTAATACAGTAGTAAATGTTTCTTTTGTGAATTCTTCATTGACATATTTATTCAACCCCTTAAAGACTACCACTCTGAAGAACAGAGGTTCAATGAAGTGTTTTCAATCAGGTATTGAAAACACCTGTGGATATCAGGGAGCAGCAATAAAGCCTAATAAGCACCAATTAGGCAGCTTTAAAATGACTGTGATACTCAGCTCCTTCTAGACATTTACTGGTGTGGTTACAAACATGGTGAGGTCAAGAGAATGGTCCAGGAAGACAAGAGAACAGGTGATTACTCTTCACAGGAAGGGCAATGGCTATAAGAAGATTGCAAAGATGTTTAACATACCAAGAGACACCATAGGAAGCATCATTCGCAAATTCAAGGCAAAGGGCACTGTTGAAACGCTACCTGGTCGTGGCAGAAAGAAGATGCTGACTTCGACTGCTGTGCGCTACCTGAAGCGTAGAGTGGAGAAAAGTCCCCGTGTGACTGCTGAGGAACTGAGAAAAGATTTGTCAGATGTGGGTACTGAAGTTTCTGCTCAGACAATACGGCGCACCCTGCGTAATGAAGGCCTCCATGCCAGAACTCCCAGGCGCACCCCCTTGCTGTCCCCAAAGAATAAGAAGAGTCGACTGCAGTATGCCAAAAGTCATGTGGACAAACCACAGAAGTTTTGGGATAGTGTTCTGTGGACTGATGAAACAAAATTAGAACTGTTTGGGCCCATGGATCAACGCTATGTTTGGAGGAGGAAGAACAAGGCCTATGAAGAAAAGAACACCTTGCCTACTGTGAAGCATGGCGGGGGGTCAATCATGCTTTGGGGCTGTTTTGCTTCTGCAGGTACTGGGAAGCTTCAGCGTGTGCAAGGTACCATGAATTCTCTTCAGTACCAGGAGATATTGGATGACAATGTGATGCAGTCCGTCACAAACCTGAGGCTTGGAAGACGTTGGACCTTTCAACAGGACAATGATCCCAAGCATACCTCCAAGTCCACTAGAGCATGGTTGCAGATTAAAGGCTGGAACATTTTGAAGTGGCCATCGCAGTCACCAGACTTAAATCCGATTGAGAACCTCTGGTGGGACTTAAAGAAAGCAGTTGCAGTGCGCAAGCCTAAGAATGTGACTGAACTGGAGTCTTTTGCCCATGATGAATGGGCGAAGATACCCGTAGATCGCTGCAAGACACTTGTGTCAAGCTATGCTTCATGTTTAAAAGCTGTTATAACTGTAAAAGGATGTTGTACTAAGTACTAAGATTGAATGTCACTTGGGGGTTGAATAAAACTGATAATGATGTGAGCTCAGAAAAGACATTTGTGGTTATTTCATTATAAATGTTATGTTATATTTGTCTGACCTACACGCGCCTCTTTGATTTAATTGTAAGCAGGGTGACTGAATGATCATAATCAATGTCAAACCGACCAAAACAATCAATTTCAGTGGGGGTTGAATAATTTTGAACACAACTGTATACTTTTGGAATCTGGCCCTCAAAGAAAAGTAGTTGAAGACCCATGATATACACCATAAAATGAACCGACACAAGACAAGGAATTCAAGGGGTCTATAAAGGGGAACACTAACAAGGGATGATAACACAGTGAGAGGGTGACGGGGATCAAACACTAAAGGGAAGATTACTGGGAAACTAGGGGGCGGGACCAAGTCAAGAATCAGGAGGACACGCAATGTCAAAACCAACTAACACGTGTCTCCACACAAGACGTAACACACACACAAGACATAGAACTGACCCGACCCTGTCCACAAGGCTCGAACAGGATAGGACAGGATCCTGACAGGTGAGTGCTGCCCAATTCTGTTTCATTTATCTTTTCGAATCGATGTGTTAACTGAAATAGATGAATACGTGACCATTTCACTTTTAATCTCACTTTATTATAACAGCAAGACATTTACAGATTGAACCTGAAATCTTCAAGACAAAGACGCAAATGAAGATTCAGACCTTCAGTCACCACGGCAACTGGATGCAATAATCTACTATTTTAGAAACTTAGTGTGTATATATAGTGCTCAACATATTTGTTTATGGTAATTACTTCAAGTTCTCTTTCATCAGGATTCTCTCACTGTGGGCAAAAAACCTGATCTGACAACTAACAGAGAGATTAATATTAGAATAATTACTAATAATTCCTTTCTTTTGGTGTTCATTCATACGTGAAAAATTGAGTTTAACTTGTTTATGATGTCAATGGTTATACATACTTGGTTAAACTGATATTTAGGCTGTTATTTATTTTGATTTGTTCACTTCTCTGATTCGTCTCCCTTCGTAACATCATTGTGCTGACGTGTGACAGCTGTTTATGACAGTCTCTAGGTAACTACTCCAATCTACTGTGTTAATGTAGTGTCTGTCACTTTGGATCACTTTAGCCACACAGTGTGTTGATCTCTGCAGGAGAAAGACATTATTTGGTTGTTAGGTGGTGTTGGAAGGAATACCGTTTTGGGTCCAAGCATATATTCATTTCAAGCGGGGCTAAAGCTTCAACAGCTGTTTATGAGCACTGTTTACTCACATCGAATATTAAAGCGAAACAAGTATTAACTCAAAGTATACAGTACAGTCACCAGGCTCCAACATCAAGATTTGAATAAATTATGAAAAATCAATCGCTGACTGGCCATTTGGGTTTTCTTTATGAAGATAAAGATTAGCAATTTTTATTGTTTGCCTACAGCATCTTATTGAGCCTTTGGACCCGGAAACAGCACATGAGCTTCCATATATGGTGGTGCGTGTTGTCAGGCTTATCAAGCGGATACGTCTGTTAGGCACGATTCCATAAAAAAAAGGTTGAACTATTTCCATCTAAATGCAGCTTCATTTAAAATCACGAATATGCGCCCGGAAAAGGC
The DNA here is from genome assembly GCA_029783895.1 of Triplophysa bombifrons. Classification (NCBI taxonomy): domain Eukaryota; kingdom Metazoa; phylum Chordata; class Actinopteri; order Cypriniformes; family Nemacheilidae; genus Triplophysa; species Triplophysa bombifrons. The sequence goes on from CM056464.1 coordinate 21,078,689, forward strand.
ACAAAATGTGAATTGGGCCTGGGTTTGTGAATCACAGGATTCACAACCCCAGAAAACCACAAACAAACTGAACTCTGACGTCAAGCGGGTGCTAGTTCGAAGGTATCCTATACCTAATGTGTACTAGTATCAGAATACCAATCCTACTACCTTTTTATGCGTTCTGCCTACAAAGTGAGCTCGCTCACAACCATATAAAACCTCAAAATTGACTGACTTCAAATGACAACAATTCAGTGGCTAACACAGATTATTACCTATTCAGTTCAATTCTATTTTTTCATAATTTTGGATTGATGCAAAGCAGCTTTAAAGTAAATACATATGAATACAAAAAAGTAAAATAATAATACTTTTTTATAATACTATAAAAAAATAGGACAGAATTGACAAATGTTCTCAAATGTAAAACAGCTTTAATGAGAAAAAATAAACAAGTGCCTACAAGACTGAATCTCAGACAAATACATGAAACGTAAACTTGAAAAATCTTAAACCTAATAAGCAGACTGAAATGAGCAAGTCGGGACGAGAGCCGGGAGGGAACGACGCAAGGCTGGTGATGTCAGCTGTGCATTGCACCGGTCTCGCATCTCTCACGGAGGAGATCGGAAGCATAAAAGGACGAGCGACAGGAGTGTACAAAGAGAGAGGACCAGGCCTAGATTTTATGTTATGTTATATTATATCTGTGTGGCCAGCAGTCGACCGTGAGGGAGCTGTCAGCACTATACTTTCGTTTGGTTGTTTGTTTGTTTGTTCCCACCTTGTATTTGATGTAACTTGTATTTATCAAAACCTGTTATTCCAGATTGAAATACACCTGGCGTACTGCTCTAAAGTCTGGCCCATGCAGGTATTTAAGAAGGTACACTTATGTCTGTACACTTATGATGTCTAGACAAACAATAACCTTCAACACTCATGTACCTAAAGACAAGACCAACTGTTTCAATATAATATCATATACCTACAAAAAATTTTAAACAAGACTTATCAAGAGAATCAGTGTTTGCCGTGAGCTGTGTAGGAATAACCATTATGTATATACAGTATGTATAGATATATGCTTGCATGTAATGTTTATATAATGTTTATAATATAACTGTAGTGAAGTAGGCGGGACGAGACCGTGAGTCGAGGCCGGTGAGTGAGTGTTAATGAGCGTCAGCTGTAGCAGTCTCGTATCACAGAGGAGATTGGGAGCATAAGACGACAAGCGACCGGACCGTCAATATGAGAGAGGACAAGGCCTTTAGTTGTGGTTTGTGTTACTCGCCGGCAGTCGTCCGTGAGGGGCTGCCGGCTGTCTTTTTACTTTGTTGTTGTTTTATTAAATGTTTTTCAATGTTTGCCGGTTCCCGTCTCCTTCCTTCCTTTTATTGAGCTGTATTACAATAACATATCAGAGAGATTATTTCACAAGCATTTCACTGTTTGAGTAAAGCTACAGTCAGCACCAGTGATGTACGGTTTACAAATTAATCTGTCTTTTCAATGAACGAGTTGAACCGGTTCACCAAATCACACTGAATCGTTCTAAAGCAGTTCACGAAACACTTCATCACAAATGACTTGAATTACTCACTCTCTGGCGTGTCTGACAGTCCACCTGACTCGAAATAAACCATTTTATTATTCAGTTAGTCCAATACTGACTAACTGAAGTTTGTTTGTTGTATGGTTTCACTGGATGCATCCTGGATGTGGTGACGGAAGAAAAACTTCAGTTTTGAGTCGTCTGAACATGTAGCAATAGTTGTATTGATGTGGGGTATGCATCAGGGCCGGAACGTCATTCGAATACAACAAAAACAAGCTTGGTTTAACAACAGTACACACGGAGCGTTTCCCCACGGGCCGTTAATACTGACGCACAGCCCACTAAACTCTGGACATGTTATGGAAATAAAGAAGATGCAATAAAGAATAATTACAGAAACATATACAAAGGCCGAAGTTTTCATTTCTGCTCTGACAACCACGAGACTGCGAACAAAAACAGTGTGTGTGTGAGAGAATGGTTAGAGAACATTTTGCCTTTTATTTAAACTTTTAATTGAAACCCAACGTTTAGGACTTCAGCCGGCAAAGTTGATCATGTCTGACAAGCGCGTGTCCCTTAGTGTTTACAGTACGTATTGTATGTCCGAAGGCTGAAAGCGGTCTTTGTGGATCTTTAAACACATACTCGCCTAACAGGGCTGTACAGTGCGGCATATGTGTATTAACCAGTTCAGCACGCATGCGATACAGTTTGGCAGACATATTAAACAGAGCCGCTTGTTTGTGTGAAGTTTGTTTGTCACTGTGCTTGTTTCTGTGTGACGTTAATCAATGGCACACCACTATTTTGCTTAGTTTTAGTCTATTTTGTAAATGAAACTTGTTTACAATATATCATATAATTGAGTCCATATAACTAAATAATCCTGTTTACACATGCCATCTGGATGTTATGCGTGTCTGAGTTAATGAACTGCACAGTTTAAGGTGATACACGCGTGATTCTCATGGATTTGTCTGCGTCTGTGTGAGGACATGAACACATGAACTTCATCTCCAGAGTCGCTCTGAGAGTTTATTTCAATTAAAGTAGTTTTATGTGGACAAATAATACTATTTAATAGTAAAAAAACTTTTGAAAAATTAAAACTAATTTTGGTAAACTAAACGCTTCATGCATAAGATGAAGATAGTTATTTACCTTTAAAATTATTCTTTCTATTTTTATATATGTTTGTTTTTTAAATATTTGTATTAAATATTGCGTGTGAGGATATTATGTTCTCGAGAGACTAGTCGGATCTCGTCACATCCCTAGATCACAGATATTATTGTATGCATTTTGGGCAATAAAAATGTACATTTTTCTAAAAAGGATTAGTTGTTCTTTTTAAGAGACCTGTCATATTTTCTCTTGTATATTTATTATTGTTCTTTAATAATAAAAAAAATACTTATTATCTGAATAATCGATTATTCGATGGAATAGTTTAGAAAAGAATAGAAAATCATTGATAGCTACAGCCCTTGTACGCATTGAAAAGTGGTTTCTGTTGGATAATCTTCTCATGGTTGTCTTAAGAAGGAAAACGGCAATAAATCCTGTTTATTCTCAATATATTCTCTTACGGTGAGGAGTGAGGAGAAAAAAATCTGAATTTTGAGTCATTGTAAAGAAGTATCTGTCCGCGTGTGATTCAGACTTCAAGAGTGTTATTTCTCAGTAATCCGCAGTGGTCACACCGCAGGGCACAGAGACTTGTCTGTGTAAGTGCTACACACATTTCCTCTCCACAAAACCCAACAGAAAAGCAACAACATAAGACAAATGTAACCAAACAGAGGCGCACATCTCTTGATATGAACAGATCTTGATCAATCTTTTCACGGCACAGATCCTTGTCATTATTTTGCGGCTCATCTCTAAAAAAAGCCTGACAGAAACGGCCGCTGAACAGATTTGTCGAGCTGAAGTGACACCTCGGGGCAGATTTCAGGCGGTTGGTCATCTTTCTCTCACGTCTGTGTGTGTGGTGGAGATTCAGCGAGGTGTTAAAAGTTGATTAGGTGTCTAAAGGTCACATAGCAGAATCTGTCACTATCCCAGCAGACTGCACTCACAAACCTAATGAGCCAAATCCTCCTTCATTTACTTACTGAAGCCGCGGCGCGACCGTACACTCACACACACTCGGACACACACCGCTGTCACGGCAAACGCACTCATTGACAAAAACCATGCAGCCAAAACCTTGACGATCAACATGATACATACGGTTACAATCTGCATGTGACATATAATCACATCTCCAGCTCTGGATGATGAGTAGACTGTAAAAGAAGCTTGTGTCTAACCCGTCATTTTACAGTTTATTTCAGAAAATTTCTGTTTTTTAAGAAGATTTTATTTTTACACTTTATTTTTGAAATAGAGTCAAAAACTTTTACGAGTAGACTGTAAAACAACTTGATTTTTTTACTGATTTTCCACGTAAAAGTTCACCCCCCGACCGGAAATTTACAGAAAAACACAACTGTGCAAAAAAACAAAGAAATCCTGTTATTTTACAGTTTATTTCAGAAAATTTCTGTTTTTTAACAAGATTTTATTTCTACAGTTTATTTATAATATATACACTTATATCCCGCAATTATACAGAAAAACTATTCTGTAAATCCAGCTGATGGATTTAGGTGATACTTTAGATCCTGTAGATTTATCAAAGGTGCAGTCAATGCCCACGGCGTGTCTCACAACATTACTTTGATGCACGGCCGCTCTATTTGATCAATATTTTTAACTGCCATTTTTTGTTCTGCTTTAACATACCAGCGACCGAGTAATGATGCTCGGAAAGAAACATGTATAGATTTACATGCTTCATAGAGTTTTCATCATTCCTGTAAACATTACATTCTGAATGAAATAAAACAAGACCTTCTGCTCAACCCTGCCATTTATTACTCCGATATCAAAGTCATTTACTCACATCATTCATTTTCATTTATGCCCTTAACAATAACAAACAAGACTGAAAGATGAATTAGAAAATACAGCAGGAGGACATTTAAACCATCCTACAGGTTCAATTTAATCAATAGAACACGAGGATAGGGTATATAAGAGAGAAAATAATCTTAAATCACTTTTATTCTCCTGAGCTTCGACTCAATAGACTTCTCGCCCATTTAAATTCTTCTCAATGCTGTGACTCAGTGTACAAATACTCAATGCTCGAATAAACGAGTATTGACAGATGCCAGGAAAACACAAACTCCTTGTTGCTTTGGAAAAACAGTGAGAAAGCAATGCGTCTGGCGTTTTCCATGCGGTTTCAGACGTGAAATGAGGTGGACCGGACATCAGTAATCTTGTCTGTCAGACATACAGACTGAAGTAACTGAACAAACAGTCATGTTGACACTGAAGTTAGCTGATGGTAGAATCGTCCAGTATGTTCTCTTGTCAGAGAGATCTTGAGGGTTGTTCAGTGAAAGGTGCTGCTCAGCTCTGCTCATAATTGTTCATCCCCACTCTCAAATCTATCATCTTGTCTCAGGAGACAAAGGTTGTTCATTAAAGCTGAGCTTTCTCTCCTGTGACATCTGACCTGACCCGACCTTTGACTAATTCACTCTTTTGTCAGACGGATGCACGACGCTCCATTTCTAACATCCTGTTCTTGTTTTTTTGTTCTAGTGCTCAAAGGTGATGTAAAACTGCAAGAAATGTCTGAGATGTGCGTCATTTATGATCTACATAATGTCAACAGTAACTGTGGAATTATTATAGATTAAAACGGTTAAACAATTAAAAACTGTGAAATCATACCCCACTAATTTCATTTTTATAATATTGGTTTGTTCTTAACCAAAAACAGTGAGATCTTTATGCAGCGTTTGAAACCGGTCACTCAAAAACTCTTCCAAATAAAGATCCTTTAAGGAAATCCTCTCTGATTCCCCAAAGAAATGTTAAATGTTCTTCATGGAGGCAAGAAATAAACTTGATCAATTTAAGAGTGTAAAATATACCTTAAATAATTCTTTCCATTTTAAAATACAGGATATAAGGATAAATATTAAATTATTTCCCTGTTTTTCTTATAAATTTGTTGTCTTTTTCTGTAATGTTACCGCTTTTGACTATTTCAAAAATACATCAAAAATCTGTAAAAACAGTAAAATTCATATTTTGACATTTAACATGGAAAAAATCTATAAAATTGTAGTGAGCTCATGAGGGGCACTAGGATGTTAATTATGGTTAAACTTACAGCAAAAAGAAAATGTAAGTCTGTATTGGACTTGTGTGGAAAAACATCCAGTATGAAGACAAATTTCACATGATTTATGTCAAATCTTTCTGCTGTGAGTCAGAGTGTTCAGTGTTCACATACAGAACTATTTCTATATTTTAAATCCCAGCAGAGTCTATGAGAGAGTTTATCATCAATACTTTGCTCTGTTTCGGTTTATATTGAGATACTTTATACTTTTATTTTATTTTTATCTTAATCTGTATTTGTGCAGAATGTTTACATTTAATTTCCCTGTGCTTTGGCAATGTAGAATATATTTTTTCATGCCAATAAAGCTTCTTTGAATCTTAGAGAGAGAGAGGGAGAGAGAGAGAGGGGTGAAGGCAGCAGTGATTGTCACCAGAGGTAAACAAAGTGTGTTTTATATAGTATATGAAAAACAGTAATTAATGTTTACATTTGCAATCTGTGCTTCTGTATGATTAACACATGCACATATATTACAGATGCTAATGAAAGAAACAGCCATTTAAATAAAGCCTGTTAAAACCCCCACGAGCGTCCGCAGTCTGCCAATTACAGCCAACAATCCTTCAAATGGCAAATTTCATGCGCTTGTCCACCGCGTGGTACAGAACACAGCGGTGCGAGGAGAGGCTCCCTGGCAACCCGTGAGTGAGTGACAAGCGCTCTCATATGTGCACTCCAGGGAAATAACTCCCTAATCCAGCGTGCACTATTACACTGACAGGCAATGGCCTTCATCGCCCTGCAGCCCAACCCCGTCTGTGATTCAAAGAGCAGGAAAAGTGAGAAACAGGAATGACGCAGGATTCTCAGACGCTGTGATTTAAAAGCGAAGTGCCACACGAGGCGAGTGAGCTCAGAGGACGTCTGTCGCCTCGCTGTTTACCTGCCGCCGCTGACACGGCCCTCGCAACCTTTTGTTTCCCCGTGCCGCACTTCTAACACGCCGTTCCTGGCTTTCCTCATTATCTTTTCAACCTTTCGCAGGCAACCGGGAGAAACAGAAACGGTATCGCTGGAACGTGGGCGTCTTGAACAGGCCACCGAAACATCAAAATCCATTTAACATTAAACTACGGAGAAATGCCAAGTGTTTGCTGTCACGTTTTCAAATCGAAAGGACTGGAAAACAGCTCTAATGCTTTTTTAATTGGTAATGATACATACGCATCACAAAACTGAGGGAAAATCAAGAGTTCAGCTCTGTGGCTTAAAACAACCGTCTCAGATATTTCTCTTGAGAAAAAGAGTCAAATGAGTCTGTCATGAGAGTTTGAGACGAGATGTCAACAATGTGTCAAACTGAGCTCATATTTGTCTCTTTTGCAATCAAATGTCAATATTATTGAAGATCTCAGTATCAACTCACACATTTCTCATCAAATTGACTCAAATCCAGATGACTAAACCTCTACAATCTACAGTCATGTACACCTTCAGACTCTTCATGCAGTGCATTATTACTCTCATTTGATTCTTGTTTTTGTTTCTCTTCTCAACAATTTTACATTTACATTTACATTACATTTAGGCATTTGACAGACGCTTTAATCCAAAGCGACTTACATTGCTTTATCCTATACATTTTAAATAGGTATTTGTAAACCCCCTGGGATCAAACCCACAACCTTGCATTGTTAACACAATACTCTTACCACTGAGCTACAGGAAAGGTGTAGGAAGAACATCTGAGATTAAGTTGATCCTTAAATGAAACGTCATTAAAATCTCCTAAGCAATGAAAGAGAAACATCTGAGTGATAACCTTTTCCTTCGGGAGAATCTGTCGAATGTATACAGCCGCAGAAAAAAATAGAAGACCATTTCCGGGACCGTCTTCATGATTTCAAAATGTAATATATCTAGGTGTGTTTATGTAAAATAATAATTTTGTTTGAAAGCAACGAAACTGGTGAAAATAACACAAAAGATGCGGTGTATCTTTTCAGACCTCAAATACTGTAAAGAAAACTATTTCAGATTCCCTTTCAATCAATACAACAGTCATAGTACTACATGTGTTTAGGAAAAAGTCAGAAATGATTCAGTCTTTCATACTGCTGTCGGCCTGGGCCTGTTTAACATTTTGGGGGCGCTAAGCAAAGTCAAGACCTGAGGCCCCCCACACTTTGCCTAACATTTTTGAGTACATGCAATTAATGAGACATAAACTAGATTTATTTTTCGCTGAACCACATAACAGCACAAAATTCTCTACAGTTTGTTATAAGAATAAACCTTCTTGGTTTTGGGATGAAAAAGTGTCCTTTGTTTAATTCAGAATAATACAGAATGCTTTAAGCTACAGTATAAGAAAGGTGTAAGTTTCTTCGCTTCTTTTCATAGCATTTTTTTGCTATATTCGTAAAATTACTATTAGATTTCTTTTCTTATGCTTTCTTTCGTTTTTGAGCACCGCTTTGATACATGTGCTTCATTGTGTATATCTAATAAAGTCAAATGATTTTACCGCTTGTAGCCACTAAGGGGGCCCCCAAGCTTGTGGGGCCCTACGCATTTGCGTGGTGGTTTACAACGCTACTGGCTGTTGGATGACTGTATGTCACTCCAGAGGTTTGATTTTGTTGAAAATTCAACAGACACTGGACTGAAATGAGCACAATACATCTAGAAATGGTGATTTGGAAGCTCTCTTCATTTTATCCGCGGCTGTACTTACAGTGTGTAAGGTTTGAGAGTATGATCTGACACAACTGATGACAACATCATGAGTCTCCAGAGAAAACACACTGAAGCACACCTGAAATGCAGTGTATATTGATTTGGATACATCAGAGGTTGACATGATAACCATGTGAATCTGCAAACTATTCACGGTTCCAGAATTCAAAATGACGCAACCTTCCTTTATTCTGAATCCACGACATTCCTCTCATGCGTCTCGTTCGCTCTCTGACATTAATTAACTTCACTTAGTAGTGAGCGGAATCAGGTGTTGAGTGAAACAAGCCAGTGACAGAAATGCCTTTTCAGTGGGGTCCAAGGGCGGTCGTTTTTCCATGCGACCGCGGTGAAATCACTCAAAGCAAATGTGCTGCTAAGCCGTCCCCGCACAGTTTGATATTATATTAGCATCACAAAGGTTTTCCCACCATCTGTGACACAGCCGCGGGGGTGCGGGTAGAGAGGAAGGATCGTTGGCTTTTCATCGGCACAAAACTGTTGTTCCTTGAAGAATGCCACACAGGATCGAGAGAAAGGAAGCGGCTGTATTTCTTTACGGGAAAGAGTCACGTTGTCATTACTGCACGTTCTGTTTGATTTCAGATTGTAAGCACAAACCGGCAAAGGCCATCCTTCCCGTAAAATCATTCAGGAAATGAAGGATTGAAAAACACACAACGTTTCTCACATGCGAGCATTCCCGCCAACGTATAGTTAGAGGAGGTGAGCTCTACTTGGCGTCGATTCTCCATGCAGAAGAATAGACTTGGCACCTCTCAACACGTCTTCACTACAGCCCGTTGTCACTAGCCTCTGGTTTTGTGCCAGTCGCCTACGAGATTCACCACAAAGATGCTGGCAGGACTGAGAAATACTGCTGATTCCTTCCTTGGAGACATCAGAGAGCAGAAAACACGCCACATCTACTGCCGGACATTTTGTGAGCGCCGTCTTACCAGTGCTGGAAATATTACTCAATTATTTCTTACTGAATGAAAGCAATGTATCAGAATAATGTAATGGTACAGTACAGCAGTGACCCAAACACGTCTCATTACAATTAGTAATGAGTCATAAATTGCAAGCAGTTTGGCTGTGTAAAATCATGCTATTTTGAGTCACAAATATCATAAAACGATAACTGCGATCAGTCTTGAGATGTGTTAATAAAAAACATTCATTTATATGTGTCCAGTGTTTAATGAATGAATTAACACAAATGTAGATGGTAAGGCCCCCTTAGTGCATCACCTCGCAGGCCCCCCCAAAAAAGACTTAGAATCTTAAACTTAGAATTTTACCAAAAACAAAATAGAAATAGAATTTTAATTAAACCAAAACATATTCTGTTATAGAATCCTGGAACTATTCTTTGGGTTAGTGGTATTATTTTCCTGATGTTTAATAAATTTCAATATTTCATAAATGCCACAAATTCTGTGCCCCCCTGCAACCATCTTGGGGCCCCCCAAAGGACCACGACCCCCAGTTTGAGAGCCACTGGTCTAATGCACAACATTACAGTATCATTCCTGAAAAATAACTCACTAGTCAAGCTCATCCAACAGACCAACTAGTTAACAGTTGTGAGAAGTCCTTAAAAAAAGCTCTTTTTCTATAAAACCAACATAATGTTGATTATTGCATAAACACATAACAGCACTTGTTAGTGTACACTTATCATAACAGACCAGTAGAGATCATTTGAACACAAATACATGAGCTGTAATGAAAGCAGCTGAAAGGACAAACTTTTAATCATGCTTTAGCTGTTCAAATCTGAAAACTGATGTAGGCCTAAAGCAAAAATACTTTTTTCCTCTGGATTAATTTATAATTGTAACAGCTATTTACATTTGTTTAAAGATCTTTATGTTGATATGTCATACAGGTAATGTCATACCTGTGCATACATGTTGACATTTTGTCATAGGATGTAACATCATCCTTTTATTGAAATACTACCGTATAGGCACTCAAGATTAATATAAGATTGACAGAAACTGTGTGTCTTTAATGTTTGTCAACATCATTATCCCCCTGGCCCTTTAATACTGTTTGGCTCGCTCTTCAACTCCATTAATATTGTGACAGAAACATGTCATTTATTTCTCATGGACAGCAATGACAGCACTATGGAAGAGTAAAGTAAGCTGCAGCAGAATGTCTGTGAGTCCATGCGTCACATGACAGTATATTCACAGCATGAGAGTCTGTGAGGTTGAAAGAAGGATGAAGAGAGCGAGTGCATGTGTGCGTGTGAAAGAGAGCCACGTGTGAATGAAGGATCCTTCTGTACTCAACATTACTGCCCCTCTCTCTATCTCGCTCTCTCGCTCTCTCTCTCTCTCTCTCTCTCTCTCTCTCTCTCTCTCTCTCTCTCTCTCTCTGTAACAAAATTCAAGATACGGAAGGAAGGAGTCGGGAACCGGCAGACATTTAAAATAAAGTTTTAATATAAATGATAAAAGCCGGCGGCCCCTCACGGACGACCGCCGGCGAGATAACATAAACACAAATACAAATGTAAAACATGTTCGGGCCCGGTCCTCTCTCTTCAACGGTCCGGTCGCTTGTTCCTTTTATATGCTCCCAATCTCCTACGTGATTTGAGCCCGGTGTGCGCACAGCTGGCGCTCATTCACAATTACTCACCGGTCTCGAACCACGGTCTTGCCCCGCCTACTCCACTACACTCTCTCTCTGTCTCTCTCTCTATCTCTCTCTCTCACTCACTCACTAAATGCACAACAGTGCTGTCCAGATCTATATACCGTAAAAGCAGATTCACACAAATTGTTTCAACGAAAGTTGGTAAACCGAAAAGCTCTCAGACTTATCAATCTCATTTTTGATTGTTTACGTTCAAACATAATGCATTGCGATTGGTCAAGAGACCATCTGACTGACATGAAGCATCTCGAGCTGACAGAATATCATGCGACGGAAACTACTCATGCCCAGGAGAACCAAAGAGATTTGTATTTCCTGTAGTGTTTCCTTCAGTCCATTTCTCTGCTTGTTTCCTATAAGCTGCTTTAGTTCCTTCTATCAGGATGCATCTCTGTCACACTCTCACCTCTTTCATCCAGTGCCTCTGACTGTGACAGACATTTGACTAAAACTGATTCACCACTACAGAAAAAACGTCCGATACCATCTCACATGAATTGTGTGCACGTTAAGCAGAATAAGATTTAAGTCTGTTTACAGAAGTCGTGCCTCTCGACGGCCATATTTTAAACGCCTCCGTGCAGCGAATTCAGTCACAACCACACCAAAGTCCCATGTGCTTGAATGAGGGAAGACAGACATGTATTTTTGAAATCACTTGGAAAATCACGATTAAATAACACATTTCTGACCAATAATTAAACCTGACCTTTTCGAGATGGTTTCAGCTACTATGCTTGCGGGTTGGCAAGTGCCTCACGACACGAGAGCTCCACCCAAGAGAATCATAAACTCACGATATGAAGACACTTTCAAAAGAAAGTTAATAGTATGGAATTCTGCAACAAAAGACTCATTTTAACAAATGACTGTAAAGCCGGGTGTACACGGTGGGATTTCAGATGGTCGGAAGACCGTATGTCCACGCACACATCACGAGTGAGTAAAAACTGAGAAGTGTACAGAGGCAGTGATACATGACATGATTGTACGACCTGCCGATTTCCCAAGCAATCGCACGAAGTTCCACACCAAAAACATGGAGTCAGAAGAAGAAATATCTTTCTTTGTGGCAGCAATGGCTTGCAAAAAAGCAGAGTACAGCATGGACTTTCTGTTCTTCAAAAACATCTTTAGGCAATAACGTATCTATTCATGCATGTTATGATGTGGTCACGCGAGATATCATATCAATCCTAGCGTGTCACGAAAGTTTGTGCAAATAGTAACTCCTGATTTGTCGATTACAGATAAATCAACAAATCGGTTCGTTCAACAGAATACATGTCACAGTTTCAATCCGATATTTCCCGACACTTTTTCGACATGTTTAAAAATGATTGAGAGGTCGGGAAGTGATCTTAAGGAACTCTGGTCAGCTCGTAATTCCTCGCACGATACGAGCCGCGACAAACCGAAAATATTACCTGCGAGCTCATACAACCGTAAAAATCGCACTGTGTATGTTCGCCTTCAAAGGGAGAACTACCCATGTGTGAGTATTCCCAAAAGAATAATCATGTGTTTTAGCAACTCAATATACTTATTAATATTTCTCTAGCAAAAAGTAGATTTAATGCAACACTACAACCATTATTAAGTGTGGATTGTGGGCCTTTGAATGTGATGTTGAATGTGCAGGTGCTGATCAATTATGATGAATATTGCCGGATGCATTTGTAACAATCGCTGCTGCTGCAGTAGGAGGAGTGATGCCACATACAGATAGAGAGAGAGAGAGAGAGAGAGAGAGAGAGAGAGAGAGAGATAGAGAGAGATAGAGAGAGTGTGAGAGAGATATATAGAGAGACAGAGAGAGAGAGAGAGAGAGAGAGAGAGAGAGGGATAGAGACAGAGAGAGAGAGAGACAGAGAGAGAGGGAGTTTAGAGAGAGAGAGAGAGAGAGAGAGAGAGAGAGAGAGAGTTTAGAGAGAGAGAGAGAGAGAGAGAGAGGGAGTTTAGAGAGAGAGAGAGACAGTCAGAGAGAGAGAGAGACAGAGAGAGAGAGAGAGACAGTCAGAGAGAGAGAGAGAGAGAGAGAGAGAGAGAGAGAGAGAGAGAGAGAGAGAGAGAGACAGTCAGAGAGAGAGAGAGAGGGAGAGGGAGTTTAGAGAGAGAGAGAGACAGTCAGAGAGAGAGAGAGACAGAGAGAGAGAGAGAGACAGTCAGAGAGAGAGAGAGAGAGAGAGAGAGAGAGAGAGACAGTCAGAGAGAGAGAGAGAGACAGTCAGAGAGAGAGAGACAGTCAGAGAGAGAGAGACAGTCAGAGAGAGAGGTCACACACTTTTGAGCTCCTGCAACAAACATATTTAACAACTGGATTAACTTGAAATTCCTTGGATATTTTTTACAAAGGAGACATACACAAACCTTCATTAACGGAACCTGTTGCTTTTTGAATCAAACTTTTTCTCTTAATCTGGATATCTGTAACAAAATATCAGAAAAGGACACAAAGGACACCAACCCAACAATCCTGCTCTACAAACAAACCAAAAATAACAAGAGGACTAGATTATCAAGGAATATCTCCTACCAGGTACCAAAGTAAGTACTTTACCAACACTTTATGCCAAATACTCGACAATAACTACAATCAAACAAACAAAACAAGCAAAAGAAAAGAAAGTAAAAGTTTTACTCAAAGATACAATAGTGTTACTGAAGCAGCAAACTCTGCTCAACCACATGACCCACACCTCAGAGGTGCGAATTGGAAGGTGAGAAAACGACTGGGCCAAACAAAGGAGATTCCTCAACCAACGCCCACACAGGTGTGAACGGCCCATTTTACCATGGATGCACAACCCAAATGTGTGGAGGCCATTTCTCTACACTACCCAAAAGAGGTTACAAACGATACCGCAAGGAAGGTCTACAAAAACAAAAGACTCACGGAAAACTCAGAGACTTTATTCGCAGACCTTCATAAAGATGGTAGCACCAGTAACCTGATTTTCTACACCAACCGACCTCATTCATGGCACAAAGCCATCATCTCAGAATTCCCAAACGCTGAAAGAAAAGGCATCTGTGGGGGTTTCCAGCAAAAAAAAAAAATGAGGATGACGTAACAACGATCAATGTTAACATCTACAAAACAACAGGGATAGTTGGTGTGAAAAGCACTCAAGGACTTTTCGAACAAAACTTCCTCAGTATCAAAGGAAGATTACAACTGGAACCCAACAATGAGCAACCCACCACAGAGGAATCAGACAGAACCCCAGTTTCTGATGAGCAGCAAGAACATAGAGATCTTCCTAACGCAGAACAAACAAAGGAGCTCCATTCACACTGCTACTGTACTGACATGAGAGAGAGATTTACAGCCCTGGAGGGGGAACTAGTACAGCTCAGAGAAATTACCCTTTCTCTCCAAACCATACAAAGCTCAGACCAATCCGGCAACAACCCCACAGCCAAGCAAAAAGAGGGACACAACATCAGGAAAGAACTGTCTTCAGGCCGAAGTGAAGCAGTTAGTGCAAGGGAGGGAGAGGCTCAAGGTTCAGCTGGCATCACTGGGAACCCAGCTCACACAGCAGACAGAGAGTCACTGGCCCAGCTAACTGCTTTAAGAGAGGAGGTAAGAGAACTGAAGCATGAAAAAGATACCCACCTCACAGCCCTCAACTCCAAAAATGGTCCAGAACAACAGGTCACCCTTCAAACGGACCACAGCTCACAGACCTCAGTGTCACAACCCAGCCAAAACCGTCCATCTTCACCAAACCCTTTGCCCAGTACAGATCAACGCAATGAACCTGACAACACTCCAACACCCACCGAGGATAAACAGAAAACAGATATTGTCCTTCTGATAGACTCAAATGGGAAATTTATAGACGAAAACGAGGACAACCTAGGATCACCAAGCCACATAATAATCCACACTGGCACAAACGACCTGAGAGCTCAACAAGAAAGAGTGGCCACAGCACTAGAAAGGGTAATCGAAAAAGCCACAACCACCTTCCCAAATGCCAAAATCACCATCTCGACACTGCTACCACGGAAAGACTTCCACCCAGACACAATTCAACAAGTAAACGCAAATCTCTCTAGAACTTGTGCACTCAAACCTCAAGTGCACCTGGCATATCATCCCACCTTGGACCTCACATGCCTCTATGACCATGTACACCTGTACAGAGCATCTGTCCCCATCTTTGCAAAGAAATTAAAAAATGTTGCTCTAAACCGCAACACCAACAACCCTCCTAGAAGCAACAGAGCAAGGCAGCACCTACCCAGACCATGGATGAACCACACCGCACCTTCAAAAACAGCCAGAGACTGGGAGCCCTTCCCTGCCAAAACAACAGCCAACAGAGCAGAGCACCACCCCTGCTGCCTACAGCCCCCACCCGGCACATGCAACAGAACTCCAGCAGCCTAAGCTATGCCCAGACAGTGAGCAGAAACTCCACACCGTCATCTGCACAAGCTCCAACAGCCGAGCTAAAAGACATCCATCAGATGCTGAACCTGATCTGCTCACACCTACTGTCTTAAGACAAAATCTGCAATAAATAAATAAATACCTTATGGATAACAAAGCATTTACCATATCATGTTGGAATATTCAAGGCCTGAGGTCATCTGCTTTTGGACTGAAAAGCAAAAACATAGACTTCAGCTCTGAAACAAAAAACTCAGACATCCTCATCCTACAGGAGACACGGAGTAGAGGAGACGGACCCACTGGTCGCCCTACAAACTACAGAGAATTCATCATTCCATCCGTCAAACTGCCTGGCGTCACACAGGGAAGAGACTCAGGCGGAATGCTGATCTGCCATAAGTCCGAATACGCCCACTCAATAAAAATGATTAAAACTGGCCAGTTTTACACATGGATAGAAATCAACAAGACCATCACTTCAACAGATAAGAATATCTTCCTGTGTGCAACCTACATCCCCCCAGCAGAGTCACCCTACTTCATTGAGGACAGTTTCACGATCCTGGAAGAGGAGATCAACTACTTCCAGTCACAGGGCAATGTTCTGATCTGCGGAGACCTAAATGCCAGGACAGGCGAAGAATCAGACTCAGTTCACTCCAAAGGAGACAAACACATTCCAGGAGGAGATGTCCTTTCCACACCTACTCACACACAAAGACTAAACTACGATAAAAAAACAAACAAAAATGGATAAAGACTTTTCCATCTTTGTCGCACACTGGGTCTGTACATGGTCAATGGAAGACTACGAGGAGATTCATACGGTAGGTACACCTATAGTTCTAAGCTGGGTAACAGCACGGTAGACTATTTCATCACGGATCTGAATCCTAACTCCCTCAGAGCGTTCACAGTCAGCCCACCATCCCCATTGTCAGATCACAGTAAAATCACTCTCTACCTCAATAGATCCAAACCTAACACAGAGGCATCAAAACAAACTCACCTCCATACCCTAAAACAAACATTCATGTGGAAACAAAATTGCGAAGATACATTCAAAAGCATAACTCGTGAACCAAAAATTCAAAACCTACTGAATAAATTCCTAGATACCCCATTTCCACACAATAATGAAGGTGTAAATTTAGCAGTAGACAGGATTAACCAAATTTTTTCAATATCTGCAACGCTATCTAACCTAAAACCCACTAACACAAAACCAAACAAAAAGGCAGTAAATGAGAAATGGTTTGATAACGAGTGTAAAAACCTTAGAAAAGAAGTAAGAATTCTATCAAATCAGAAACACAGAGATGCTGACAATGTAAACACACGCCAACTCTACCATGAAAAAGTTAAACAATATAAGGACACACTAAGGAAGAAAAAGAAACAAGATCCACAAAACCAGTTAAAAGCAATTGAACAATCTCTAGAAACAAATCGCTTCTGGGAACATTGGAACACACTTAACAAACCCCACCATGAAGATCTTCCCATTCAGAACGGAGACGTATGGATAAAGCACTTCTCAAACCTCTTTAGTAAAATAACCAAGAACCATGAACAAACTAACCTACACAACAAACTATGCACTCTGGAGTCAACAATTAAAGATTACCAAAACCCTTTAGACTATCCATTTACACTCGCTGAGCTAGCCCAAAATATACCAAAACTTAAATCCCAAAAAGCAAGTGGTATCGACGGTATCCTAAACGAGATGATTAAATACGCAGACCAAAAACTTACACTCGCCATCCTCAAACTGTTTAATATCATCTTAAGTACAGGTATATTTCCCACAATCTGGAACCAAGGTCTCATAACTCCAATCCATAAAAGTGAAGACAAATTCGACCCTAATAATTACCGCGGAATATGTGTAAACAGCAACCTAGGTAAACTCCTCTGTAACATTCTTAACAGCAGACTTCTCCAATATCTAAACAACCAAAACATCCTGAGAAAATGCCAAATTGGTTTCCAACCCAAATACCGCACATCTGATCATATATACCCCCTTGTACCTTAATTGACAAAGAAACAAACCAAAAGAAAAGAAAGCTCTACTCATGCTTTGTTGACTTCAAAAAAGCTTTTGACTCAATCTGGCATGAGGGACTTTTTCTTCAGTTGATTCAATGCGGCATCGGAGGAAAAACCTACGACATCATCAGATCAATGTACACCAATAACACATTTGCAGTTAAAATTGGCAACAAGCACACAGACTTTCTCTCCCAGAGTCGTGGAGTGAGACAGGGCTGTAGTCTTAGTCCTACACTATTTAACATTTACATGAATGAATTAGCTGGAGCTCTAGAACAGTCACCAGCACCCGGTCCGACCTTACAAGACACCGAAGTGAAATGCCTCCTGTTTGCAGACGATCTGGTGCTGCTGTCACCCACAAAAGAGGGTCTACAGCAATATCTGGACACCCTGCACACTTTCTGCCAAACATGGGCCCTATCGGTTAACCTTAAGAAGACTCGAGTCATGATATTCCAAAAAAAGCCCAGTAGCCAAAATCAACATCACCGTTTCAAACTAAACAACGTGCCCCTAGAACACACCAAGAACTACACGTATCTTGGTATAAACATTAGTAACACCGGAAACTTAAACAAGGCTGTGAATGACCTGAGAGACAAGGCACGAAGAGCCTTTTACGCAATCAAAAAGAATATCAAAATTGACATCCCAACCGTAATCTGGCTGAAAATAATACAATCAATTATAGAACCAATCGCGCTGTATGGAAGTGAGGTTTGGGGTCCTCTCACCAACCAAGAGTTCAGCAGATGGGACAAACACCCAATAGAGATTCTGCAAACAGAAATGTGTAAAAACATTCTACGGGTACAGAGAAAAACTCCAAACAACGCCTGCAGAGCAGAATTAGGACTGTATCCTCTAATCATTAAAATACAAAAAAGAGCTTTAAAATTCTACACACACCTTAAGAACAGCGACACAGACACACTCCATCACAAAGCCTTAAGACATCAAGAGCTGAGCCCAGAGAGAAACCCCTTCATCCAACTGATCTCACAACTAACTCTACAACCCCAAACATGCCCAAGTCAACCCCAAACCCCAGCCAGACTAAACCAAATGATCAAAACACAAAAAGAGAAATATCTCAAACACTGGACAGAAGCAACAGCTCATACATAGTGTACAACAGAAAAGTCAAGAAGCTCAAACCTGCTGCAAGATATGTCAAGTCCTGCCACGACCAAAGAACAAGCAGCACAACACAACACAACACTGACAGGACAACACACACAAACTGACACTGTCACCCTCACTGAGAACTTTAATTAAAAATCTTTTTCTGTTTATATTGAGATGTATATATATATATATTTACTTA